>WOVY01002164.1:0-24852 GCA_013436015.1 Rhipicephalus annulatus
CATTTTTCTCGCAAAGAGCCCCGAGGAGAGCGAAAAGGGCGCCCGGGAACGGCGACGCACCTGGCGTCGCGCCGGCGCAGGCTTACCTCGTTAGCCTTAGCCCAAGCGGCGGCGGCTCGGGAGGAAAAACGTTCCAAAACGGTGAGTAGTCCGCTTACACATCAGGTGTCCTCAAAACAGTCCTGGCACTTTCACGGATCCGACACAAACTGAGCTGAACGCAAAACTCGGAAAATTCACTTGAAGATCATTGTAGGAAGCAGGAGCAGATCGAAGGTCGTATAAACAACACAGGCGCCGCGCAGCGTCTCCTCACGAAGGAGTGCGCAACAAATTTATTTCCTCTTCCCACTATCTTGCTCACCTTCCGCACCAAAGAGCTGTGGACGATGCCCTCTGCGACGGACCTCCCTAGTTTTGCCAGGCCTTGGTTCAACGGGCCCGGTTGGTCGCCGAGGTCTTCATAAGGAACCCGGACTAGGGTTACATGTTTTTGCTTATATGTACCTAATAAAATGTTTTCCCTTTCTCTCTTCCGCACTCAGCCGGATCGCCTCGCCGGACTGCTTGGATAGTGGCCGGTGGTGGTGGCGCTAGTGAAGTGGAGGTCCCTAGCACCCAACACGAAGGCTTGCCCTAGAATGTACTATGTTGTTTGTGCACGTGAGCGGGCTTAGCGAACGGGGGCGCGAGCGCCGACATTTATCAGTGGCGCAACTATGCTACCGAAAGCCAACATATACTCTCCTCCGACGCTCTGTGCAGCTCGCACCACGTCGGCACATGAGTTCTGGAGTGCTTATTCACTGACGTGCGTGCGTTGAAAAGCAATTTGCCTAATTGTTGAAGAAGCACAAATGGTTCATTTTGACTTCTTAAATGCGCAATGCGTATCGAGCCGAAGTTTGTCGAAAGACGGTAAATAAAAGAGCTGGGAGCATAGCTCTCCGCCATGGACGTGTAGACATTCTGAAGTCTGGAAATAAAATATTGTTAGCATGTTTATATTGAAAGCATGTTTATATTGAAAAAAAAATTGTAGGCAGTGGTGTTTGTACACAATTTCAGTTGGAAGATTTTCTAGCACCCCTGTGCACCACGATATCCGGCACCAAAGCTAATTAAACTTTCCCACTTCTTTTGCACCAATGTACGCATGCAAGAAGGTGAGGGTCCGCGCAAGGCTTCTCCCTAAAGTGATGCACATATTGCATGTGTGGTGTTTAGTGTGTGAATAGGGTGGAAGCGTATAGGCATACATGATAACAATTACCCTTGCCCTCATGGCCATCGTAATCAAAATGTAGCAGAATAGTGCAAAAAATCAAGGGGTAATAAAATACATATAAACTTGACGTATTCACATGCGCACAACAAGATTTTGCATATGTCAAGCCACAGCCTCCAAAAGCAGCAGGGTGAAAACAAAGCGTTTTTGGACAATTGCTCCATACTTGATGCGAGACGAAGAAGAAACGCTAAGAATTGGGCGCACAAACAATGCAGACGTGGCTGTATGTAGCACCCAAAAGTGATAGAAAGATATGTTTTGACCTTGCTGGTTGGCACTCTAAACGTTGTTTGGTTGGTACTCTAAACGTCTATTGGTACATATTTGTCAACTTTCAGTCTAATTACACATGCACGGGTTGAAAGCTATGTGTATGAGTGACTTGTCTCCCTTAGACATTCTCCGTGGACCTGACTGAATACATTGTTTGCACCAGCTTGGACACTCACAATATGTAAATGCAAACCTTACTTCGTTGAAGTTATAGTAAGGAAAGTTTGGCGATTTCGTTTGAGGATATTCTTGGAACATTTCGGTGCGCACACCAGTGGACGGTAGAACTAAATGCGAGAGGACAAACAAGCACGAACTCGCAACTAAGTTTGTGAAATAAGCACACAAAATGTATAGTTTATTTATTGCCCTAAACTTGCGGTCGTGTATATAGGTCAGACTGGCCGGTGCATTAACACTCGCCTTAATGAACATATTAAATCTTCAAAAAATAGCAATTACTCCCACTTAGCCGATCAGCAGCAGCTGCCCAATGTTATCCTGTTGGTGTCACACGAACATCTTGTTTTATAACAACGACAAACTAACTCGAGAAAATAGTATAGGAGCCTTTCATATAAAAGGTGGCGCTGATAAATGCGTAAGCAGCCTATCGATTGTACTAAACTGACGAGCAGTTCACTTTTTGAGGCCATTCTTGACTTTCACATTCTGCTGCACGTTGTAGACCCAACTGACGTAAAAAAAATTATGTCATGGTTGTGTTATCGCTCGCTATTGTTTTATTTCTTTTCTTGCTCGACATTTTTCGAACATGCGCTTTTTAGTTACCCTGGAAGAAATATTTGATTGATTTGTGGGGTTTAACATCTCAAAAACCACTATTTGATTATGAGAGACGCCGTAGTGGAGGGCTCCGGAAATTTTGACCACCTGGGGTTCTTTAACGTACACCCAAATTTGAGTACATGGAAGAAATATTTCGTGCTACTTTCAATACACTGAGTTTGTGCCTGTTTGTCCACTGTACGGGCACCGCAATGTTTCCAAGAATGTCTTCACTGACGCTGTCTTTGCCAGTCGAGGACACCTCGGTCGCTTGGCGATATCTACTCACACGCGAGCCGCGATGTAGCAGCGACAAAGAACAAACACCAAGGACCGTGAGAAGCGCAGTAGTGGTAGTGCGAGCAGCGCAAGCCGGAAGAAAAGTGCGTTTCTCCGATGATGCTGACAGTACAAAGAGAGCCGTCTCGTCTCGCAGTATTGCAGTTCAGTACGCCACCAGTATACCCTTATTTCCATACTACAGCCATATGTGCATTTTCCCTTCTCTAAATGGGTAGGGGCTCTCGGGCAGGTTATTCCTAATCATAAAAGCCTATATAGCAGAGAACAGGGATTTATATTTAGCTCATTTGGAGAATGAATTGTAAATTTCAGCCACGCGCTGCGCTATAATGTCTGGCTTGCGTGTCGATCCCAGGAGCCTCGAATACCAATCGGCAGCGTTTTCGAACCGAAAATGAAAAAGTGTTGCAGGGCCCTTTTAATAAAATAATAATGAAATAAACACCAACTCAAAAACTGCACTGAAGTGATGCTCGAATTCGCCAATGATAGCTACCTATTATATGCACATATGACACCGTGGAATCAAATTTCAGTGCCCTGAAATACCGATGTTGCGTCTGACCATGGTTTTACTCTTTACACGCAGTTGTAGTTGACCTGCCAGGCAAACCAACCATATGACGCACAACTACTGAATTTACGCGAAGACATCGATTCACCTCATACACTTGACTCAAAGCGAAAAAATTGGCTTAGGTTGACTAACCTCTGACTGTTTCGCCAGGAATCGATTCCCACAATCCATGGGACCTGCGAATTTTTTTCTTTCTATGCTGATGATCGTCCGGAATCACGTCATATATTATTGGTCCGAGCAGTCGGTCGTGCACGGTGCTGGCATCGGTGTGCAAGTTGGGTCGGCCGCAGGGCCTCACGCTAGTGTTCGCTCTTTGCGATTGCAGTTATCAATGGAGTGCGATGAGCAGTCCCCTTGCACATCCACAAAGTATGACTTGACCTATAGTGTGTTTAGATAGAGTGGGTAACCATTAGGAGTACTAGGTACTCTACTATGGGAGAGCATATAGCCGTCCCATGGGCCTAAGACTTGATGAGACCCTGTTGACGGACATTTCACCACTGAGCAACAAAGAGAAGTTTATTGACTTCCAACCAAGAATAAAGTACATGACAAAAACATCGAGCTTCACGACTACAAAGGGTGCATGTACAATGAGCACTGTTTCCTGCCCTACAAAACAGCAGAAACGTCTAGCTATATTTAGAGCCAGAACACTACAATCTATTCTACCACCATACTTGCCTCGGCGTGATGTCTGAAACTCGCCCATAAAATCTTGTGAACACGTTATAAGACTCGAGTTTCTCAATTTATTCATGACAGATTCTATTCTTACCACTTTCTTTTAACTTAACATTACCGTTAACCAAAAATCTGGGTCCTGTGTCTGATAGCTTGAGCAATGAACACACACCCGAAGATCACACGCTTTCCAACGGGAATTCCGCGCTGCTTCAACAAAACAATTTGAGAAACGCTTTTTTCTTTCTCTCCCTCAGCAATAACACGCAAGCATGTCCACACACCACGGTGGGTCTATAGTGGCAGAAGTTCATTCCGCCTCAGTATGTGTCGTGGTGCTATACCGTGGGCTCGAATCCCTGCCCCGGCGGCCGCACTTTTGATGGAGGCGGAAATGCTTGCGGCCCGTGAATATGCAGATATAGGTGCACCTTGAAAACCACAGGTTAGTCGATGTAAAAAAAACAAGATGGTCGAAATTTCTGGAGCTCTCCACGATACAGCCTTTAATAATCATATTGTGGTTTTGCAACGTTAAATGCCACCTCAATGATTATTATTATTATTATTACGGAAGCGTGCCCAAAACTATAAACGAACTAATCTGATCCGTACACGAAGTCTACAAGGGAATGACGGAATGTCACATGATACCAGCATTCAAGCTCGCATGGACGGCCAGGTTCTAAGACTATACATCTCGGATATGGCGAAGACGGCTTACGGGGTTGGAACATAGCTGCATGTACCTCGCAAAGAACAAAACGCACTGAATGCGAGATTAAGATTCAGGTGGTAGTGGTATACCATCGTTCAGTTAGTCTATAAAGGCGGTCGGTGACGCGCACTGTCATCATACGTGACAGTGCCCTCGAATTTTCCGAGTAGGCTGACTGCTTGCTATTGATTGCTGTTTGCTATTTGATACTGCTTGCTATTTGATTTTGATTTTGATTTAAATAACAAGATGGCAGAATAGAGTTGAAATGGTGATGTATGCCACTCCAATGGTTAACTCTATGACCGAAGCACTCATGTGTTCTTAGTAGGCGTTGAACACGAGTGAACAGACATTCAACAGTATCTGGCACTCGTCAGCACATTCTGTCTTGACACACTTGCTTGGTGTGTGCGGGTGTGTTTTCGTAAGGGCACGAGCCACTCTAAAGAACGAGAATGTGCGTAATATGCCGACAAAACATGCTGCATGGTTCTAGAGCTCCAGTAGTCTGGCATTTATTATATATTGCTACGGTATGAGCCGGGCTGTATAAGTATGTGCCGGGCACCCCGCCGCGGTGGTCTAGTGGCTAAAGTACTCGGCTGCTGCCCGCAGGTCGCGGGTTCGATTCCCGGCTGCGGCGGCTGCATTTCCGATGGAGGCGGAAATGTTGTAGGCCCGTGTACTCAGATTTGGGTGCACGTTAAAGAACCCCAGGTGGTCAAAATTTCCGGAGCCCTCCACTACGGCGTCTCTCATAATCATATGGTGGTTTTGGGACGTTAAACCCCACAAATCAATCAAGTATGTGCCGGGGAGGTAGAAGAGGAAGACGACGTTGTCTGGTGCGGCCTGAGGACTCCATCTTTACCGCGACTGCCGAACTTCATTCTCACCCTGTAAATAAATCCCACCTATCCTTTATTTCAACCGTAACAGTTTTGTGGTGGAGGTCTGGGTAATCAACCAAGCAACACGACGCTTCAAGCGCCTGATCTACGACGAAGCCGCCGCCTTGGTGGACTGCCCTCGTTACCACTGGCAGCTGAGATGTCTCACGGCGAAGAAGGAAACCGGATCCCCGCAGCTGCAGACCTTTCTACCAGTCCCAGCAGCACCGCTGTACCAGGTTCGCGTGCGGCTGGTCCCTGGTTGCGTCAGGATCTGATAGTGCCTCGCCACATTCGGTGGCGAATCTGGCGAGGACGTGGATGCCTGGCTCACACACTACAAATGGGTGAGCAAATACTACCAGTGGGATGCGGCGACCCAGCTGACCAATGTAGTATTATTCTTAACGGACACAGCACTCGTGTGGTACGAGAACCACGAAGGTGCCCTCACGTCATGGGATCGCTTCGTTTCTGAAATAAGAGCGTGCTTCGGAGACTCCGTAGCTAAGAGAAAAGCAGGCGGAACAAACGTTACTGCAGAGAGCTCAGATCCCAGGAGAGACGTGCACGACCTATGTCGAGGCAATCTTGAAGCTCTGCAAGTTTGTCAACCCTTTTATATCAGAGAAAGACAAAGTTGGCCACCTGTTGAAGGGCATTGCCGAGGACGTGTATCAGTTCCTCATCAGCAAAGACAGCCTTTGCTACGGTGACCGACGTCATAAGCCACTGTCGCACATTCGAGACCCTGAAGATGCGACGTATCAACCCCAAGTTCGGTCGCCTACCGAATGTAACCACCGTGGCAAGTGTCGACAATACACGGCCGCTTGATCTCGCGTCGACAATACGCCAGATCGTTCGAGAAGAGCTCACTCGACACGCTCGCCCGACGCCGTACGAGCCTACACCAGCAACCGCAAGATCCTCTCGTCCTTCCGTGTCAATCGCCGCAGCAGGCAACGATGACTGCAACTACAGCCACCCTCACCACCGAGGTCACAGCGCAATAACTATACCCGCTGCCGAGGTACGAAGACCGCTTCAGTTACCTCCATCAGCCAGCTAACACCTATTACGACCCGAACGAAGATGCACCCGTACCACCACCACGTCAGAATAATGCCTTCCAGGAGTACAATGCATACCGTCAAGCAGTGGCGTAACTAGATAGGACGGCGCCCAGGGCAATATATTTCCGCGCCCCTCATTATGCCCGTGATAATGTTTGTTATTATTATTATTATTATTATTATTATTATTATTATTATTATTATTATTATTATTATTCTTGCTGTTGTACTACAGTGTACTATAGCCGCCTTGTACGTCCATGCATCACACAACACACCAGAAGTCCACAATGGTAGCAAAAAAAGTTTAACAAAAAATGGACCTTGGTGGTCACTTCTTGTCATCTCGCTTTACTTAAAATATGCGAAATTCATGAAATCCATATAAGCACAGAAAATAGAATCACGAACTAGGCATATGTAAATAGTCCATACCATTTCTCGCTACATTACCGTGAAATGTATCATTCAAAATTAATTATTGCGTACGCCAAATCTGCATATGATGCCTGCATTTTTTCATCAGTGCTAATGATGCGTTAAAAAACTCGTTCCGGCAAACCCTGTTGTCTCCCTGTTATCGCATATTGTTGCCTTTTATGACGTCAGTTGCTGTAACGCTGATCGTGAATAATTGTTGTCAAGAAAAACCCGTTTTTTATTTAAAACACTTTATTTACATCATTTGGATATTAAGACAAATATAAAATGCACTATACACTGAACACTCCGTAAAAACTAGAGCTGCACTTTCCTTGCTTTCGATGAAGCAAACTGTTCTATAATGACGTCAAAGTTCGTTTTTTCAGTTTCTTCTCTTTCCACACTCAGTAGCGCAAGGTCAGTAGTCTGTCTTGGCCCATTGTGGCACGCAAATAGGAGAGTATTAGCTTCAGCTTGCTGAAGGACCTCTCACAGCCAGCGATGGAAACTCCAATGGTTAACATCATCTGAAGGGCGACGCGAAGGTTGGGGAATACGCCATCATCACCATACTCCACAATAATTTAAGAAGTTCCTCCGGTCTTGATACTGTCTGGTCAATACGCCGTGAAAGCAGCAGCCTACAATCTAAAATCTCTTCATAGAGGTCTTGCGCGTTAACGTCGGAACTGTAGAAATTGCCAAATGTGTTGCAATTTGTTTTTAGTTCGTTTTTGTCTTCGCTGTAGCACAGCTTGTTGATGTCGAGCAGAAAGCCAAACTTGAGGTCGGTGTCCTGCAGGCGAGTAAACCTCTGGTCGATTTCCGAATGAAGACGATCGAGTGTGCATTTCATAACCCTTTCTGTTTCCTGTTTAGCCGTCAACGCCTCTCCTTTCGACTTTTCACCAGGCATCTGTTTTTTTCGTCGTGCACGCCTTTTCAACGTCGACATCATACGTCTCACAGAGACGAAGCCCTTCACCAAGTGACTCACTTACCAGAGTTTCCCTTTCTTCATGAAAGTGATCTCTGAGAGCTTTCATGTCTAAGGCAGCATCGTGAAAGTTCATTTTAGGATCTTGCAGTCTTTTTTGAACACGGTCTATGCGAACAAGTACCTTGTTCCAAAAGCCCAGCAAAATCAAAAAATCATAACTTAATATCCGCTTCTGCAGTAGTGCAGCATCACTTTTCGTCTCGCTCGTTTCTTGGTCATTATTTGACATTTCCTGAACAACTTCAAGTATCTTCTCAAGGTATCTACCGACCGGCTTCACTGCTTCGACCCTTGCACTCCATCTGGTCTCAGACTCTGATTTCACAACAACAGGCACTGCATTTTTTAATTTCTCCCAACGGTACGTTGAGCGAGAAAAAAAACACGTAAAGTGCTTCGATGGTCCCAAAAAAAGTCATCATCATGGCTTCTTCCTTAGCAGCATGTACACCAACCAAGTTCAGTGAGTGGTTGTCGCAGTTTACAAAGATTGCCAGTTTGTTTTTTTCCGCGATTCTTTGACTGACACCACTTTTTTGTCCAGCCATCACGGCAGCGTTGTCGTAGCATTGTGACCGACAGTCCTGTAAGTTCATTCTGTCCTCTTCCAGCTTGCCAAGTATCACGTCAACGAAGCTCTCGGCGTCTTTGTTCTTTACATGGATAAAGCCGAGGAAGGACTCCTGAACATAAACAGATTTTTTATCAAAGTCAACTTCCACATATCGCACAACTTCTGACATTTGCTCACGGTGTGCCTGGTCGGGAGTGGTGTCAAACATAATGCCATAATATTTGGCTTTACGGATTTTTCGCAGCAAGGACTCGCGAACTGTGACAGCCATCATGTGAATGAATTCATTCTGTACAGAAGGCGATAGGTACGAAGTGGACCCTGGATGACTTTCAACGTATGTGAGGTGTTGCTTCATAACGGGGTCAAAAAACGGCAATTAACTTCAAAAGACCAAGAAAATTTCCGACATTGTTCTCGCGGCTGGTTTGAAAACTCTCTCGATGCCCTCGTAATGCCAAGTTCTGTGTAGCAAGAAATTTTATGCAGTGGAGGACTCTCGTCAAAATTTCACGCCACTTGTGCTTTTCTTTCTCCATCTGTGACTGAAGGTCAGCGTCAATTATTCCCGTAGTATGCATCAAATTTCTTTCCATTTCTTTCCACTGTGAGAAACACATTCGGTGATTCTTTGCATTCTCGTGAAGGGTGATCTTCTCGGGTGCCTTCCATTTGGTGAATCCCCCCTCTTGTTCCAAAGATGATAGGTGATCTGAGCGGGAAAAAAGGAGGCAACAAATGCAAAATGCTGCCTTTTTGGCAGGAGAGTAGGCCAGCCACGAACGGGTGACTTCTTCACCACGACCATCACCTAATTTCTTCTTAAACCAACTCTTAGTCATTGATCGGTTGTTTGTTGGCAAGAAAGGTCCTTCCCGATTTTGGAAATACATGGCCCCGAGTTTAACAATTTCCGTTCGTACAGCGTCAGACACAACGGCTTTTCCAGTACCAGTGTCAAATTTTAAGAGACCTAGGTCATGCTTCTGAACGAGTTCTGAGATGATAGGTTGAGGGTGCTTCGTGGAATCCAGTTTGCTTAGCTTCAGAGCAACAGGCTCAACCAGCCGAAGTCCAATGTCGGTTCCGTTGTCCTCCTCCTCTACTGCAATATCCCCGGGATTGTCTGCGCATAGCATACTGTGTTTAGAAGTTTCGTGAACGACTCCTTCGTCAAGTTGTACGGACATTAATGAAGTGGCAGGAGATGGAGCTACTTCCAAAGGACATGATGAAGTACTTGCCCCAGGTTTTTCAAAAAATGGCGCGAAAAAACTTTTTGACTTCTCAGCTTCCTGCGCCTGTAGCCTTCTCCTCTTGCGTCCTTCAGCTCCGCTCTCTTTTCTTTTTGTTTTTGTCACCCGGTCCATGGCTTTGCTTGGCTGAAAAAAATTTTTTCTTCCCCCTGAGGAAGAAAAAAAAGAGCAGCAAGCAACCGCTTTGCCTCTTGTCCGCTGAAAACAGCAGCGTTCCGCATTTTGACAAGGGTGTTCAGGGCGCGCCAACATGCGTTGCAAGTTTGCAGGAATTCCTTTCGCTCAACTGTATGTCACTATAATTATTCATATCTAGCGGTCAACCGTTCCACTGATAACGCGACCGGAGCACTGTTCTGATTACGGCCTGACTCTGTAAGTTCAAAGCGGCGTGTTTCTTTGACCGGGGATTGGCACAAAGGGCCATGCACATTTTTTTTTTTCTTTCTGCATCTATTTCTTGACGCTGGCTACCTCCCATTGAGCCTGTTTGAGGGTACTGCTTCCTGATGTACGCAGCAGTCTGGTTACGCGTCACTTTTCATATTTGGTGGGCTTTCTTTATCAACAGGAAAAAAAAAAATGTGGATGCAATACGTTGTTGAAAATAGCGCAGTTAGATGTAATTTCAACATTCAATTACTTTATTTATTTATTCGTTTGTTTGACAGTAGATGATTGTCGTGGCGCAGGATACTAAAGGCGACGTTATAAGTCACCTTACTAGGCCTCTAGCACCACACAGTACATTCGTCACACAACGCAACTGCATTGGAATAAGAAATGCAAGAACATAACATTACGAAGAACTAGGCGATGGCTTCTACAAAAAAAAATTAAAAAATTAATTTGAAAATGTGTTTATAGCATACGAATCATTGCAAGCACATTTACAATAAAAAAGAGCAATAGTAGTGGAGACACCGGCGTTCCATAGGGGAACATACATACAAACTATCGTACATGAATAGCCTCATCAATGGCTACATATATAACACTTTATGCATACATATATGAGAAACTAAATGTGTAAGTATATTCTAAGCTTCAAGCTGTACAGTAATTGAACTAAACATGCCCTCCAATGAATATAATCAGGTGAGTACTTGCGGAATTATAAATACTTTGATTACTCATTAATTTATTCTCATGCATGAATGAATTATAAGTGGTTGCTCCAAATTACTAGGAACAATGTACACTAGGTTTGCTTCGCGTAACGGAGTTACTCATTTTTTAATCGGGTTTTATGATAGTTGGGACAACCTGTATATTTTCCCGAGAATAACACCTTTATACTCTCAGCAGTTTGTGTCAACGTAGTGGTAATAATCCATGTGCAAAAGAATAACATAGGTAAAAAATACTCACACCTAGGCAGAAGTTCTATTGCGAAGACGTCCCTCGTCGTGGTGACAAACTCTGGAGAAGTGAGCTGGGATTTCAACTCGGGGTTTGCAGGAATGGAGTCATGTAGCGACTGGTTGTGGCCTGCCTCTAGGATATCTTGTTCGGTCCGGAGACTCAATATTCAATGCCTGTGGAGCTTCTGGGGTAGCTAAACAATTTAACTCGCGAATGTACGTCTCATTGACCACTCTCGTTCGGTTGACTGACCCTCGTTTCTCGCTTCTCTGGATCGACCCATAACCCCTAACATTGTAGTTTTATAACACCAAGACCACGCCTCCAAGGGCATGTACCAATAGGAATCCCTCCTTCCTGGGCTGTTGCACGGAAGCGAAAAGAGGACTATGGCGGCACCCTGTGAGAGGGCCTACTAAGTAACACACACAGGGCAACTGATTGGCTGCATCAACGATAACCAAATGTTTGTTCACAATCACGTGATCCACTCTCACTTATGAACTCTCCGGTATTCATCAAAACAAAAGCAGACACAATTGACCATTTGCGGAAATCAGCAAGCTGGCTTTCCTGCAAAGTTGTTTTCCAACCAAAAGGTCTCGTTCGCAAACTGCTTTTCTCACTCATTGTGCTTTTGCCTTCCCCCACTCCCTTCTTTACGAACGACAGGTGCCTCGCCCTCCATGCGATGTGAGGGTTCGTTAGAGGTGGGACAACCACACAGTAATTGTTGGGGGAAAAAGTCGTTTTGTCGCACTCGCGTGCCTTCACTAGAATAGGAGTGGTAAAAGCACAGTGGGCGAGAAAAGCAGACTGGGCACGATAGTTTTCTTTTTTTTTCCTTTTTGGTTAGAAAACAACCTTGCAGGAAAGCCGCCTTGCAGATTTCTGCAAATGGTCAATTTCTCGCGCCCTTACTCTGTCGGTGTTGAAGCGGTGTCGTCACGAAGGGCACTGCGCCGTGCTCCCTATAGGGCTGCAGAAATTACGTGCCTTTTCCTTTTCTTTCTAATCACACATTCATGTGATTGCTCTCGGCGAGTTAGAAAGCGGCATCATATACTTCACCACACGTGCAAATGGCCGCTGCTTCGCCGCGGCTTTAGCTATTGCCGCGATGGAGGGGGTTGCAGACTTTATACCTTAAAGCGACATCTCGCCACGAAAGCAAGATTGCATTTAATTGATCCCGCAGTTTTCTTTTGGGCGCAAAAAGAGGGGGGGGAGATAAATCGGCGCAATCCCTCCCCCCCACCTTTTTCAGAATACTTGAACTTCGCAGGTATGCACGTGCTCATAGTTACGCTCCCTTCGCGGGCGATGCAGCTGGGGAACTTCCCCGAGAGTCTGAGGCAACATAAAAACGACATGTGCAAGTTTCAGTGAAAAAGGAATACACTCGCTGAGCTGCCTGAGCACAGCGTGGTGAACGACAACCGCATCGAATTTGACAATTCCCGCGTGGTCTACTTAGAGGTCGATTACTATAAGCAGCTTTTTGTGGAATCCTGGCCCATCGAGGAGACAGCCGGTAACTTCAACCGGCCTACAGGTGCGCTGCCGATCGACAGTCTGCCTCAGCGGAATTTCGCAGACTCGCGATCCAACATTAGGTGCGAGTACATGGCAGGAAGAAGGGCCTTAAAGAGAATGCGAGATGCAAAACTTCGAATTTTTCTTGTAGCGCAAAAAAGTTTTTTTACTTGGTACTTTGATTGGCATACCCCAGTTTCAACTAAAGCCCACTAATACCTCTGTCACACGAGCACTACGGCTAACCACGGTTACAGGTATGCTAGCTACACGGCAGACATGTCCGCAGTTTGTCTCCTAACCATTGTTATCGTAGACGGGTGATTCCATGAGAGATCGACACGGATCTGAAAATTAGTATTTTCGATTTGATTGAATATTTTATATTTTATGCCCATCTCACCAAGCAGCCCGAAAAGGAACCTTGTTTTCTTTTTAAGCGCCTATATAACTTTAGGAGGCAAAAAATATAGAACATATTCAACACGGAGGGACTAGTTTCACAACTCGTCGTTCTCGAAAGTTCATGAAGATGTAACAGACAAATATTACCGTTACAAAGAAGAAATTTCGAGCATGAATTTCGTGTATGTAGAAATTTACTGAATAACAATAAAGTAACATTCTATGAAACTTGTAAAATGAAGCAAAGTACTTTCGCAAAATGTCTCACTATGCGACATTTTATGATAGTTGCTACATAACAGTTGCTACAAAGTTGATAAGACCCATCAACTCTGTCTTGAAAACAAATTTTGCTTCTTTCTCTATGCAACGGCAGCTGCGTTTCTGGTTATTGAGTTCCTCATGGTGGTGAAAACTATTTGTGCGAAGGTCAAAAAGTAAAAAAAAAATATTTTCAAAAATTTTATATGTAGCGTTGTGGGCGGCCTTCACGCTCCTGAGCGAGCAAGGCTGATTAATTTACTACTACTACACAATTTGCGCATCTACTTTGCTAGAAGAAGCACGCTGTTAGAATGGGCCTTTTCCGCGTAGATAGTCTGCCCATGCACGCTGGCGTCGGTGAGGCACGCGCCATGATTTTTGGTGGCCAACACGGGACGACAGGTGTGGACCAAGGAACATCTGGTGTTACAAACGTGCAAAATCCCCCCCCCCCCCCCCCCCATTAAAAGCGCTAATGTAGGCTTCCGCGATTGCCTACTGGCGCGCGGCGGGCCATTTCGGAGGCCAAGGGCCACCAGTTCTGATTTCGATGAGCTACGCCCGCGTTTTTGTATAGTATTTTTCTTTTTTTATTCAAACTTCCGGAAGTCCCTTACCCGTCATTGTTCTCTTCCAGTCCACACTGCAAAAATCTTGACGGCACGGGCGCTTCCCAGGCCCAAGTTTCTCGTACCTAAGCTTTCGCGCTATTTGTGCATCCCAAGGAATGCAGGGTGAGTACAAAACAAAGCAACCAGCTAGACACCGCGCCCTCGGGTCTGGTATGGGGGTTAAACTGGTCGGAGTGTTCTGCCGTTTCGCTCCGTTCGCTGTTCCATTGATGGAGGTCATCCTTGTGCGGCCGCATTCTTTCAGGGAAGTTCTTGGTTTCTCCAACGTACGAAGCGGGGCAGTCGGCACATGCTGTCGGGTACACTACGCTCTGCGCTTTTTTCGCAGGTGCGTGTTCTTTGGGCCAAAGGATGAACCTGCCCATGGCGGTGGATGGCATGTGGGAAACGTTGACCCCCGCCCTTCTATTGCTTTGCTGGCGCCCGCGATGCAGGGAATCAACAAACGTCGCCGTCGTGTCACGCTTTCTCCGTCTTTCCTCCAGAGAACTCTGCGAATAAACGCCTTTGTTTAGCCTTTGGTGCCGAGGTCACGGATTATATTCGCCCTTCCTTCCGCCGCTGCGTGGACGATTAGTCGTTGGACGATCGGCTATTTCGTTGGAGTTTTCTGTTCTTACTCAAAAAAGGTGCATTCGAACTTTTTTATTTTATTTTGTTTACGTACGTGGTTGGTTTCAGGGAAGCTTTCAGTAAGTGGTTTGGGAGGCTGGTGGGGTTCGCTGAAACTCATCTAACCCAGTGCTGCGGAGCACAAAACAAAGCTTAGCCGAGGGTCATGGGAAGGCACGGAGGTAGCGCAGCAAAATGAAAATAGAGGATCCTTTTCCCGATGCAAAAGCCATTGCGGCAACCCTTTCCTTCACCACCATCCCCACTTCCAGTCGTACATTACAACCTCGCCCCTCCCCCCTTCCAGGCGGTTTTACGGAAAAAAACATTGACAACCTTTCCAGGGGGCGCCAACCCGAGGACTCGGCTTGGCGCCCCCTCCCTAGTGGCGCCCGGGGCACTTGTACCCCCTTGCCCCCCCCTAGTTACGCCACTGCCGTCAAGCCCCTGTGTGCTACCGTTGCGGTATCGCCGGGCATATAGCTCGGTTCTGTCGTCGACGGAGAGAGCCAACATCCCGATATTGTTCCCCATCAGAGTTGCCGCCAGCGGGCACTGGTCACAACAACGGTCATTGGCTCGCCTATTCCAGGAGTACCTCATGGCGGGGAAATCACCATGGCAGTTCTCCTGCTTCTGACCGTAGTTTGACGCCTACATCTGGCCGACTGCATCGTTCCCCTTCATCGGGACGACGCCTGTCATCACCACCGCCGCCGGGAAACTAGCCAGCGCGACCAATGGAGGTGAGGTCGCACAACAGGATTTGCCTCAGATGCCTCCGCCAGTTATAATGTCCAAGAACAAGATACGTGTGGAAATAGATGGCTTTTGTACAAGTGATTTGGTGGACACTGGTGCTACGATATCAGTTATGATGCCCCTGACACACGGGCACCCTGAAGTCCTTTAGAGAAGGGGACATCTTTCGAAAAGGCGTTCGGGCGCAGTGACACACGGCAAAGGAGTAACTCCTTTCCGGCAAAGATCCTTTTCGCAAAAGCAGATCCCGCATCTACTTTTCTGGCAGGAAGGGAGTACTCTCGCATACAGTGTGCATAATATATCAATAGAAGAAAACGTGTCGCAACACTGCGGTGCCCTGTCAGTATTTTTTTTGCGCTGAGAAAATGTTTTCATTTTCAGCAGCAGTGCGATTTGTTGAAAAGTGAAGGCCTATAGTCTGTACATACTCTCAAACGCCTGCATTACGTCACTAGCGCGATCATGTTAGAGTTGGCAGCGGCAGTTGCTGTGTCGGTGACGTGGTATCTTGTAACAGTGGAGTCGGCTCAGTCGGTGAAGAAAAAACCGCGCGTCCAGTGGACTGAAAAGGAGACCGATAAAGCTATGGGAGGACCATTTGGATGCCTTGCAAGGGCAAAAGCACAACGGTGGAGTGTACCAGGCGATTGCCGAGAGCTTCACCGACGCCGGTATACCACGTACACGGGCGCAAGTTCACAGCGAAATTGCCTTCGCAGCGTTTAGCTCATCTTCGATGGAGCCGAGGGCGACAAGAGTCAGGCCCACCTCAACTGTTGCTTTATCTCTGTCTTTGCGCTGAGACATCGCAGGACCACGATGAAACGCGGCACGCCGTCACTGATTAAGCTGGACGCAGCCATGTAAAAAGCACGACTAAAAACAAAAACAGCAACACACCGACTGTTCATAGTTGCCAGACGAACTTAAGTTGCTGCTAAAAACGCAAAAAAGCGAAAGAAAATTACGCGTATGCGCCTTATAAGCCACCAGACAATAAAAAAAACGGTTTTATGCCCCGGCGTCGCTGAATGTGACGTACATGCACAGATTCTTTTTAATATTTCCAATCTTGCTGCTTCCACAAACAGCGCCATTTTTTCTGCAGCGTTCTTCTGAGGCACCGCCGAAAGCAGTAGTCCGGTGCCGTGTGTCATCAGCGCCACCCCTTTCTGCAAATGGTCCCCTTAGGCGACAAAAGGAGTTTACTTCAAAGTACTTTACTTTTGCCCGTGTGTCACGGGTATGAGTCTTTCTTTCAAAAGTCGCATTGGCCGCAAAGTTATGTTTACTTGGGGCGAATCAACAAGGTTTCGTGGTGTTGGTGGGGAAGTACTTCATCCTGTCGGAGTTTGTGCCGTCAATGTCTTATTGGCAGGTGTTCCCAACAGAGTTTCTTGTGCTGCAACATTGTACCCACGATGTGATTCTCGGTCTTGACTTTCTCCAAGGATGTGGTGCTTTCGTCGACTGTAGAAGCGGTGAACTTTCCGTCAGCGGTGACATTGTTCCTGCCCTCGTCGATGAGGCGCCGGAGGCCGCGAAGGATGCTCTGATTGTTTCCGATGAGCTGACAGTGCCGCTATGGTCAATGAGGTCAGTTGCGGTGTTCGCCCCAGAATCTGCCACATCTTTTGATGCCATCGTTGAACCTGCCATCGTTCAATGTGCTAAAAAAGGCATACTCGTCCCTCGTAGTTTGGTATCTGTTGATGAAGGAGCAACCTTTCTGTGGGCACTGAACTGTTCGCCAATGCCGGTTGTGCTCCCTCGAGGAATAAAGCTTGGCGTCTTCGATGATTCCACTGAAGGTTCTGTACCGGTCGTTAACAACGCAGAAAGCGAGAAAGGTACAGTCTCTGGCAAGCGCAGTTGCTCTTTCGAGTCGCAGATCCTAGGCATGATTAGCGCCACTTTGCGGTCACACGAGCAGCAAGCATTACGCCATCTGCTGAGGCGACATGCTTCTGTGTTTGACTTTTGCCAAGAGGAGAGGCCACGACCTTTACCATGTTCTCGCGCTCACCATAGGATTGACACCGGCACTGCACATCCGATCCGACAAAAGCCTTATTGAGTGTCGTCATCAGAACGAAAACTTATTGCCGACCAGCTTCAGGAAATGCTGAAGAAGGGTGTTATTGAAGAGTCGTGTAGCCCGTGGGCAGCACCGGTCATCTTGGTTAAGAAGAAAGATGGTGCCTGGCGATTCTGCGTTGATTACAGAAGACTCAACGCCGTGACCAAAAAAGATGTATATCCGCTGCCTAGAATTGACGATGTTATTGACTGCTTACACTCGGCTTCGTACTTTTCTTCAATAGACCTACAATCAGGATATTGGCAGATACCTATGCACCCTTCAGACAAGGAGAAGACCGCACTCGTGACGCCTGATGGACTGTACCAATTCAATGTGATGCCGTTTGGGCTTTGCAACGCCCCCGCCACTTTTGAAAGGTTTATGGACTCTGTCCTTCGTGGCCTTAAATGGGAGGTGTGCTTATGCTATATACCTGGATGACGTCGTCATTTTTGGGCGTACCTTCGAAGAGCACAACGTCCGTTTAAACCTTGTTTTAGAATGTGTCGGAAAGGTTGGCTTGATTTTGAACTCTAAGAAGTGCCGGTTTGGTGAACGACAAGCTTTAGTCTTCGGTCACCTAGTTGACAAAGATGGTGTCAGGCCGGATCCCCGCAAAATCGAAGCAGTCGCCACATTAAAACCACCCCAGACACTGAAGGAACTTCGCAGCTTCTTGGGCCTATGTTCCTACTTTCGCCGCTTTGTGCCCCGATTCGCGGACGTAGTACACCCACTGACGAGCTTGTTGCGAAAAGACAGCCCATTCGAATGGGCACCTGATTGTGATGCCGCCTTTTTTGAACTGAAATTTCTACTACACTGTAAAAAAAAATGTCTCGGTACACAGCAAAAGCTGCTGGTAAATCGTTGCCGGAGGCATTCTGTAAATGAGTAACAGCAGGCTCCGTATCACGAAGTCTCTGTTATACATTTTTCCGTATTCTCTTTCACATCATATCTGTATTCCTGAACACAGCAGATCTGTTATTTCAAACACAGCAAATCTGTTAACCCAAACACAGCAAATCTGTCAACCCAAACACAGCAAATCTGTCAACCCAAACACAGCAAATCTGTTAACCCAAACAGCAAATCTGTTATTCCAAACACAGCAGATCTGTTATTCCAAACACAGCAAATCTGTTATCCCAAACACAGCAAATCTGTTATCTCAAACACATCATGACTCTGTTTGTAGGAATACAGAATTTGCTGTATTTAGAGGAGGAATAAACGGAGATCGCTGTAGAGCAGTCTGGCTGTAAATTATTCCGTTATTATTAATGAAAACAGAAGCTTCAGTAAAACACCTGGTTTCGTTTAATGGCTTTTCTGTGCTTGACTAAGGTTTTGTGTAGTTTCTTTGCCTTGAAGGAAAGAGTTGTTTCACTGAGCATAAAATAAACTTAGTTTTGGTAGTAACTTAATTTGTGAAAAACTAACACAAGCTTTTGTTGACCAGTACTGTCGAAAAGCCGATGTTTTACGGGATGGAATGGAATGTTTATGTGGCTGCCTGTAGATTCTCATGATTGAGTTTTATGTCCAATTTTATGTACTGTTTCAACCTACACTAATGCAGTCTTTATGTACTGTGTGTGTGTAAACCACCCCTGCTGCTGCATACCATATAAATAATAATGCAACATTAACAAAACACAGATGAATTTATTTACATATAATACATGTGCTGTAGCTTGCTACATCACCATTCTTCATCACTTCAGCATGTTTATGCCTGAAAAGAATGTGAAAAACAAGTGATCAAATGAATGCAAGAAGCAACTTACACACACTTTATAATGCCTTCTCTGTGTATGTATATGGCCCTTGATACAAAAAGTAGGGGCACGTGGTAGAGCAAAATGTGAAAAAAAAAATCGCTTTGTTTTCTTTGCAATTTGGGGAGGGGTGTCCCTTTGTGCATCCACATTCGTGCTTTTCATAAACAGCATTTTTGGTGGCTCAAAACCAGTTTTTCCAAAAGGAAGTAGCCAGTGAAAACACACTCTAGTGCAAGCCCCTTGCATTCGCTCTATGCTTACGGCCTAATTTTCTGACGTACAAAAGTCAAAATGCTTGTCTAGAGTCAGCTGTGTATAGAAGATTGTCGGGTAACTTCTAAAGCAGTCCGAAGACACTGTGCACCTTTGTATTCACAATCCGCCTTCAGAATACATAGGTTGGAACACTTTCAGCTCCTAGCATCATTACACCTTGCATTTGCCGTGCTTGTCGATAACCTTAGATGCTGGGGGTAAAGAAGGTTCTGAGGAAGTGTAAATTTCGTTGAAGCCCGTACAGTTTTCTTGTTAATGTGAATAAATCCCTGTGACGTACTGAGGTGCTGAACCAGCAAGCTCTTTATTGTTAAACCTCCCAGCCTTTTCAGCATCTTTCGAGGTGAATCACGTATATACATGGGGACAACGGGTATGCTCTAATGGACATGGACTAATATTTCTGATGCAACTGAATAACAATGTGTGAGAACGACTCAGTGTAAGTGTTGAGTTAATGGGAATTGAGTCACAGAATCTTTCCTTTCTTTGTTTAGGGTGAGAGTCCTAGAAATGGCGACATTGAATATTTTTTTTGCATTTAATAATGGTAGTATCACACGAGCCTCTATTCTGAGATAGGATTGAAGCTTGGCCAAACTACAATGAATTTGCTGGAAATCGTTGACCACACTTGACGATACGTTGCAGATAGAGCTGAATGACATCTCACAAAAAAAAAAAAACAAGACAAGCATTGCGAGAGGCTCCACGGCGAAAAATTGACTTTGGCAGTGATTACCAAGCTTGTAACTACTAAACAAAATAATTGAACAGTGTTTCTGACAGTGCGATCACTTTTCACCTGTTTTTGAACTTTATTCCATATCTCAAAACAGTTTTTTATTACTTAGCTACCATTATTTCCCATGTATTTTAAGATAACCAGTTGATTATTTTTTTTGTATACAGCTACTGAAGCAAAATAGAAGCTATGCACTTTACCGTTATTGTGTTACAAATTTTCATAGACGCCAATTAACTCAAAAGTCAAGCTCTAGTGGTAAAAAATTCACAAAAATTCTATATTATGAAGTTAAAAGAGCAAAAAGTTTGGAAGAAAATGATGTATGGATTATATGAATATCCCTTTTAGTCACTGAGAAAACTACCTAAAATCAGCAAAAATGCACAGGATGTATAGGGCCTGCCCGGCGCTCCTGAGAAGTTTCCCACTGGCTCTGATCATGCTCAGAATGAGCAGTTACATTTTCAGAAATATTTGTTGCTATTGTATAGCAGAATGCACGGGTGAATACCTATACTGATTTTCAACTTTGCATTCTGCTGTTAAGCTCTATGTGCCACATATAGCTACAAATTATGGCTGAACTTTCTTAATATAGATTTACCAGCGCAAAAAAAGACGGCACATATTTTAATCATGAACCAACTCGCCCAAGCAGCAGCTTTAGTGAAATTTTTTAAGCACTGTTTATTGATCACAGAATGTTTTTTTTCACTATGCTGAGGTGGGAGGGGGGGGGGGTTGAGGATCCTGTAAAAAACTGAAAGAGCTTGACCTGAACTAAGAAACATCATGTGAATATACACTACACTTATTCGTAGCCAGGCGGTGGCACACCGGGCCCGTGCCTCTCCCCTCCTTCCCCCCCAAACTTTTTTCTCCATGAAATACTTAGCGCAAAATTACCATTTGCCTGCCCAGACCTCTGGTTCAGATCAAAAAGGGCCCCCTCCCCCTAAAAGTTCTGTGTATGCCCTTGGTTTAGATGAATGAATTTCCAAACCCTGTTTAACATAAGCATCAGTGAGATTAGATAGATATATGGGGTTTTAATGTCCTAAAACCACATATGGTTATGAGAAACGCTGTAGTGGAGGGCTCCGGAAATTTCGACCACCTGGGGTTCTTTAACGAAGCATCAGTGAGATTGATAACTAGGATAAAATTAAGGCCAAACCTTCCATTTTTCTCTTTTCACAACATACTATATGTCCTTGGCACAATTCACAGTATATAGAAATCTCAATTGAGAGTGCATTTTCATGTGCTGGCTCTTGTGAAATAATAGCAGTATATTTTGACTACACTCCGAAGGACAAAAAAAAAGAAAACGCCAGGCTCATAATACTTACAAACAAATTAAATTGAAAATGCAAAGCCACAATCAAGATAATATTCAGCTCTAATAACCGGATATCATCAGAAAATGTGTATGATTCATGCTCACACTTTCACTGATTGAAACGCAGCTTCTGGGCCAACTTCATTATCTTTGTGTGCACACTTGTGCGAGACTTCTGGCCACCTTCGCACCTGCTGCCCTTTTTCGTGTTGGAGCCCTTTAAGGTTATCAAGGTGTGGTTCAAATGAAACATATGAGAAGAGCACAAGGATGGGTACAGACTCGTCAATGGGCTTCATTTAGAACACGTATGGTTACACGCTACAGTCTGCAAATTCCTCATCTATGCATCATAGACTTGCATTAATTCTTGTACAATCTGAGCCAAATACGCTGGCCCAATCATTTTCCTCCTGAAAAAAAAAGAAGACCTCAGCAAGCTTAGGAGCCAATTGGTCAAGGCTGCATCTCCGAATTTCATTCTTGCCAGTAATGGCTGTCATAGTTTCTGACAGTAATCAATGGACTTTCACTGAAGTCAGAGGCAGATAAGACCCTTGTCAGGAATCAACAACTTGTGTTCCCTGCGCCGTTCATATAATATTGGCCTGTTTGATTGATGTAAACATTCCTCCTGGTTTGATAAGCAACTAACAAACTAAAAGGTGTGGGCACTTAGTGCAATTTTACACACCCTACTAGTGGTTTGTACGCTCCCAAAATTTTTCCAAGGCTTCCTTTGAAAAAATGTGCAATGGCCTTTTTCAGTCTTCGAATACGCACAATCATAAAATAAGTCTTCACATGCTCGTGGTAAATATGTTCAGAATGTATGATCTGATGTTAAAGTTGGGTTAATATTAAAGCACAGCATTTTGTCTGGTGAGCTAGTTTGTGGGTGAAGGTTACTCTTCTGTGCCGTTCAAGGTAAATGCTAAGACCCCGCATTGCCTCTATGAGGTGTGCAAGATTGCACTAAGTGCCACCCCACTGAGTTCGACGTGCGCTCGTCAAGTAGGATAACGAAGTCACTCAGACATGGAGGAATGTTAACATTGGTCATACAGGTCAATGTATAAATGAATGATGTAGGGAACACCAGCCCTTGATAAAGACCAGACAAGGTTCTCACCTGCCCAACTTAAATGCATACGAATTGTTTACTTTTAGTAAACCATGGCAGACTTTACTGGCAAAGACAAGAATTGAGATGCAGTTGTGACCCAATGGCACTTGAGCTTGCCTAGGCTTTTTTCCTAATGAACAAAAGCAATGATTGTGTCTGTGATACTTCACTCAGACTATCAGAATGAACGCAGGTTCCCTGCATGAGTGTACTGAATAAAACCCAGTTGCAGGTCTGCCCTCATCTTCCACTCTTCTCCTCCGACAACATCTGTTATTTAAGTGTATAAGTATCTACTGCACCTTGTAGCTGGAGTTAGGCTCACACTCATGTTGTAAAATGTCATCAATTTACTTGACCTCCTCGCACAACAATCAACACATAATGATATCGACAAGGGAACTCACCCAGTGCAATGATTGTAGGCGTTGATGGCAACTCGGCAAGCTTTTCAGTGATGCTTGTTCCCTCCTGGATGAGCAAAAATATCCCATGTACACAAAAGCACAAAGAGATATGTACAGTTGCGGCCATTCCAATATATAAATCAGAGATGCGATCCCTGCAATTCCGTTTTCCACCATGGTTCCTGGTCTATTGCAGGCTGTGTGCACCAAGTACAAATTACCTACCTAGGAGCCTTGAAACTTGGAACAATTTTAGAGCAAAGTAGAATGGATAGCGAGCACGCAAAAAAACCTGCTCACATTTTGATTCATTTTTCTCTTTGGATTACAGCAACATCATAGACAACTCTGAATGATTGCAGGTCAATATATCAATGTTAGTGGTGATAGTATTGCTTAAAATTATTTTGCATGTGCGACAGCAAGGGACAAAGTGAGCAACATCTTGCAACAACTCTGGCCTATTCCCATTCTTAGTGCCCTCCTCACTGCGTCGTAATGAGGCACTACAGCCAAAGTGACGAGAAACATTGTTCTGCAGTGCATTGCAAAAAACTAATGCTTTGTGCATGTGGAGCACTCTGATTGCACACAAACACTTTTTTTCCCATTGAGCCTGAAAAAGGCTAGTAAACCAAGTTTGTGCACTGTGGTTCACCATGCGTGCACCATGCCCCAACACAGTTTTTGTTGCATGAAGTCTCACTTTTCACAGCGCTACGTTCCTTCTCATTCACTCTGTGAACTTTATAGTCGGATGCTTGGGGACTTCACTCCCTATCCTAGTGGCTCTGATGAAACAATGGCACCTGCCCGCACTAACTGTTGGCTCAAGGGCAGTGTATTTTTTTTTTCAGAACATTTTTGTGACTACGACACAATGCGGATAACCAAAGTAAGTTCCACAAAAAAATTGAAAATTGCCTTTTTTTTACACTATCTTCAAATGCTGATACTTGTGACAAAGCGCGTGTTCCGGTGTAATTTTAATGAATAATGCTGCTGTACAAAGCCACCAAAATTACCTTAAAATGAAGCACAAAGGCAAAAGATATGCAAAGCTACACTATCCTCCTTTTAACTTGTGTCCAGCAATTCATGAATTAGGTATTTTTGGATGTTTAGCATATTTGTTCTGTCAAAAAAATTTTGCTGCAGCGGTCACTAAATTCTCATACGGTAGCATTGCACTTGTTCTTTATGGGAAGAAAATACATCGATTAAGAAGTGTAAAAAAGTAAGTCTGCTCAAAGTTCAGAAATTGTGAAATTAGAAGAAAACTGATTTCAGCAGTCAAAGTTTAATTTTCCTTTATACAAAAGCAGCTTTTTTCACAAAATTCAACTGAAAAAGCTATTGTTTTTGTGCTAAAAACCTGCACACATTCAGTCGATCCCAGATATATTGAACTCGAAGGGGATCGCGATATATGTAGTTCAATATATCGATGAGTCGAAACACAAAATATGTGTATTTAAGGGGAGACGCGGGCGAAAAGTCGCGTTTTTTTTCCAAATTTCACCTTTTCTGTTTTTTGTTGCTTTATCATCTTTATACATTATATTTTGACATCTGAAAATATCACAGCGAAATAAGCATCAGAAGTCAGTGAAAAACGCGTCTGAGTGAGCGGCAGTGACG
>WOVY01002165.1:0-33606 GCA_013436015.1 Rhipicephalus annulatus
GATCAATCCCAGCTGCGGCGGCTGCATTTTCGATGGAGGCGAAAATGCTGTAGACCTATGTTCTCAGATTCGGGTGCAGGTTAAAGAAACCCAGGTGTTCGGAATTTCTGGAGCCCTCTACTACGGAGTCTCCCATAATCATATGGCGGTTTTGGGATGTTACACCCGACAACATATCAATCATCAAACATTCCAAACCCCGGCGTATTCTCTGTGGGGCAGCACCAAAATACTGATTGATGAACAAGTTGCCAGCCACTTGTTCATCAATATCTCAATACATAGTGTGCTTGCGCAATGACGCATTCGGCAGATGTCCAGCTCCCATCGTCGCTAATGGTGCATTCAGACGACGGACTGAATCCGGATTTGTCGTGGACGCGGACAGCTAATCCGCGGATTGGTCCGCCTGCAGGCGCATCCACACGACGGACGGTGTCCTAGGGGAAAACAGCCGGATTACCCTTCGACAGCAGATTCGGAGCTCACCTGCTCCCGCTGGCAGCAGACCGGTTTGAGAGTCTTCAACATGGATGCCCGCAAGAAGCGAAGCTTGGCTGCGATGTCTGTCGTGTCGTGACAAATGAACGAGTAGTGTTATTTCTTTCAGGAGAAAATGGAGTTGCTAGCAGGATATTCTTTCAACTACATTATTCCCCACTTGTAGAACTTCTAAAGCGTGTTCTCCGCCTTTTTTTTTTAGAAGCGGCAGGTCGCCGGTTGTAGAAGTAGGAATATTTCACCACCATGACGGCTAAGAATTTCGCATGTTAAGCGACGGCGGCAACATTTCCCGAACCACCAAAAATGATTTCTGCATATTTAATCACTGAGAACAAAGTCCTCCGGAAACTAAGTAAACAATGCTCAAGCGTAGATGATGCCGACCAGTCATGCAGCTGTCCGCGAGCCATGGAGGACATGCCGCGAGCAGACGAAAAGTGTACTGGTTGCCACGACCCCAAGCTATTCCGCTGAAGTACGCCTCTCCCCCGCCAGAATCCCGATGGTGAGAAACAGGTTGGGTTCATCCGTCCGGGAGCCGCGCGGACGAGTCGCGGACGAGGGGAATCGCTGATGTGAGGTCACGTGACGCGCCGTCCGTCCCGCCACATCGGGATTCAATCCGTCGTCCTGAATGCACCATAACCGTACAAAGCAGCGGAACCGTGGTTTCAAGCTACACATGGTTGCTAGCATAGAGTTTCATACAATAATACCTAGAGAGGAATCTAGCGCTGCGATCGTGAACCTCCATGGGAATTATGGGAAGTACAGGCTTTGGTTTGGATAAGGTTACCTGGTGAATTGTCTACGCGTACAGTTCCCGTTTGTTCTTTGGGCAGCGCGAGTAGTGGGGGTTTGATGAAAGCACTTAAGCAGCACCATTGTTGTTCAAAGAGGCTTAAGAACACAAGGTCTGCAATTCGCTGAGACGTTGAACCTTTACGAGTAATAATTGAAAATTCAAACGGAGCGTCGTCCACTCATCGCTTCGCTTAGATGTAGGGTTCTATGCCAGTGCGGGAAATTGCATTGAGGTAATGCTTTTTCACTAACGTTTCTTGTCTAAATTCATTTTAAATCGACTGCAAAATGATGACGAAGCTAAGTAGATGCACTGTCATGCTCTGCTTACTTGATTTCACAACACACCACAGGTGGGTTGGGGCAGATCACTTGGACAGACACACCTAGCATTGCAGAAGACGAAGTGGTTAAGTGTTTCTTACCTAATACTGTACTGTTATGTCTATTAAATAGATAATGTGTACTTTCAGAGAAAATCAAGCATGCTTGTTTTTCAAGTGTTACAAAAAATTAAAAATGGCCCTGTATCTACATGTTAATCTGCAAATGTTGTCAAAAGACTATAGTCTTGTGTGTGTAGAAAGGTGAACAAAACATTTATTTGATGGTCTGCGCAAGAAAATCTGTGAATGGTGTTCTGGAGTGCTGCATTTTAGAATGCCTCGAGCGCGCAGCGTAGGCGAACAAGCGCATCAAGGCACGTAACCCTAGAGACATGAGCGCCATCTGGCAGTTTTTTTTTTTTTGAAAAACGAAGCACGTGGCTCTGAGACGGGTGTGCACGCTGTCTCAGAGGTGATAAGCAATAGAACGCAAGACGACGGGTAGGTGGCCACCACCGTCTCGTCTTAGCAAACCGTTGGAAATACTAGCCTTTTCGTGCAGGCATTGCATGGTCCAGCGCAGCGTGATAAGTTCTACGGTTCTTAAAATTACTTATGTATGCCTTTTCTAGTAAAAAACGCACATGCACAATATATACGTGTTGTGATGGTGCCCCAGACATGTGCAATAATTGCTTTTTAATTGACCATTGCAGAAGTATGAACGCTAAATCTTGAGCAACATTGGTGGCGCTCCAGATGGGATTGGCCGTTTCAAGTACCCGGTGCCGTTAAGAGTGGACAAACAGACAGATGTACAGACACAACAGACAGACCAAAATTTTTGCGTCGAAGGTCCCAAAATAGACTACTGTCTTTAATAATTGAATCTTGATGCCAATCTGGAACACAATGGCATAGCAGTGCATACCCTGATGGGTAAATTTGCCAGGTGTCATTTTTGCCGCATCGTCACAAAAAATTTTTGCAAATAAGTTTGCGTACAAACAAATGAAGCAAGCTTCAATTAAAAATAACCTCATATCACTTTGTTTTACACTCGGATTAGAAGCATCGCGAGTTTCAAGAACGTAATCCATCCGAACTGGATCCTAAGCCTGTACTGCCTATAATTCCCATGGTGGTACAAGTGCCGCTAAAGGAGCCCGTAGACACTAGCGCCAAATTGCCCTCTAGGTATTCTTCTATGAAACTCTATGGTTGTCACCATTGCCACCGCACTCGCCGGCTGGAGAAAAACTCGGAGACTGTGACGTTGAAAGGCCACGTGACTCGTCGCACTGGGCCTACTCCGCTTTTCAGGCGAGAGCACTGCAATCTGTTCCTGGCTCCTCTCGGCACAGCAAAAGCACTCTACCAGAGGATGGCAGTGCTCCTGTTCGACCACTGAAACACGCCGGCTCCAAAGAGAGCACTTTCAGCGTGCTTTTGAGTGCTCTCCTAGTGGAATTCGTCATTAGTTGTTAGCATTGAATGTGCGAGAGTGTAGGATAAATTTATTTTCACTGGTACCACTGATAACTGTGCATCCTTTGTCGTGAAATAGGTATCAGCTGTGCTAAAAATCCTGTTTCAAGGATTAAAGAACTGTTGCAAGAAAATTAGACGATGCAAATCACCGGATAAGAGTAATGTTGAAAGAATAAAGTTAGTTGCAAGTTGACCCTTTTGCCTATTCCTCCGTAGTGGTTTGCATCATCTAATTTTCTTCTAATATGCACCAATTAGCCCAACAACAAGCTTTTAAGAAACTGAACTGGGCATGCGGATAAAAGTTCGCCAAGAAAAATTAGAAAAGTGTTTTTTCTTGCGCATGGGTGCGTTCTTGTTGACCTTGAGAAGTGAAATGTTCAGCATTTGTCAACATTTTATTAAAATTAATTTTATCTCCATGGGGCCCAAAGGTTGCACCAGTAGTGTACGTTTAGGTTAAATGAACAAGCTATTGCAATTCTTTGCCGGTCAACTGGTCCTTGATTTCACAGAAGCTGTGGAAACCACTGTTGTATCTTGTTGCCTCATTGTAGAGGCCTCACCATTCTGCCAGTGTTGGGCTGCTCGGCTAGTCAAGTCCAGAGACGACGGACCGCTGATTCTTCGGCGCATCGTTGAGGGATTCAAGATTCGTGTGAGTATGCATAAACGAAGTAGCAAAAAAGTATCTGCCAATTGACCCTTCTTTTACCACTTGCAACCACATTTTCTAGATTTTATTTTGACTGCAATAATGCAAAATTTCAGGACGCTACAAACTGCTTGTTGCTGTCTCGATCAATTTCATTTTTCTCACAGACACTGTATGTACAGTTGTAAACATGTCATATATAACAAACATATTTATGTGTTAGCCAAAATAATGCGTCAACAATTTAACAATGTACAAATCTGCATGTTGTGAAAGCTAGACCATGTAAACATATCCTTAGTACAAAAAGTTACCATTTTCTGTTCACCTTTTCCTTACTGTAAACTGTGTAGAGGTGTGAAGCTGAGGCTAGCCCGAGAACACCTCAGGGAAGAAGCGGAGACCTGCAGAAACCATGTTTACTGATTGGAAACCGGGCCGTAACTATCCGCTGCCAGCGGCTGCCGCGTGCAACTACTGGCTCCTTCAGCGGCACTTGTACCCCCATGGGAATTATAGGAAGTACAGGCTTCGGATCCACTTCGGATGGATGCTACGAGCGCACCCGCAACCGTCATTGTCCTCTTCTTTCTGATGTCGGCACGCTCGCAGCCGCCGCTCCCATACTGCATGCCGTCCCCGTCCTTGTAATACTCGATGTCACCGTCTGCAGCTGCTTCCCAGTTTTCAGCGGTCTCTCCCTTCGCACCGCCTTCTGCGGCGTCCTCCTCAGCGATCTTCTTCTCACAATCCCTAAACGCCACAGCGTCTTTTGGGTCCTGCAGCTCCTCCACAACTTCACCGTTGTGCTTCCTAACCTACTCCTTGTAATTCTAAGACTCTTCGGCCTCTCCTTTGCCTTCCTGAGAATCTTCGGAATCTTCCTTCACGAACTCCTCCTCTACCTCTATGAACTCCTCACCGTTCACATTCCCCGCACCGTCGTCCGTGCCCCTTTTTTCGTCCTCCAGAACCGCCTCATCGCCCACCTCTGTCTGCAGCGCTGTCCAGGTTCCAATCAGCGTGTTTTTCGGTCTCAGCAGGCATAAAGTCCTCCTCCTCGGCAGCGCTATTGTGGTTGTCATCTTCCACCTCCACATCGATGCGCTGCACGTAATGGTGATTTTTTTTCTTTTTCTTTTTTTTTCTTTTCTCAAAGGCACCATTAGTGCCATCGACAGCATCTTCTCTGGCCACAGCATCGACTTGCCTCACGTTGTCCTTTGATGTGGTGTCCGCTGCCACGCCTACCGTGGCGACGTTTCGCTCACTCGTCTGACACTCACCGGTCTCTTTATCACCTTCCTGAAACTCGCCTTCCTTCTCCGAAATGATCGCCATGGCCAGAGGAGACAGCTCTGTACTAAGGCACCTGAGAGCTCGTTCGTATCATGCTCATACCAGCTTGTAGCAAGGGTCGCTCGCTCGTAGTCGTGAGGCCGTGGCAGATGATGAGGCACAAGGGGGCCCGAGGGGACCGTCAGAAAGTGGTGGCTCGTAGTGGTGCTCCCGAAAGACTGCCTCCTCAACTTTCCAAGCAAAGCTGGCAAGCTCCTTGAGGGAAGGGAAGAAGCTGGAAAAGGGTGTGGCACCGCCGACTAATGTGGGAGACTTTCACGATCTCAGAAGCAGTGGGATTTGCCCAATGGAAGAGCTCCTGCACAGCCCGAACACAGTGACCCAGACCCTCGTCTGGGTGTTGTGTTCGGGCGTCAAGCTCACGCCGAATACGGTAGTCCTAGGCGACCGGTAGGAAGTCTTTCTGGAATGCCACGATGAACTGGTTCCAGGACTGAAAGGAAGGTTGAAGATGCCGCCATCGTTCTGCAGCACTGCGCAGGGCAACTGGTCAAAACCGCTGGAGCACGTTGGACTCCAAGAACGCGCTAACACTCGAGTATACGAAAAGGTCGTCAATGAAATCGATGGCCGATTCCCTCACATCTTCGCCGGAAAAGGTGGGCACAGTCAAAGGCGTCAGATCCATTGTTGCAGACTGCCTCAATGTCTGTAGTCCAGGGGTGAGGTTCTTCCCATTGGGTGCCAAATGTAGGGGTTTGAGGCTGAAGCTAGCCTGAGAACCCCTCAGGAGAGAGAGGGAAACCGACAGAAACTATGTTTACTGATCGACACCCAAGTTTCAACTGCCTGCTACCAGGGGCTGCCGCATGCTACGAGTCCACCTGCAACCTTCATTGTCCTCATCTTTCTGATGTTAGCACGCTCGCGGCCGCCACTCCCATAAACTTTAACAGTACCTGTTAGCATAGTTGGAATGCCCCAAGGGATGGGTAATATCAGTACCACAATTAAGGCTTTCCCATAATTATCAAAAATGAAAGGTAAGAAACGTGTTTTCACTGCCGCTGTGTATTTTGCTTTGTTGCTGCAGACCATCCAGAACCTGAACCTTGTGAAGCGACTTGTAAAAGAGGCAGAAAACGACCACTATGCCCTGTTCAAGTAAGCAGCTATATTCCGCTTGCTTCATAGCGGCACTGAAGTGTTGCTATGCTTGTATGCCATAGTATGTTGTTCCACTTTTATATCAAAGTCTGTACACATTTTGTTGGTGTATCAGTACTCACAAAGCGACCTGTGCTTGCTTCATATTTATAGTTGAGTACTGCTTTGGAACGTTGCACACAAGTCTGCACCAATGAATGTGTGCTTTCGACTGATTACATATGGCACACGGTTGGTGGCCCTTAACTTTGAGAACATCGCCCTCGTACATGAGAAGAACTATTTTTTTTGGTAGCAGAGGCCACCCACTGATGAGGACGGGGCCCCTCCTGCCTTCACATGAATGCCTGCTCGGTGCAAAAACTCATCCTGCAGAAAGCAGACATTGCTATGGGCAGCTCAGCCAAGTCTTGCAATTGTGCACAGAAAGGAGTGTTTAGAAGCAGAGTGCAAAGATGCCCATTTTCTCCCTCCTTCCATACAGAGGCCTGTGCTCACTCTCATTGGAGCTCTTGGCACCTGCTGTTTGCATCGTATAACAGATGTTGGCCAATAGGTGATACAAACCAACAGAAACATTTGAATAAGGAGGTCTTGAAAAAACAATTTTTTGATTTATTATCCTATCCTAATGTACATTACCATGCATGTGTATCATTGAATGAAGACTTTAAATCATCAAAAACTGATTTTGCATATCTCATTTAGAGAGTTGTAAATTACTAATTGCCACATTTTAATTTTGTAATGTCTCATGGGTCGTTATGGCTACTTACAATACAAAAAGTTACTCTTAGGCATGACATGATTTTTTTTAAATGGCCGCCTCACAGGCTAAAGCAAATTAAATGTCGAAACAGTGACTTTTTTGATCAGAATTAATTTTCAATCTTGGAAGGTAAAACTTAGCTTCCTGTAATTAGTTGGCACTTGTGAAATAATTGCAATTGTATCAAGTTTCAGAAAAAAAGAAAAGCTGTGGCTTGTACTTCAAGTGCTGCTGAAAAGTTTGTTTAAATACGTACATTCACAAAAACCTCTTAGTTTCATAGGGCAAATTAACTTTGCAAATATGACAAAACAAAGGAAATCATCTTTGAAAATTTAAAAACATCTTTAATTTAATCTGTTCTATCTGCAAGAACAACGAAGGCCATGTTGCCATTGCATAATATTGAAATCACTTTGAAATTGTGATTTCCAAAATTTGGGAGGAGGTCATTTTTTACACTTTCTTGCTATTTTAGGGCCCTTGTTTCCCCATAAGATGAACTTCTTGCCACAGAGTGCCACGATGTGGTGCTCCATAAGTTGCATAAGATGTGGTGCTCCATAAGTTGCATAACATTACAAAATCACATTTAGCGTGCTCAAGAGGAAGGTTACATTTCATCACATTCACTCAAGGTCATGGCATGATGCAAGAAATTTTTCCAACAATTGAGACTCCAATACCAAATCCACTCGATAGTTACTTTGAAAAGGGGTTCAGGAGCCCGCGCACCTGTGTCACATGCACACTGGCTAGATGCACCTGCAGAAGCATCCAAATGGCTTTTACACGGTACAGGTCAAGCACAGTGATGGAAGTGCTTTTTGAAGCAGGAAGAGTACTGCTGTAGAGCAGCCATAACTATTTTTCGAGCAAAAAAAAAAAAATGCTTGTTCAGAGCAGCTATTCAATAGGTGTTTTAGGAGCAGATAGGAAATTTGCCTTACATTATTTGGAGTTCAGAGCATTGCGCTAACTAATATTTTTAACTAACAACAATTAATGTCAATTTCATGTAGCACACAATGGCAGGTGGTCAAAAATGTGCTGTGAAATGAGCTACAATTAAAAAAATATTAGTGTTTGTGGCAGAAATCAAATCAAACCCCAAAAGCTGAGTGCCACATTTTAGAAATAACCACAGTACCATACAACTGTTGTGAAAAAAGCAGTAGAGAATTGGTATGAGATAAAAGCAATGATACTTATTTTCACACTTCATCACATTAGCATGCATGTCTAGCTGAGAAAAAAAAAACAGCCAAATGAGCTATATGCCTAATATGCCATTTCTTGTCGCACAAATGAGATCAGAGCCGATAATGCTGCACACTATAGTAGCACACTGGGATGATAGTACACAGATTATTTTCAGTTTCTTAGGGCTTGAGAGTTGGTGAAACAGTAAAAGTTTGTCATTCTCATTCTCTCAGTGTCATTTCTGGGCAATTACTAACAAAAATTACTGTTCGGAACAGCGATTCTCTTTTGGAGCAGCACTTACATCACTGCAAGCACTGCACTCGGCACATGTGCCTATCAATTGAATCGAAGCTTGATCATTTTTGTACATTTTGACAAAGAACATGCTATGACTGAACTGTTGCAGCACATACCAGTTCCTGAAGAAGTGCGGCTACTGGGAAGCCTTGCTTCAGCGAGCCATCAACGAAGGCTCGGTTGTGGCCACGCCCGAAGGCCGAGAGGTCATTGAACTTTTACAGGAAAGGCTGGCAGCCAATGCCCTTGCTGGAAGCCAAGTGCCTGTCAGGAATTCTGCCTGACATGTTCCCGCTCAAGAATAAATGTTTGTTCTGGGTTTAAGCATTAGCACTAAACATCAACACAAGGACCTTTACAGCCATGAATGTAAAGCTCTCACTTGTTTTGTGCTGCACAAGGTAGAGAATAAGCAGTGTAACTCTGCAGTGAACGGACGTTTACGGGACAAATCTGCCGTACTTAGCAGTTGGTTGTTCTTGTTGAAGTAGCTACAGCGCAAAAAAAAAAAAAAGCAGGCAGAAGAGACAGAGTGCTAAGAGAAATTTATTTACAAGATACAACAGAAAAAATGGAGGCATGACAAAGAAACAACAATAAAAACAAAACAATTGCCTTCATCATCTATGACTATTCAGTATAAGACAAGAGCAAGAGTTCTTTTTTGGTGAGAGCAGCAGATGTCACACTCGTAGATTGTCAACCAAATCTGGCAATTATTTTTATTGTTTTATTGCCTCTTTATTGGTATGTATCTTTCATGATGTGTTGTATCCCTTCAATAAATTTGAGTTGTTAGTCAGCATTGCAACTATTTCAACATGCAGCAGTTGCTTACCTAAGCATGGTGCTCTTGGTCACAAAGGCAACTAAATCTCAAGCTTTTGTGGCCATCTTCAGAAGCAGTTTAGGACCCAGCTTACTGCTCGGATTTTCTTTATTTTTTTTGGCAAACTTGTTATTGTGACTGCCCCTTGTGAAAACGGGTGCTTTTTTTTTTATGCAAAGATTGCACAGCATCATCTTTGGCGCGAAAGAAGGAATAAATTGAAGGACAGTATGATGCCACCATCTTACAGATGCACTGTCTAAAAGATGTTTGGCGTCTGACATTTCAGTTCGCTCAGTGACAAGTGTTAAAAAAATTTATAAATGAACGTGCTGCCGTTGCCGAACCAGAATATTTCCATTCCATGAATATAGACACCAGTCATTGAAAAATGGGCTGTTGTAAATTTAGCATAATGCATAAAGTAGTATTCTTGTTCCATTTGCTCTTTGTAGGTCAACGTACGACGACTAATGATAAATTTATGAAAATAGGTGTAAACGATGCCTAATTTTTACATCTACGTGTGGACACAAATGATCACCAAGAGTACGGGTCAAACTGAGGAAGCCGCGTAGATTAAATTGGGAATAGTACTTGATCCCGTTCACGGTCGGTGCCAAGGTCATGTCAACTTTGGCGAAATTGCGGCGAATGGAATGCAACTAGCCTGCTTTTGTGTCGACTCAAGGGCGCTGCAAATAGCGCTCATCGCATGGGTGCTACTAACATAAACTGACGCGTGGCAAGTGCAAGGAGAGGCTTCGCCACGCAGCGCGAAGCCGCCAAAATTGACACACTGCGTGCCGTGTCTCAGTTAAGCCACTCCCATCTTGTCACGCGAGCTTCTTTTCCCGAAACGAGGACACTTGATTTAGTCAATCCGTATGCCGCAGCGCTATTAATACACCGGCCAACTTTCGTCGAGTTACGCACGCGGCTTACAAGGGTAAAAACGTGACATGTGGCCGGTGCGACTCGCAAGCGTGTCGAGCACGTTGTAGCCACTCATTCCTCGTTAACGGTTTTCTGATGGAACTACCAGAGAACACCTACTGCAACTACGTGAAGTACGCCCTGCACAACCGTTTGGTAGTGGTCGCTACTTCAGGTACGTACGGCAGAATAAACAGTAAACAGTGAAAGGCGCGAGGCGGAGCAAAATGAAGTGACACAGACTCCATTCCTTCCCGTCCCGACCCCAGGCAGAGGCGGTTGGTTTATTTTCTCGTCAATGTGAAGGAGGTGCGTGTAGAAAAATATTACGCCAAACAACAGTGCGATCTAGGTGGTGTTGTACAGTCCTTCGCAGTTGGAACTTCATTCGTACACGCATGGCTCAATCTGGGGCTTCCAACAGACGAGTTCGCTCTCCTTGAACCACAGCGCGATTTCCTTTTCGGCGCTGGCGACGGAGTCGCTGCCGTGTACGATGTTACGGCCCACCTGAACGCAGAGGTCGCCGCGAATGGTGCCGGGCTTGGACTCCAGCGGGTTGGTGGCACCGATCATGTCACGACCGGTGAGGACGACGTTGGTGCCTTCCCAAACCATAGGGACCACGGGACCACTCTGCATGAACTTGACGAGGCCATTGAAGAAGGGGCGGCCCGCCAGGTCCGAGTAATGCTGCTGGAGAAGCTTCTCGTCGGCCTGCATGAACTTCATGGCGACGAGCTTGTAGCCGCGCCTTTCGAAACGCTGGATGATTTCGCCGACCAAACCACGCTGGACGCCATCAGGCTTGACCATAATGAAGGTACGCTCACGGTGGGCCATCTTTGACGAGTTCTGTTGCTTCGCACGGGAGGAGTGGGACGGAGGCTGCCGGCACACGCGACGGTTGCTGAGCGAAAAGGACCGGTCACCAACGACAGGAAGTGCTCCCAGCTTTTCGTACGACGTAGACGTACGCACGAAAAGTGTTTCCGTTTCCGCACATTTAGATGGATAAATGGATGGATGTATGTGGCTGTACCACAGAGCACCTACCAGTTTTGGCTGTACCCTTTAGATCGTACCGCCATCTAGCCGTAATACTTAGTGAACTAACCACTAAATTTATCTTTTTTTTTTTCCTTTAAATAGTCAGGTTGAAGACTCGTACTTTGCAGTGAAGGGTTTAGTTTTCACTCGTGCCTTGACTTTAGCCACCAATCAGACAACCTTCTTCTAGTTAATTCTACCCTCTTAATGCCTATTTCGCCCTCCCTGTCCTTAAACCCCAGTGTTTGAAAAATTCTGTGCCATCAACCTGAACTATAGGGTGAAGCCCTTTACAGATCATTATCAAGTGTTCGGCAGTTTCCTCCTCCTCTCCACATGCACTGCATACCGTGTCTACCCCTTCGTATTTGGCCCGATATGTCTTGGTTCGCAACACTCCCGTCCTGGCCTCAAACAATAGAGAACTACCCCGGGTATGATCATAGATCCTTTTCTTGGCAATTTCCTGCTTAAAAGTTCGATAGATCTCTAGTGCGGACTTGTTAATCATGCCGATTCTCCACATGTCAGTCTCTATTTCCTTCACTTTCTTCTTAACCGATAGTTATTTTCGGTTTGGCCACCTGCTGTTTTCTAAGTATTTACCAGTCAATTTCTTGGTTCGCTTCCTCAGTTTTGTATCGACATTCTTCATGTACAAGTAGCTGAAAACCTTCCTAGCCCAACGCTCCTCCCCCATTTCTCTCAATCGCATCTCAAATTTTATCTTGCTGCTACCTTCCCTGCCCTCAAGTGATGTCCATCCAGTATATCACCTTGTACTCCCTGATTAGGTGTATTCCCGTGAGCTCCTAAAGCAAGCCTACCTATTCCACGTTGCTTAATTTCTAATCTTGCTTGAACTTCTAATCTCATGCACAAGACCGCATTGCTGAACGTCTGACCAGGAACCATGACCCCTTTCCATATTCCTCTCACAACATCATACCTATTGTAATTCCACAGTGCACTATTTTTCATGACTTGTGCATTCTCCGCATTGCACTATTTTTCATGACTTGTGCATTCCTGTTACCTTTTGTGGTCATGTATATTTCGTGTTCCCTTAGGTATTCGGTCCCATTTCTTATCCATACGCCCAGATATTTGTATTTATCTGTTATCTCTAGTGTGGCCTCTTATATTCTAAGCTCACTACGTTCATTATCATTAAAATTATGACTGCTGGTTTTTCCTTACTGAATCTGAAATCTAACCTGTCTCCCTTATTACCGCAGATGTCCACCAATCTCTGCAAGTCTTCCTTGTTGTCGGTCATTTGCACTATATCATCTGCATACATCAATGCTAATAGTGCCTGTACACTGAGTTTTCCTTGTTTGACAAAAGAGAGGTTGAAGCCCAGTCCACTTCCCTCTAATTTGACCTCTAATCCTTGTAGGTACATCATGATTCATGAATAACAAGGGTGACAGAGGACACCCCTGCGTATATAAGCCTCCGTTTTACCTCTGCAGGCTTAAACACTTCTTTTTCCCACTTTATGACTACCTTGTTACCTTTATAGAGATCCTTTAGAAGATTAGTGAATACATCTTCTACACCTAGTGTGTCCATTATTCCCCACAAGTCCTCTTGAACTAAACTATCGTACGCTCCCTTAATTGATATCCAAAAATGCTAGCCACAGGGGCCCGAGTTTTTTTTTTCTGCTATTTCGATGCACTGCGTCAGTGAGAACAGATTGTCTTCCAACCTCCTGTGTTTCCGAAACCCAATCTACAGTTCCCTCAGCACCCCCTCATCCTCTATCCATGTTCTGCAGTCTTTCCTCTATAATCCGCATCACCAGCCTGTAGACCACTGATGTCACTGTTATAGGACGGTAGTTGTTTATGTCAGCTTTGTCTACCTTTCGCAGACAACACATACACAACCTCAGGACGTCCTCAGTATGCCTCCGTGAGGACAATATTGCCACCAGCACGTAGTGGGTCGACAGCAAGAGCGGCTCTCAATCTGGATGAAAAAGATGATCGCGTGCTTTCTTCTCTGCTAGAGAGCCAGCCACGACTGACGCATCGTCCTAGAGCTAGCTACCCGGTCGTTCAATAAATCCCCCAGTACTTGTGACTCATCGTGACAAACTGGTGGAAGGTGCTGGGTAGCCTCACGGATGCTGCAGACCCCCCCAGGAAGCCGTAATACGAGTCCAGTGCCAGTCAACACTCCCGTGCATCGAACCAGCCGCCGAATCAGGGGATTGCCTCCGGAAGTCAACGATACTGCTCCCACCACGTCAACAAACATGACCAGCACTTCGGTACAAACCTTGGCAACCGGCACGGGAAGCACGTCGCCGAACCGCTATACGTTGGAAAGCCCACGGGCACCGCCGACGTTCCATGGTACGGAGCGCGAAGACGTTGAGGACTGGTTGGCGGACTTCGAGCGCGTAGCCAACTTGAATCAGTGGGACGACGCGGCGAAACTGGGTCGTGTCTACTTCTATCTCGAAGACGGGGCTCGCACGTGGTATCAAAATCGGGAGGAGCAGCTGACGACGTGGCCCGAATTCTCTCGTAGACTTCTGCAGACATATGCCAGCACTGACCGCCAAGAAAGAGCTGAACGAGCTATTCTTGCCCGCGTCCAGTCGCCAAACGAAACTGTGACCGCATACGTCGAAGACATGACGCGCCTCTTCCGACGGGCCGATTCAAGAATGACTGAGGACAAGAAGTTGCGTCACTTGATGCGCGGTGTCAAGGACCAGCTTTTTGCCGGCCTCGTGCGAAGTCCTCCGAAGACGGTCGCGGAGTTCTTGTCCGAGGCCGTCACAATGGAAAAAATGCTGCAGCAGCGATCCAACCAATACGACAGGCAAGTCAGTGGCATGTCTACTGCCGACATTTTCACCGCCACTAGAACCAACAACGACTGTCTACGTGAACTCATCCGTGATATAGTACGTGAAGAGTTACAAAAGGCTGGTGTAACACCTCATCCTACAGTCAACTCTATTGCAACTGTGATCAAGGATGAGCTGCACCAGGCCCTCCGGGACACCTTGCCTCATGATACAGCTGTGCCAGCTCCTGCTGAATACCGCCGTGAGACAACCTACGCGGAAGCCTTGAAACGCCCTGCTGCAACGCCGCCATTATTCGTCCATCCTGTTCCTGCTGTTTCACTACAGTCAGCGCAGCACATACCGTACTACGAAGGCACGTACACGCCACCGCCCCTGCCCTCTGTCCCTGGTGCTTCTGTCGCCCATCGTTCAGTGCAACCAGTTCAGTACATCGACGATCGGCGCACGTCTCCTCGAAAGTCTGATGTTTGGCGCACACCTGATCGCCGGCCTCTGTGCTTTCACTGCGGAGAAGCTGATCACTTGTACCGCCAGTGCCCATATCGCCGTCTTGGGCTTCGCGGCTTCTCTGCGTACTCGCCGCCACCCCGTTACGGTCAGAGACCACGCGACATCCAAAACTACCTCTCCCAGCAGCATGCACCACCGTCTGCCGGGCGCCAGTCGCGCTCGCCATCACCGGGGCGATTTTCATCAACGCCCCAGCGGTATTCTACCGCACGATCTCCCAGCCCCCGCCGGGAAAACTAGCCAAAGCGACCTCTGGGGGCGGGGTCGCTGAGCGTCGAAGCGCTGAAGACCTCCTATTGACGCAGAACTGTACAGAAACTGGTCCGACATCACCTGCTGCTGCAAAGGATAGCCGGCTTTCACTCGACATTGCAGTAACAATTGATGGTTGTGTAGTTAATGCGTTAGTGGACACCGGCGCAGACTATTCCATACTGAGCGGGAAACTGACAACGCAGCTGAAGAAAGTAATCACACCATGGCATAACTCGCAGATTCGGACAGCTGGTGGCCATGTCGTTACTCCACTGGGTGCCTGCACAACTAGAGTACAGATTCAAGGGTACACATTCGTAGCAAGCTGCCTTGTTCTACGTGAATGCTCCCGTGACGTCATTCTGGGAGTTGATTTTCTACAGGAAAATGGAGCTATCATTGATCTGCAAGAGCGCCGCGTCACGTTCTCAGCCCAGCGAGCAATCAACGTGCAGGATGACGAAATGCGTGTCGACGTACTCCGTATTTCTGAACAGAGCGTGACGCTTCCTCCCCGAGCCAGTGTTCTAGTCGACGTAACATGCTGTGGTTTGAGCGATGGCGATGTGGTGGCCGAGACAAATTTAGAACACCTCCTGCAGCAAGGCATATGTGTAGCGAGAAGTGTAATACACGTTCGTGACGGCCGATCTGAATTGCTCGTTACCAACTTTAGCAACGAGCATCGACACCTTTTCCGTGGCACTTCGATAGCGTTTGCCCACGAAGTAGCAAACGTAACCAACTGTCTCACGTCAGAAGTAGTGGATAACGCAGACACATCAATGAGCAACATTGACATCAATCCTGATCTGTCCACCGATAACCAGACTGCGCTGCGAGCGCTCTTGTTCGAGTACAGGTCTTGCTTCGCAAGTTGCTCGAAGATCCGCCAGACGTCCATCACTCAACACAGGATCATCACGTACGAGGACGCACGCCCAATACACCAGCACCCCTACCGCGTGTCGGCTAAAGAATGTGAAGCGATACGTACGCAAGTTCGCGAGATGCTTGACGATGGCGTTATCGAACCATCCAACAGCCCGTGGTCATCTCCAGTCGTGCTTGTCAAAAAGAAGGACGGGTCGCTACGCTTCTGCGTCGATTACCGAAAGCTTAACAACGTGACCAAAAAGGATGTGTACCCGCTACCGCGTATCGACGATTCGCTAGATAGACTTCGTCGTGCCCATTATTTCACTTCTCTCGATCTCAAAAGCGGGTACTGGCAAATCGAGGTAGATCAGCGAGACCGCGAAAAGACAGCCTTCGTGACTCCAGACGGCCTATACCAATTTCGAGTACTCCCTTTCGGCTTGTGTTCAGCGCCGGTGACTTTCCAGCGAATGATGGACACTGTCCTCACATGGCTGAAGTGGCAGACTTGTCTTGTCTACCTTGACGATGTGGTGGTCTTCTCTGCCACGTTCGAGCAGCACCTTCAGCGCCTGCGCAGCGTGCTGGAGGCTATCCGATCGGCGGACCTCACACTAAAGCCACAGAAGTGCCACTTCGGCTATAAAGAACTAAAGTTTCTCGGACATGTAGTTAGCGCCGAAGGAATCCGTCCCGATCCGGACAAGCTTGCCGCTGTTGCCGAATTACCAGCTCCTGTCGATAAGAAAGCCGTCCGGCGCTTCCTTGGTTTGTGCGCCTACTATCGCCGATTCATTCATGGCTTTTCACAGATAGCAGAACCTCTGACTCGTCTCACAAGGGACGACACACCGTTTGTCTGGGAAAACGAGCAACAAGCAGCTTTTGATGAGCTGCGACAGCGCATGCAATCAGCGCCCGTTCTCGCTCATTTCGACGATGATGCTGACACGGAGGTCCATACCGACGCTAGTAACATTGGGCTCGGTGCAGTGCTCGTTCAGCGTCAAGAAGACATCGAAAGAGTGATAGCCTACGCCAGCCGCTCTCTATCGCGTGCTGAGGCGAATTATTCCACTACGGAGAAAGAGTGCCTCGCAGTCGTGTGGGCAATCACCAAGTTCCGCCCGTACCTTTATGGTCGTCCCTTCAAGATAGTGACGGACCACCACGCCCTCTGCTGGTTGGCAAGCCTGCGCGACCCTTCAGGATGGCTAGTACGGTGGAGCTTGCGGCTGCAGGAATTTGACGTCACCATCGTCCATAAGTCCGGCCGTAAGCATGAAGACGCTGACACACTGTCACGCGCGCCCCTTCATGTCGTCAGTCAGGAAGCAGAGGAAGACGAAGGCTTCCTGGGCGCCATTAGCTCATCAGACTTGAGTAAACGGCAGCGGGATGACGCAGAGATTCGTCCGATCATCGATCATTTAGAGGGCCAGGACACAATCATACCACGTCATTTATTCCGCTCGTTGCCGTCGTTCAGCCTTCGAGATGGTGTGCTGTACAAGAAGAACGCTCGTTCGAACAACCGTGCCTACCACCTGGTGGTTCCTCGAAACATGCGAGACGACGTCCTCTTCGCTTGCCATGACGAACCCACATCCGGTCATCTGGGCTACTCAAGGACACTTGCCAGAGTGAGCGAGGGGTACTATTGGCCAGGACTTTCAGCAAGCGTAAAGAAGTACGTGAAGAGCTGTCGGGAATGTCAGCGCCGAAAGCAACCATCTGTTAAGCCAGCTGGTTTGCTTCAGCCCATTGAAGCACCTTGCACGCCATTCGACCAAGTCGGCATGGACATTCTCGGGCCATTTCCCCTGTCTGCGGACAGCAACAAATGGGTGATCGTCGCGACCGACTATTTGACACGCTACGCTGAAATCCAGGCGATCGCACGAGCCACGGCTTCTGAGGTAGCACAATTTTTCATGCGCCACATCGTGTTACGACACGGTGCTCCTTCCAGTGTAATAACGGACAGAGGGATGGCATTCACGGCGCAGCTTACGGACGAAGTTTTCAAACTGAGCAACACCAGACACCGAAGAACAACTGCGTACCACCCGCAAACCAACGGACTTACCGAGCGACTGAATAAGACCCTCGCAGACATGATCTCAATGTACATCGACGTACAGCACAAAACATGGGACCGGATCTTACCTTACGTGACCTTCGCGTATAATACCGCCGTGCAAGAGACCACGCGATTCACGCCATTTCGGCTTCTCTACGGCCGCGAAGTGCAGACCATGCTAGACTCTATGCTACCGTGTCAAGACGAAAACGAGTTGGCAACTGACGCCGAAGAATTCGCAGAGCGTGCTGAGGAAGCCCGGCAGCTCGCGCGACTGCACATCGGCCAGCAACAGCAGGCAGACGCACGACGCTATAATACCCGCCACAGAGAAGTGTTTTACAGCCCCGGAGATCAAGTTTGGGTGTGGACGCCCGTCCGCCGCCGTGGCCTTAGCGAAAAGTTGCTGAGCCGGTACTTTGGCCCATATAAAGTGTTACGCCGCGTCAGTGACGTGAACTACGAAGTGGTTCCGGACTCAACACCCCATGCACGGAGCAGGACACGGCTGAGGCCGGACGTCGTTCATGTGTTGCGCATGAAACCATTTATTGCGCGTTGCTCGTAACTTTTCCTTTACCGTACAGCATTCTTTGTGTTTTTTGTTTATTTGTGTGAACTTGCTTTCTCGTTCATTGACGTTTCTTATATTGGCACGCTCTTCAATTTTTACTTTCACATTATCCGAATTTCCAATTACTTTTTCACGTGCCTATGTAGTAGCATCGCGGTGATGCTATGTACTTTTCTTTCCTCTTTTTGGGACTTGTTTTTTTTTTCTTTTCGGAAGGGGGGGATAATGCCACCAGCACGTAGTGTGTCGACAGCAAGAGCGGCTCTCAATCTGGATGAAAAAGATGATCGCGTGCTTTCTTCTCTGCTCGAGAGCCAGCCACGACTGACGCATCGTCCTAGAGCTAGCTACCCGGTCGCCCTCAGAATGTCTTCTTGTGGTACTAGAAAGGCGCTAATCCCGTCCCCTTGTCCATACACATAACAACCTCAGCACATCCTCAAAACAACAATTCAGGACTCTTTCAGTATCTTTTCAGAATAACGATAGCGTGGCCGGTTCGGTACTGTGGGCAGTGATACTACTTATGATTTACTTCTTTTCATGGTATTTCCATACATCAAAAGAAAAACACCGGCGAGGTCTCGAGTATATATACTGTATCAATCAACAGAGAGGCGACAGTGCTGGACTATTAGAGTAAAACAAACAAAGCTTGTTGAATGAAATTTATTTAACAGTAGTTAATCACAACTGACAGCTTTGTCAGGCATTCGAGTACGCGTATAGTCTGAAAAAATAAAAGCAGTATCAAGGCAGTCAACACAGCTCAATCAACTACGTTTGTAATCTTCCTTGAGAGTTCACCACGTGTATCGCGCCCAATGCACTCACTAGTATGAGAGGCTCCCCTCTGACAGCCCATCAGTGCACTCAACACGGGCGTTGACTTGACTTGCCCGAAATCGGGCCATGTGTCAGATGCAGAAGTCGATCCTTTCACATAGTGACCAGGCTGCTTCGAAGCCCAATTGATCGCGATTGTCGGTTGTTCCAGGCTGCTTCGAACCACACCTCGCCGCTGTCGGCTGGTGACAATGCATCCATGATCAGTCTGAACGTTGAGCAGCCCAGTGCACCCATCAACACGGCAATTTATTTACCGTCATCACCTACGACTTACACTCTCACACTTTTAACCATGCACACAAACAACAAAGGTCACGAACCTTCACTAGTTCACTGCACTTTCTCTGACAGGGCCGCCGCTGCCATTTTGACAGTCAGTTGGCTCGGAATGGCTTGGCAACTTGACTATAAAGAATGGTGCCGCATGGTCAATGGTTGCCAGCTGCTAATTTGTTATTACGCGATACAGCGGCGTATGATGACTAATTTAAGGCTGTGACATTTAAGAACACACTGTTTCAAATGGACATTTCGCAATACCGTGTTCAATACCTAAGCCAATTGATTATGTGTGTTTCATTAAGCTCAACGCATAACTTGAAAACTTTCTGCAAAAAAAAAAAAACGTGGCGAAAATATACAATAACTTTATGGCTGTAAAAAACAAACTTGTGGAGAAAGTTTTCACGTATGAAATGCACCTACTTGGTGCGCAAAGATCTTCAGCAATTATATCCAAGTGCTCAGTGCAAGGCTTTTGTCATCCCTAAAAAATCCTTAACAGGACCTTTTCCGGACCAATTGTTGTCCTCAGAAAGCACTCGAAAAGACGTTTCCGGGGCAAACCAGCTTGTGTCGTCCTCAGGAAGTATTAAGGTCAATGAGAACTGTGCAAAGACGATTGTACCATATAAGGATGACTAAGGACATCGAGTGTTGTCTGGGTTCCTTTATAGATCATGCTCATCCTGCTAAGTTTCCATCCATCGGGGACATTACCGTCGATTATTGTTCTGCTCACTGCCTCTCTCAAAGTTTGTTTAGAGTTCGGAACCAATGTCTTTATCAGCATAATTGGAATGTCATCAGGCCTGTTGATGCACTACTTAATTCGAACCCTGTTCACAGCCCTTTTCCACTCTCGTTGTGAAAATGGAGCCATTGCTACACTTGATCCATCCTTGTCTATTGTGGTGCGTAAGGAACTTCTTTGCTGAAATTTTTCTGTCACCCTTGTTCTTATATATTCAATAGCTTCGCCCCCTTTTAGCCCAGCACCTTGAGCTGTAGTTATAAACCTCTGCTCTAGGCTTGTTTCATTTCTTAGAAAGTTTAGATGGTTCCAAAATTTCGCAGCTGCCTTTCTGTCCTTTTTATGTACTTCTGCCAGCCACTGAGCACCCTTTCTTCTAATATTTTTATTGATCAGGAGAAATGCTTCCCTTCTAGAGCTTAGAAAGATGTCCCATTTTCTTTCAACATCATCTGTCGCTTCACTCCGCTGCTTAGCATGTCTGTGTTCCCTAGAGGCTTCCTGACGTTTTGCTACGGCTCTCTTAACTTCCTCATCCCACCAACTATTCGGCTTGTATCTCCTTTTCCGGGGTGACTTGTCACGTGCCTTAGCAACCTCTAGCTCAAACAGTCTAATTAGATTGGTGTATGTCCACATTGTTTTATAATCCTCCGTGATTACTTTTTCAATTTGTTTAGTGGCTATTTAAATTTGCCTTCCTGGATAAAAATTTTCCTGTAGTTGCTCATCTTGTCTCCTTCCCTCTTTCACTGCTCTTCCAAACCCAGGTGAAAATTTCCTGCTGGTTTTCTGTTGGGAGTTGTTGGTTTTTGATGGAACCAGCAGTTAATCTGCTGGTTTCTTGCTGGTTGTACTGGTTCCAGCAGGGTGCCTACTGGTTTTCTGCTGGTTCCAGCAAAGTGCCTACTGGTTCTTACTGGTTTGCTGATGGTCCCAGCAAGCTACCTGCTGGTTGTACTGGTTCCAGCAGTGTGCCTACTGGTTTTCTGCTGGTTCCAGTGGGGTGCCTACTGGTTCTTTACTGGGACCAGTACCCTGTCTGCTGGCTCTACTGGTACCAGCAGGATGCTTGCTGGTTTTCTGTACTGGTTCAAGCAGGCTACTGGTTTCACCCTGGGATGCTGCTGGGACCATTAGGCAATACCGGACGGTTCTCAGCTGCTTGAACTGATTATAGTGGTGGTCCACTTCGTGGTTTCCTGAGAACTCTAACTAGCCGAAACATTCAATCATGAGGCTTGTATCTTCTGATTATAACTAAGACTTTACTGTACTTGAAAGTGGTGTGCCAATACATTGAGCAATTAAGATGTAGTATATAGAAATATGACGTAGAGACTGTTTATACAGGTTTCAAAAAACAAAAGTCAAGGGAATTCAAGGCAGTGTCTTGGGTTTTCGAAGGACTAAAGAAGATATCCAAAGAATATTTTTGTGGGTGCTCTGCATTTCAACATTCTGACTAGTTCTAATAAGTTTATATTATAATGAACATAGTGCTTGTGATAGTGAAGCCTTTATTCCACAAGAAGTAGTTCACTACACACAAAAAATGTTCAGATTAGCTGCGGAGACTTTTTAAGCATAAACTAGGCTTTGCTTCGTTGGAGTATACTAACTTAACATGCTGCTCACATGATGGGGAAACCAATTTTGTGGCATAAATGCACGAGACATAGTGAAGCAGAGAGATAAGTCGAGAAAGAGACAATGTACGACAAGGTTGACGTACAGGTGGGGAAATGAACAATAAAAAATGTCGTGAAGAAAACAGTGCAACACCAGAAGGGAGCCAGCACCTAAGCCACAGTAGGTGTCTATCGCTTCATTAACAGTGTTTCATATTTTTAATGCCCTGAAGAACAAAGCATATTGGTGCTGAAATGAAGTTTGGTGAATCTACACTGCTGCCTAAGCACAAAGAAGCAGCTCATAGACAAATTCCTAGACTTTTAGGCTTCGAATATGTTCTTTTTTATTTCAATGGTTTTATTGTTATTTAATTTGGAAACATACATGTACAAAGGATACAGAGAAAAAAGGGAGGAATTTTGAAGAGTTGCATGCACCCTGAACACACAAGGTGTGTTCAAATATAAAGGGGTGCTCAAACGTTCCCAGGCTGCTACGCTTGTAATCTTATGACAGCACTGCCTGGGAACATTTGACCAACCCAGTGCACATTAAACCTTGTACTGTACAACAGCGCACACTTTCTCTTCTTTTTTTTATAATACAAAATGTTTACACCCAGAGACAGGGCTAAAGCTGGGCTTAAACAATGAGAATTGTCAATACTCACAATCATGAAGTTTATTAGTAATTCAAGAGGCACTCGACAGTATACAGCATGAATTTGCACAAATTGGCAATAGCTAAATCAATTGAAAATGGCATTTCTCACTTCCTCTAAAAACAACTGTTTCACTGCACAATCCACAAACATCTACACCTGCAGTTCACTGACATGTGGAGGTTCTTTTTAACAGCCCATTCATTTAACAGCTTGACATGCAATGACAATGCGGTGTACACATCTGAGGTTTCTACTCATATCATTGTAATTTAGAAGGTGGCTTGAGATCACATTTTCTTGGTAAAAGAAAATGTGTTGCGCTCACTTTTACAGTTATAGTGCAAACTGCACACTCATTGGATTGGAATTCACTTCCACTGAAGCAACATTGGAGAATAAAAGTGCAGTTTTTGCTTTCACAGGTTGGCAAATTGAATGCTTGGTAAAATGCAGAACAATTTAACATAATCATTTTTGGTGCTATTTCGTATTTTAGTTGTGGTTGGGTTTCTACAGCTGAAGCAAAAGAAATAAGCATACCTGCAATCTTGTGAATATGTCAACCACCCTTAATTTGACTAAACTACTGATCTACACAACAACAAATGCAATGATGCATATGTAGCTATCATAATGTTACAAGAAATGAGCAGACGCAAGCATAAGAAAACACTCAGTCCTAAAGGAGCAACTCTGCAGAGTGGCAACAATGGGGAACTAGCGACACCACCACAGTGGTTATAGTGATTGACTGCCGACCAAAAACATGCTATATAGAGGACGGGCCTTGATTTAGGTGCACATCACCCTTGTCAGCCCCAGTGACCCCCATTGGGGTCACATATAAAACAGAGAAAGGGGAAATGAAGACTACATCCACAGTACAGTTACTTACACTATGCAGCTAAAGGGACACTAAATAGTTATTTTTCTCGTATTAGTAAACTACTGTTACAGGACACCCAGTGGTGGAACAGCCAAAATACAATTTGGAGCAATTTTTGAAGCAGCAAAATGTTACTTTTTGGAGCACTGACATCTAAATTTTGAGCAGGTTGCAGGGAAAAAACATGCATTTTTCATCATGAAATACCAAATTTGGAGCAGTATAAACAAGACAGACATTTAGAAAAAAAATGTATATATAAAGCATTTGACATCACCTAAATCGTGCAGTGTGAACATGAGCACTGCTATTTCAATGAAAGTGGTATTTGAACCACCCCACGAGCAAACAATGATTAAGTTTATATTAACATTTGCTGCACCTGTCAAATCATTCAAGAGACTCTGAGAATTTAAATATAGATCTGCTAAGCTCACGACCTCAAAATTTGGAAGATTTGTAAACCAAGAGGTAGGGGTGGGGAAAAAAAAAACTGACCCACAATTTACTTTTTTTTAGGGAAGCAGAAATGTCATACATTACTCCAAACGATTGCCAATAGCTTATTTATGCACGAGTTATTATACTGGTACTCATATTTATGCGGCAAACACATAACTGAACAAAATATGCAGTGTCCCATCACTAGCGCTGACGGCCCCTTCAAAATCTCAATAGGCTTTTCAGTAGGCAACTGGTGTAGTGCGACAAAGGTGGCTTAAGCAGCATTCTGTGCACGAGTGAGAATTCCAAGCCAAAAAATTTTCTTACCACTTCACCCCCACCCCCCTTCCATAAACTTCCCACTTTCTTTTCTTTCACCGTAGGGTTATATACCACTTCAGCTCCCTTGCAAGGCACGTTTGAGTGGTAAAGTAACAACGGCGTGCACCCATTGGCCCAGTGACGGTACTGAGTGTATATCACCAGGACAGTGGCCGGGATGACGCAACTTCAAGACACACACAAAAAAAAGTTTTATGTGCTACTGCAATCAACGTGGTCGCTGGCAACGCCGGCGTTCGCCGCACGTCGAGCTTGTTCGCGCGAGAAAAACGGGGCACACGCTTCCAGCTTTAGGTGCTAATAAGCTATAGCAGCATTTTCAGGCTAGGAAATTTACATATCCCGCGAAGCGTTGGGGGCTACAGCAATGCATTTTTGTCTTGGAAGTTTTGTCATCCCGCCGATCGGTATCCGCTGCACTCAGCGGACCGATTGGCACGAAGCATTGTTACTTTATCTGGTCAATGGCGTCTCGCGAGCGTAGGGCTGGTTAAAGTTCGCACGCTTTGACTGATGGCGCAAACTGTAGGTGGCCGACGTGGCTAGCATTTCTCACCGAAATTAGCGCACCTGTGAAAATTTTGAGGCTGGCTGGGCATTTTGGCGCAGGGTGGTGCAATTCCAGCAAATTTAATGGTTCTGGCGCAGCTCAGCGCAACAATTGGGAATTGTATCAAATTGGCACAGTTGGCGCAGCTGTTGCACCCCTGGATACCAAAGAAACGTTGTTTGCAGCGAGAAGCTCGATATGTGAAAAAATGCACAAAAGAAAATGTCGTGGCGACACCACCATGAAATTCCCGCACCATTTGCCGTGACGTCACTTATTTTGACTCCGCCTACTAAGGCCTACATAGTTCCTAAACAGTAAAAGTGAAGTGCCTCAAGCTCTAAGGGGCCAATAGATTTAACATACCAAGCCTGAGAAAATTTCGTTGAACAACGACACCAAAACACGATAAATAGACTTCGAAATCCGTGACGTCATTTGTGGAGATTTCCGTGGAGATTCATACGTGGAGATTTCCACTCGAAATTTTAAAATGATACTTTGAACTTGATTTTCTCTTCTATTAAGAAACCTGTTATGGTGAAATCATCGATATTAAAATTCTCCGAGTAAAATTTATATTACTATGAACTGATGGGCAAGTTGGTGAGCCATGATGTTTTATGAAGCATTGCACATAGGGACGCAAACACGCACACATAAATTGACGCTAACGCAAGGACTGAACTGCAACTGATGCTTGAATGCCTAAAATGTCCACCTAATGTGCACATGCACATGCGCACTGACAGCAGTGAATTATTAATAAAGCCACAACACACAAGGAACAAAAAAAACTAATTTTACAGATGTGAAGTGTTTCTGACAAAAAGTACAAAAAGTAGGTATAAGAAGGTATTGGTGCGATTTTTATATGATGAGACCTTTTTATAGAATGATGAAACTAATTCAATGTTGCTCTTAAGCGTCCCTTTAACAACCACCAGAGAGCATTTTCAAAGAAATTCTCTGAAAAAAACACTTTCTATTGACCTCTACATAGTTGCAAGGGACAACACTGGCAGACAGCTCCACTAGCTGTTGGGAATTCGCATCCTCTGATTTCATTATGTGCTCAGTGCCAAATGCACGACGTGACAAGAATTTGTTTGACAGTGCAAAAATCCTTACATTTCCTGACGAATCCCTAATAGAAACAATGTGCTTCAACTTCAAGCACGTTCCCAAATATATTTGCAATACAGTGCTGTCACTTTTGTTCGGCCTTGAGTACTGCTCACTGTGAAACCGAACACCCGGTGATACAATCACTCGGTCATGTTCCATGACACGGCCCCTAACGATGTTGCCAACATGGTCCTGCACAAGGTGAAGCAGCTGGTCAGACACAGCTCGGGGTTTGCTGAGCAGTAAACCACCTTTACTATTTGATGGGCCAGCTTTTGTCAAAAACTTCAGAGTGCAAGGGCTAGCTGAAGCCTTTAGATACCTGAAGTTGCTGGCCATCATTAAGCGCTCTACAATCTGCAGTGGGGCACCTTTTGCTGATGTGACCAGCTGCTTAATTTGGCCAATGTTAGACTCAAAAGCAAAACATGAATGTGCCCAAAGAGGTCCTTGGTTCAGAACACTCTGAGCCATGTGCAACAATTGATGTACATTGAAAGTCATGTTTTTTTCTCCATAGAGAAACTGCATGTCGACAACAAACTTTACCAAGCAGTCTGTGCTTACAGAAATGTCACTGAGGGACACTGTGTCCTGCAGAAGAAGGGCAATACCTTTCACAAGCAATGCAAAATGTTTAAGATACTGCCGTGGAAGTAGGCCTTCCAGACAAGGCAATGAAAAATACAGTAGCCATTGCTGCCACTCCGAGGCTTTCCAATACTTTCTCAGAGAAACTGAGCGGGGAAGTCGTGGCATACAGCTATGCGGCTTTATAGAGCACAAACGTTGATCTAATACTGCCACAGTTTGTGGTGCCCCAATGTAATATTCCTCGCCTACATTAGAGAGCCAGTCCTCCGTCATCTGCCGTGCCACACCTAGAAGCACACAATGCATATAATCTGGAGTAAAGCCCCAGATTATATTAAAGTGCTGAAGATTAATCAAAGGCGTGATGCCTTTTGCTCCCTGTACTGGTCTTCCAGCTTCAGCAGCCTTGGCCATGATTTCCTTTGTGCCTTCTGCTGTCCTGTCAGGTGAAACAGTGTCCACAGGATACTTGACAGTTCCTGTTTGGCAATAGTAAGAAAAAAAAACAGAGAACCTCACAAATTTAGAAGTTTGTAAAATCTCGCACAGCTAAGCTTGATTGTAAATGGCACACTTGTTTTCAGTGATATTTCTGAGAATTTACTTCTAGAACACATTTAGAAAAACATACTATGTGCCAGAATTTGGAAACATAGAATCGCTACGACATAAAGCACATTTTTGCCTCTGAGATGAGAAATGGCAACCCCAGATACATTAAACAAGGTGAATGTTTACATAAAAATTGCTAAAAAAGAGAGAAACTCTGATCAACATATCTAGTCAGAAATCTGACTCCATGTTATGCAGTAATGCGACATCTTTACTAACCATTCACAGCTGCCCCTGGATGCAAGCACCATCCACAGCCATAATACCCATTAAACTGGGTTAGGTGCTGCATGGCTGCCCGTGCTGGTGCATCAGCGCTGCAGCTGAAGCAGTACACCTGCATGAGCAAGGACAAAAAAGGAAGCTGTTAGCCCTAACTACCCTCTGCAATGAAGTACAAACAAAAAGGAAATGGATAGAGGGCTTGTTTTCTTTGCCAGACACAAGTCAATTATTGCAGTAGACATTGAGGACAAGGAAAAGATCGGGTGATGTTATTAACAGTTTTCAATTGATAACAATCCATTCAGAAGAAGCACTTTTCATGCTTTTGCATAAAGGGACATGATCTCCGTAAGTTGTAACAGTTACAGTAAACACAATGCAGTAAATACCACTTTGACACTTAGATAATTGACAGTATTTAGAGATAAAGTCGCACTATAAGAATACACACAAAGATGAACTAGTGTGCCATCCTCCATGGTGTCATTATGCCCAAGTGGCCTGGATTTCATCATGACTGGAAGAAATTAGCTGGCACAACAATGTAGCCTCGTCTATGCATTGTAGCTCAGTGCAGCATTTACAACTAGAATGTCTTGAAGTCGTGTTGTTCAAGCAGCTTTAATAATTAAAAAAAAATTACCTTGGAATGCACAGTTTCGTTGCCTGCCTTCCATGTGATCCCACTGGTCGACAAACCGTCCATTTGTTCAACAAATGCGTTCAGTAGGAGAGTCATGTCGGGATGTTTCTGGCCATACCACAGAGCAGACACAAGCACATTTTTCTGCCTCATGTACACTGGGAGTTCATTCACCATCACTTGAACGGGCCACACAGAAAACTTCGATGACTTGAACACGGCGCTTCCATCACTGTTAACAGTGAGAGTGATATCATTTTTGATGTCAATTCGCGCCTAAGTGCCCTGTATAAGGTGCCATCTATTATGTCTGTCATTTCATCTTGTCGACAGACATACTCTCGTTTATTGAATTCAGTCTTTCGTGGAGTGCAGTGCTCGCATCATTCTCGGCAAGTAACGAAGACAGCAACTTTGCGATGGGCAGGGTTATGAAAAAGTGGCCATCGCGTAGCATCTGCGGCCCACTGTTACGTTGCCCGCATACGGTGCACGTTACCCGCACTGCATTCCGCGCTGCAAGGTCGCCACTTGTTACGGCAAGGAGCGTCATACAGTTTTCACAGTAGAAGTGTAACCGGGCGGCTTTTATTTCTGCCCCGACACTCTTCTTGAAAAGATATTTAGTAACTGGTATATCATGTCGTTCAAGTATGTGCATTATCAACTTTTGGAGTGCTTCGACTCCCTTCCAAGGGATGCCAAATTCGAGGACAAAATTGACAGTCAGTGCCAGCAAATCGTCACTAGAGAAGCTCCCTAAATCTCCCTGTGGCTCGTCTGTCATTTCTGCGCCAACGGAAGGCTGCGGCTCGTCACTTGGGGCCGCTTCATGTGCCGATTCAGAGTCACAGTCGCCTTCAACATCAGTCTGCGGAGGTTGCGTCAGTACGCGAAGTGCTGTCGGAGCAGTCGACCCGCCAGCGACATTTGTGTCCTGCTGCAGTCCACGACGTGATTGTTGCACGCTCGAGGCTGATCTTTCGAGATATGTTTTCGTTGAATACGGGATGGCGGAGGCGCTGCCTGGGTTTAGGTATTCCTTTCTACGAGGCATACTCCCTCAGTGCGGATCCACGCAAATATCGCACTGCAAACTCACCGAAAACCTTCTAAGTAATGAAGCCACACGTTGTGTTCACGCGCACAATCACGACAGTTCGCTCATAGTTCGCTCGGACTCGCACATTCTCCATGATCTCACACAATCAAACGACTTGGATTGGCTTGTACGGCGTTGAATTAGTTGGATTGCAACCCGGATTTCAAAAACACATATCTATTTAATTATATCTTAGTAAGTTTATACATTGTTTATAACATGAACAGTTTTTACACCTGTTTATAAGCTTATTTAAAGCATTTTTTATTTGTTTATAGGTGTATTTATTTATTTATTTTGTTCCGCACGCAGTTATTGGTATTGCCCAGTCTTGCCGCTAGGAGTTGTTATGGTGTTATTTTTAATGGACACGACACGTGCGCGACACGCGACTGCTACATTTTTTTCAGAGATTGGTGTGTGTGTGATGCCATTTAAGGCTTTGTTAAATCATCAGTACTACCATGTACGCTGTTGTTCGTTTCCTGGACGATCACGACAAACGGTTACACGTCATTCACGTGCATGACATCGAGAAGTTTGATCCCAAAGACACCAGCGACTACGACAACCGCTTTGTTTACAGCGCGTACTGGCGAGACCCCGTGGATGACACAAACACTGGTTTGTACAACACGCAAGTCTTGATGCTGGCAGGTATGTGTGGTATGTGAAATGTTACGGTTCCAATTTTATAGTCGTAATTTCTTACAGAAAGCGAAGATGACGCCCGCGCGAAAATGCGGGCCAAGAGGTTGGTGATACCAAAAATACCAGCTATGCAAGAAACGTCAGATGATGATCCTGATGAGCTCGTGGAGTCCCAAACAAAAAGAAAAAAGGCTGAAAGAAAGGTTGCTATTTATGCTGCCTACATTTTGAAACGGCTGAAAACTTGCTGGTCTTGCATTGATCATCATCTGTAATTGTGCTTTCGACTTCTTTCAGAAACAAAAGAACGACAGAGCAAATGCTAAAAAAAACATGTATGACGAAATTCTTAAAAAGAATCTGGAAAAAGCGCACTCTGGGCGTAAACCTAGAGCACAGGTAAGTGTGCCATGGTCTTCATTAGTGCACTGTACTATAAAAGAAGCATTTTTTTTTACTGAAAGCAAAACCCTCATGAGACCCTTGAAGGCTACAGCTAGGGCACAATAAATAGACAGGGACAACAGAAGAAAGCACAAAGTGAAGCGCCGATACTTGTGTTGCTTCTGTTGTTCCTGTCTATTGTGCACAGTAGCCTTCAAGATGCAATACCAACTAGCCCACCAAGCCATCCTAGTGAATTCATGAAGTCATTTTTTGCATGATGAAATTTCAGCCAAGGAAAGGGACAGACACTCCGTCGGACAGCGGGTCCTCCGATAGTGATGAATTGTGCCCAAAAAGTGAAATTCTTCAAATGAAGAAGAAGAAAGACGTGTGGAAGGCGAGAACGAAGGCGCTGGTGGTTAAAGAGCTTGAGAAGGACCAGAGACATGTGGAAATTGCGTGCTGAGGAGCTGCAGCACGACAACCAGTTTCTAAAGCAGCAGGTTGCAAGCCTGCAGAGATCCCTTGAAAGCAAGCTTTTCAAGCGTAAGAATGCTTTTTGCTCTGCATTATTTACTTGACAAAAGCTCCATGTATAATGATTACATGACAACTCATGTGCTACATAAAAACTTGTGCACCCTTTTTTTGTGACATGCAGTTGCAGTAGAACAAGACCGGGTGCCTTGCAGTCGGGGCATGTTGTCAGGTTTGTTTCCCCATAAGAACTGCATACACCTATGCTCTTGAGTAAATGCATCAGTTCCATATTTCACTGGGACAGTAATATAGCATACTTTGACCTGTTTAATGAAGTCAGCTTTTTTATTATTTATTTATTCATATTTTGTCTAAGCAACTCGCTCAGTAGTATGTGCAAAGTAAAGGTTATAGAGATTTGGCTTTACTTGATGAACTTGCCGAACGAGTTCAAAGAGTGCTGCACTTTTATTTGTTTTGAAAAAGTGCCCGCCAAACACAGCATGAATTAACTTTGGAGTGTAAGTTCAGCTGTTCTGCAGTAAGATGGCAGCTTCAGTCAGTATGTAATATAGAAGATGCTAGTGCCATGATAATGAAATGATGTTGGTTCTTTGAAAAGTGGAGGTGGATAGATGAAAGTAAAGTTTGAACTGTAAAACAGAGTAGCCAATCGAGAAAAACCTCGAACGAACAAAATTTTTCCTTGGTATGGTTTATCGCTATGTTACATTGTGATTTTTGGTTTGAAAGTCCGAAGGTGAATTGACTTGGAGATGTGCACCTCATCGTAGCTTTTAGAAGCAGCCAATGCTCTAAGGCACGCTCTGACTAGCATGAAGCTTTAAAACAAAAGCATCCAGATTTAACAGGCTTGAGGGGTTGAAATCTAAACTTTTACACCTGAATCATTTTATTACAGCACATTCTGAGACAGATGAAGGAGAAAGCTTCGTCGGAAGTGAGTACTTTGCTTCTTTTATAATACTTCCCGCATTTCAAAACTGGAGTGACAGTTACTGTCACTATATCTTTGTAACTTTAGATCTGTTGATTATGGACAACATGGCCTGCAGTGAACGTGTTCTCCGTAAGTAACAGCTCTGGTTTCATAGACAGTAAACTTTGTTTCAATTAGAGCAAGTTGTGCACCAAGATAAGCCATTTTGAATAATTCTAAATGTTGCGTAGCACAGTGCTCATCTACTGCTGTAGAACCAGAGGAAGGACAAGCACTGTTGGTGGAGAAAAGAACACTACACATCCAGGTCAGCTCAGATGTCACCTCAGATATTCTGACAATAATTTTTTTGTTTTTTTTGTGCCATGACAAGGACCTGATATCTTTCTTGCAGGCCCAAATGGAGATTTCATTTATATGGAAGATGGCTCTGTAAGTAATTTGCTCGAAATTTAATGTCACTGTGCTGCAGCTGCTTTTCATGCTTAAACCGTTTTTTTTTCTATTGGTAGTCACATCTACTCTATAGATCTAGGTGGTATAGTTAATTACGAAAGCTTCTTAAAGCTTCTTGCTTGCAGCATGGTTTACCATTTTTAATTTTTTAGCATGCTCAAGTCTTCAGTTTTACTCAGTGTACTTTTTGAGAGAAGTATGAATACCGTTGGGACCAGCACACAGTTTTTCTTTTTATTATCAGCAATAGCAAGGTGTACAGTGCTGATCACACCTGTCTTGAGCACCTGAGCAGTGCTGTGTGGATGAAATATGGCAAAATTCTAAAGCAGATACTCAATTTCACTGATACTTCTTGCATTCATGTGCAGTTGAATATACTAGATGAACCGCACAGGCTCAAAAGCATTGTCTCTAACAGAGTAACCAATAACATTTTACTGCATTTGATTTGCAGCACACCACTTGTGCACCATAGACAAGTGTGATAGACTGTACATACTATTCATGTGCTACATCGTTGTGTTGTGCCAGGTGCATTGGTTAAACAATTTGTTAGTTTTGTTGTATGTTTAGCAGAAGTAACATGCAGCATTTTTTGTTTCATTGCTCCTTACAGTAGTGATTTTCCTCCATTATTTTGCTTTTTCACAGTTCCATTTGACGAAAGGCGTAACAATAAGTGGTGTGTGTGCAAAAAAATATTTGGGAACAAGAAGGCTACCTTGGTGGTGAAGGATGCTGCCCACGCTATATGGGGAAGCAACGTTCTTGCATCTAGGAGCGTCACAGGGACCGTTGGCTCCAGGAAGAGAGCATTGGGGGAGCAGCCCAAGCAGCCGCTGACACCGGAGAAACTTCTTGTTGTGTCAGGTACAACTAGCATGAATAGTTTTTCCACAGCGCATGCAGGAAGTCATCTTTACACAGCCTGGCAGCATGAACGAAAATGAAAGAGTGAAATTCATGCTGTTTGCTTTGCGAGTTGTCAAAACAAAATTTTGGTATATAGGGTGAACAGAAGTTGCACTTTGTACTGGAAATATGAAAGATATCTCTGAGTTTGGGTTAAATTTGATGGGGTGCATGGTAGGCTCCTATGCTCAACTGACATCTGTTGCACATGAAACTGTGCACCAAATTTAACTGCCATCAGCTGCCGAACAGGACAACTTGGGTTTTGTGGAGCTTGTGAAACTAAGTCATGCACATTCCTAATCCAGTGATGTCGGAGCTTTAGTGCTCAAACCCAAGCTCTGCCTCTATGGTGTGGCAGTTGTCGTTGCCGCAATCACTACTTTTTGTTGTCTAATGCTCAAAATCGACTCGTCTGTTTGTAGAAACACTCAAGCACTGGGGACAGCAGAAAGACGTCAACACTGCTGACACGGAAAAAAATCTGCCCAGGATCTGGCTGAGAAGATCCAAGATCTCCTGAAATCGAAAGTGCGCAAGCAGATGTTTGACGATCAAGCACAATAATTCTTAAAACAC
>WOVY01002166.1:0-25680 GCA_013436015.1 Rhipicephalus annulatus
GGAAAAGCCACTCTAATCATGACATTGATGCTCGCTGGGCAGGCTACGCACAGCCGATAAATTTAGAAGTGTCCAAAACTTTGTGAGCTTGTACAACAAGATGGGACATCTGTAAAAACTGTTGAGAGCTGCCTAAGTTTTTTTGTCCGAGATGTACTGTTCTCAAACAAGCAGTGCCCCCATATACTTGCAGAGACTTTTACCCTACGAACACAGACATAAAATCATATTCAGAAGGGACTTCGTAAGGACAGATTTAGTTCACTTGATCAAGAGAATGTGGCAGTGTATGTAGAACAAATGAAAGAGAAAGCACCTGGAACAAGATGTTTTTTTCCGAGCCTATCATGCCATGTCTTTGGAAAATGATTCGATGGGCAAAAGGAACACAGGCCGAGTTACTTGATTGTGACGCTTTAGAAACTGTGGCACAGGAATGCGAGCAGACACTGCTGCTTTGCATTCAGACTGTGTTCATGAAGGAGTTGATACTTAAGTACAGTGATGTTGTCGTATGTCTTGATGCTGCATACAAAACAACGAAATATGCACTTCCACTCTTCCTTATTGTGGTGAAAACTTCAAGTTGCTATGCTGTTGCAGCTGCTTTTATGTACATTGTGAAACAGCTCTCTTGCATCGAAGAGGCACTAAACATCTTTAGGCCTGGAATCCAACCCTAAGACCTAAGTTTGGATGGTGGACTATAGCCAGGCAGAGACAGTGCACTTTCTGTGGCCTTCCCGAAGAGTAGGCCAGCCCTATGTGACTTTTCACCGAGAGCTGGCTTGGCACAGGTGGCTTTCGAAAAAAGAAAATGAAGTACAGATGTTGAAATATTAAGAAATGCTGAGGCAAGTATCAGCCAGTACAAACGAGGGTGACTGGACCAAAGCAATTGAAGCTTTGAAGGAGTCCACAACAATGGAAGGGAACGAAAGCTGCAAGCCTATCTAAGTAATAAGTGGCTTTCAGTAAAAGAAATGTGGGTAAAAAAGTACAGGTTGGACCTCCCTTTTGGCACAAACAACGGAACAGAATTAAAAACAAGGAGCTCAAGGCATACTTGGCTTGAGACAGTGGTCGCCGTATCCTGCAAGGGCTTTGAAAGTCTTAGTTGAAAGCTTTTTTCCGGAAAAAGAGGTGCAGTGCTTGCAAAGCAAATCTGAGTTTTTCAACTTCATACCACCTCTATCATCATGATGTGCCCGGTTTCCTCCATGGAGGCACCCTGTTGTAGCTAAGCATATTATGGAGCGGCTCACAGTGGGCATGTCGGCTGGCCTCGCGTCGACATCATGTCAAATCCGTTTATTTTCTTCATGCAGCTTCTCGTCTTGGGATCAACGGCGACGGTACGAGAAACGCATTGCACATTCGTACTCGCTGAACCCCTGGAAAATTCTGAAGACTGCGCAGGACCACCAGTGCACTACAAGCGGTTGCTGGGAAGGATGGAAGGTGCCACGTGCAGCTACATCGACGTCACCGGACGGAGATATAAATTCAAGGCATCCATCGAGCTTCTTCAGTGGGCATGTCGGCTGGGCCTCGCGTCGACCATCATGTCAAATCCGTTTATTTTGCTAGTGATGATGTTTTATCTGTCATATGTGACGACCCTTTCTTTGTCCAGCTGACATGCCATGTGAGCTTAAGCAGAATCTGTTCTAGGTACGCGATATGCTTCTCTCTTTGCTTTTATTGTGTGGCGACGTCGAGCTGAATCCCGGCCCTGACGTTCAGAAGTTGCTGCTGAGCTTTTGGATGGTCAGAAAAAGCATTCGGAAAAGGCTGTATGCATTGAGCTGAAGTTAAAAAAAAGTGGAATAAGTTGCTACGTTGCTGTAAAATGAGGTGAAAACAATGGCGTATAAGATAGAAATAGGCGGAACAACTTGATGGTCTTCGGTATAAACCGGAAACAACTAATGAAAGTTTCGATGAACTCAGCGAAAGTTGTGTTGAAGGGGTGTGTTACCGATATCCTGGCATACAAGTGTCCGTGTGCGGAAAGAATTCACAGAATTGGGCGCAAACAACTACTTAAGCCTCGTCCTATAATTCTAAAGTTTATTGATTACCGTGACAAGGTTGCTGTGCTTAAAACTTGCTTCAAAACTAAAGGGTACAGGTTTCTCGATTTCTGAGGACTTCTCGAAAGCTACACGACATAAAAGAAGAAAACTTTGGGAAAGCACGGCGGAAAATTGAAGGGCAGGTGAAAAGGTGAAATTAATGTACGACAAAATCTCAGTTACCGGTGTTCTGCTCGTTTGGAATGCAGACCGTAACGAACGAGTGCCACTTCCAGGTAATGTCGTTAAGAAATCTCAGCAGTGAACCGAAGCACAATCAGGCAATTCACTTCGCTGCATTCAGTTTAACGCCCGCGGCATCATTAATAAACTTGATGACCTGGAAAGTACCACAATAGTGCGTGCACCCCATCTGATTGTAATAACAGAAACCTGGCTACATTCAGATATTAAGGACGACGAAATAGCGCCCCCAGGATATGGCATTTATAGGCAAGACAGACCATCTCGTGGTGGTGGTGTGGCCATCCTGTTTAAAAACTACCTCAATGTGACTAGGGTTTCCGATAAAGACGGCATTGAAGGTGTCATTATTAAAATACACCTTGAGGAAATGAACCTGGTTGTGGGTGCATTTACCACCCTCCGTATGCCGAGAAGGCGTTTTTTGATGGTATTAAAGATTTTCTTTGTTCTTGCAACACAAGCACTTCTAATATATGGTTAGCTGGCAATTTTATTATTCCTCAAGTTAATTGGGACGCGGACTTCCCGGAACCACTTTCTAGTGCTGCTGAACCCTTGATCGACATTGTTCTTTTTCATGACTTAACACAGTTAGTAAAACAACCCACCCGTGTTCAAAGTAGCGCACAATCTATTTTGGATCTGTTTCTTGTGAGTGACAGAACACTTCGTCGAAATCCTGCTTCTTTGTGCGTCTATGACGGTGTATCCGATCATCGATTGTTATCTTTGAGCATTCCACTCCACGTAAGGAAAGAGGTGAAGAAAAAACGCGTAGTGCCAAATTTCACTCGTGCTGATGACGTCGCCGTTCTTGACCTGTTAGATATATCGTTTTCAGATTTCGATGATATGTATGAATCAAGTAGTTGCTCTGTCGAAGATTTGTCGGGTTTCTTCAAGAATATTGTTATGAAATGCGTCTCAAGTCCATGTCCCCTCAAAGATTATCAGAACGCAATCTGCTCGCCCTTGAACGACGAGGGAAGTAGTGCGAGCGGGACGCAAACTAAAGAAGATGCGCAAAAAACTGCACCAGAACCCGTCATCTTCTTATGTATAAAAATTTTCTAATATGCGTTTGCAGGTAAATGAAACCATAAAGACGGCAGAAGACTACTTTTTCAACATATCTTTGAAAAACTTCTTGCTTTCTGCTCCTGCGAAGTTCTGGCGGCACTTGTCACCTAGGAAGCAACAGGCATATAAAATCCTCATTAATGGAGAATTGGTAACTGATGAATCACTCCTTGCGTCATCGTTTAACAAGTTCTTCTGTTCAGTCTACACAAATGACGATGGGAAACAACCAAAATTTGCGATTTCTCAGGACGTACCTAAAAATTTCTGTCTTAATGATAACTGAAGAGGGTGTCTTATCACTGCTGCTTAAAATCAATATAAAGAAATCACCAGGAATTGATTGCATATCGAACGCATTTCTAGTAAGGTATGCAGAATGGTGTTCAAAGTATCCATCTATTATATTAAAAAAAACATTGTCCACTGCAGAACTCCCGAGAGATTGGAAGCGCGCGATGGTATTAAAGATTTTCTTTGTTCTTGCAGGATCTTCCGCCTTAGGGATCTTCCGATCCCTAAGGCGGAAGATCATTCACTAATTACGTTATACAGACCAATATCTTTACTGTGTACCTGCTCAAAATTTCTAGAAACATATTATTTTACGCACTTGTCAAACTTTCTGCAACAAAATAAATTGATTAATTGCCGCCAACATGGTTTCCGTAAGGGAATGTCGACGGTTACCCAACTCCTTGAAACAATACACGAGTTTGCCTCAGCCTTAGATAAACAGAGTCAATTGATATAATATTTTTGGACTTCCAGAAGGCATTTGATCGCGTTTCGCACCATAAGCTTTTGTTAAAATTAAAACCCATATTACAAAATAACTCACTTCTCTCATGGATAGAGTCACACTTATCGTCTAGGAGTCAATGCGTATCAGATGGTGGCTCATGTTCACGCCCGGCGCCCGTGCAATCAGGCATTCCCCAAGGGTTGGTTCTCGGGCTACTATTCTTTTTAGTTTATATAAATGATATCATAAACAATATACCTGTCAAAATCAAACTATTCGCGGACGATTGCATCCTTTATCAGGAAGTAAACACACCTGCCGACCAGGCATTATTAAGTAGTGCCCTGGACAAACTGCATATTTGGTGTGAAAAATGGCAGATGAGCATCAATACTACAAAAACCGTCTCAATGACAATTTCAAGAAAGAAGGCACCACTTACTTTCCAGTATTCAATAAATGGTCGCTGTATTAGTGCTGTAAATTGTTATAAATACTTAGGTTTAATAATCACTTCAGACCTCCGGTGAAATGAACATATCCCTTTTCTAGAAAAGAAAGCCATAAAAAAGCTTGGATATCTTAGAAGATCGTTACGACAGTCAACGCAAAAAATAAAACTATTAGCATATAAAACCTACATTCGTCCCCTTTTGGAATATGCCTGCGTGGTCTGGGACCCATACACAAAGAATAATATTGATAAACTAGAAAACCTACAAAGAAAATCTGCGCGATTTATCTTTCGCTCATACAATCGCCTTACGTCAGTCACTGCTTTGCTTCAGACAGCGAACTTGGAAGCATTACATTTGCGGCTATATCGCGAAAGACTGAAATATATGTATCTGCTTTACCACGATAAGCTTGGCATTGATTCAAGTGCGTATATAGAAAAAGTTGTGCGACGACCCACGCGGGCGGATCACTCAAAAAAATCACAGGAATTTTCTTGCAGAACCAACTTGTACATGGGCTCTTTTTTCCCACGAACTGTACGCAAGTGGAATCGCCTCCCTGGTGGGATTGTGGAGGCAGCGACAGTGACGTCATTCTTATCGGAGCTAGAAAACTTATAGCATGTCTTCCTGCCATATTTGTACTCTTTGTTTTGTGACGTTGCGTTGTTAGTACACAAGTGATGTTAGTACGCACTTATATAGGTATTAGGCTATGCGCAATTGCATGTTCTGCACTGTATATTTTTCTTTTTACCGCGTTAAAACCTGTTTGTCCGCGACATTCTCTGTGCGTAATATATTACGAAAATGTTCAGCGTGCTATATCTATATTTATATTTTACCCACTCCTGCTTATGGCTTCACTTTGAAGCCAGCAGAAATCCTGTAAATAAATAAAATAAAATAAATAAACACGAGCATCTGATTACAGGTCGGAGGACGTGGTAGTCAGCAGTGAACAAGGAACATTTCGCATTTGTTCTGTCACTCAGGGTGGTGGCTTTCATGAAGTTAACTTCAGTGATCCAAGCTGTACATGCTTCGACTTCAAGAAGTCAAAATTGCCATGCAAACACTTTGCTGCCATTTTTTGCTTGTTTATGGATGGGGCTTTTAACGTCTACCAGTGGAATACAGGGAAGGGCCTAACATGACTACCCATTCTTTCACAAGCTGCACATCTGCTGACACAGAAGACCCTGAAGTGCTAGCTAATCCAGTCACTGAAGAGTTTCAGTGTGGTTTGCAGAAAACATCTGAACAAAGTAGGCGCCACTTAAGATAAAAAATAATGGCCGAAACCGATCGTCTGCTCTCTTCTCTACAATACATTCACAGTGACACAGTGTTGCAACACTTGTTTGGCGCACTACATGAGGCGAGAATCCTCGCTGAAGAAAATGTTACCACAAGCAGTGGAATCGGTGTACGAGACTCACCAACAAAAGGGTGCTCAGGAATGGCAGCAAAAAAAAGAGCACAAGCATCACCAGCAACTGGAGTTGCAGTGAAGAAACTGCAGTTACATAAGGACCATCTGCCTCAGAAGGAGCACTGGGTCTGAAGGGGAAGGGTAGGCTGAAAGGCTGAAGTTATGAGGGAATGTTACAAGTCACCGTTCTAATTTGTAAGCCAGCAGGTAATGTTTGGTGCTTTGGAGCAAGGATACTAAAATAAAAACTGTATTTTCAATATGCACACCCCATAGCTTGTATGTCAATGAACCCTTTCTTTTAGATACACTGATCCAATATTCTTTGCTCCTATAAGGTTGTGTAATATATTTTGCTGGTTCATACTGCCAGAGTTTGTGAAAGGCTGCGTGCTGGCAGACTATGGTCCTTTGTATTAGCGAGACACTTTGCATGACATCTTTTTTTTTCGTCGCACTCTGTTAACAATGTTCTCTTATGGTGCCCTTCTTCACTGTGGTTTAGTGGAGTCTGCCACACATGCTACCAGTGTTTATTTTTAGTTCTTGTTATTAGCTTCTGAAATGATGTTTGTGCACTATTCTTTTATGACTAATATTCATTTCTATGCCACCAATGTGTATTTACCTTGTGTATAACACTCATTGCTTTCAAGGTTTATTTTTATAGTGCTTGTGCAGTATTGTTTTATGACACATATTCATTTCTGTACTACCAATGTGTATTTATCTCATGTATGTGACTAATTACTTTTAAATGTTATTTTTATGCTGATTGAACAATTGACATGCATTCGTAATATTGAATATGATGTATATTCTGCCTCTGATGCGTCTCTTGTGGAAGCATTAGTCTTGCTGTTTGGTACAGCAAGTCCTCAAACATCAGACCTTCTTCTGTGTACCATATTTATTAGTAAATAATTAAGCGCTAACAAAAATAAACTGTATTCTGATTTTGATGCACCGTGGTCAGCAGTTTACATTTTCTCATTCTTGCATGCCTATTACTACGACAAACAACGAGCGAAACAGCTGAAGTGTTCGTGGATTTCGTAAGAAAACAGGCGAGTTTGTCTTGGGTCTGCCAACGTTCATAAAGTGGTCAGCACGGCTGCTAATGGTGCTTTTTTTCAAGATATTTTGCTCCTACACGCGTAGCCATCTTGCATGCTTAGCATTCGGTGCCCATCTACATGCCACGCAGTACATGCACTCTTTAGTGAACCCGCAACCATAAGTCGGCGTACTCACTCGTGAGTTGACTCACTGAGGCTCGGATCGAGCCACCAGTCTGAGTCTGTGTGAGTCCAGGTGAGTGATATCTTGGTGAGTTTGAGTCCGAGCGAGTCCGGTCGAAGAAAATTTTCGCGAGTGTGAGTCCGAGTGAGTCCGGCTCAGAAAAATTTTGGTGAGTGTTGTCTGAGTGAGCTCCACAATTTTTGCCGACCTATGCCCGCAGCAGCCCCAGCATCGCACTGTAGCTGAAACCCAGTATCAGCCCAGCCGGACAGCCATGCGGTAAGTACCGTCATAGAGGTGTGTGTAGGGTTCCGCAGCATTCAAAGTAGCGCCCCCCCTCCCCTCTTGAGTGACTTGGGGGTCAATGTATGGGGCAGATTTTGCGCCCGCCCCTCCTAGGTGACTAGGTGAGGCGCCCTTCCCCCCCATGCGCACGCCTATGAGTACCGTAACGTGTCGCCTTTCCTACTGCATAGTCAGGCGACCGACATTTGCGTGCGGTAGATGCCGTATTTTCGGCGTTTACCGTACGGAGGTGCTAAGATGCCCCAATGAAATGTCCTGTACTGAAGTACAATAAATACTCGGGCTCCCTCATGCATTTGCCTGAGACGACTGGAAGGTAAAAGCCACGAAGACGATGTTCTAGATGAATTACCTGTTCAAACGCTCACCGTTAATGGGCCTAGTTGCTGCATAACTTTGCAGGTAAGAACTTCAGCACAAACGAGGACTAATTACAGAGAGATGAGACGAGCCCTGGCGCAGTGCGCGTGTTCCGTCCTGATTAGCGCTAAAGTTTTCACATTCAAAATGTAATGAAGTAACATTTGCATCGGATGGAGAGAAGTAGCACAAGCACAGACCAGGAGCGTAGACAGAGGGGGGGGGGGGGTCACTCCCTTCAAAATTTTTCAATTTTGCACATGTATATATACACGCACACATACAAACGCACGCACGAACATACACGAAGTATGGTCAACCCCCCCCCCAAAAAAAAAAATTCTGGCTACGCCCTTGGCACATGCCGGCGTGCAGAGCATAGAATCGCCCATCGTAGCAGCTGCACGCCCAATACTTCTTTCAAATGTGCCCGCGTGGGAGCCTTCGTCTGTTTTTCCTATTCTTCTAAAAGCTTGATTTGGCCTGTTGTAGAGCGACATTTTTAGTTCGGTCCTCATAGGCGTCTGCTAGTGACGTGAACGTGCGCTGCCCATGGCTGCCAGGCGTGGCCACGCATGCGCAAAGGAGATTCATGTAAACGTACTGCAAAGAACTCCTTTTGTGTGGGGCTGCCTGCTGCGCTACAGTGTACTAGAAGAGGGCAGTGGGCTTACTCCACAGCTGCCCCGCCGTGGTGGTTTAGTGGCTAAGGCACTCGGCTGCTGACCCGCAGGGCGCGGGTTCGAATCCCGGCTGCGGCGGCTGCATTTCCGATGGAGGCGGAAATGTTGTAGGCCCATGTGCTCAGACTTGGGTGCACGTAAAAGAACCCCAGGTGGTCTAAATTTCCGGAGCCCCTCCAGTACGGCGTCTCTCATAATCATAGAGTGGTTTTGGGACGTTAAACCCCACATATCAATCATTCAATTACTCCACAGCTACTCTGACGCTTTTGGCGTCACCGTAAGAAAGATGGCGCCACAGCCATCTTCAATGGAAGCTTCACCTGCAGAAGCTGCTCGCCGATGGCCGCTCGTAAAAGTTGGAACGTTGGAAAAAGTTGGAACGGAATTCGATATTTGTAATAAACTTGCATGCTTCGACTGCCCTCTGATTATATTAAGAGCTTCTGGTGCTCTCGCTTCACAGTGTTTTCCTTTTCTTTTGCGATACAGCTTCCCGAAAATTAGTCCGAAGGCAGCCATCCCAGTCTGTGCACTCTACTTTATATTGCGAGGCAGCTAACGCTTTGTGTGTGTGTGGGGGGGGAGGTTTCGGAGGGTGTGTGCTTGAGTTAGTAGAGTATTCCTGATAAGCACTATATTTCTTCAGGCCACATCGTGTTTGCTCGAATATAACACCTCCTCGAAAAGGATGATGTATCCCACAAATTGTATGTTTTGATAGAGTGACCAAACGTGCGGTTCATGCTGTGTAGACCGAACCTAAAAAGAATTCGCAACAAGATTATGCCCGCCCTTTCACGACATAATTAGAAAACAGTGCACGTTCACTTCCTAGAAAAGCTTTAACATGCAGGCGTGCTGGCTGGGTTTGCTCCTTTAATATAAAGTGAAATTGTAGTGCTTAAATAATTTTTGTTCTGCTTCAGTTGTAGACCATGGCACAACAGTTTTCTGTGGGTTATTAATAATCATAATTATGCAGATACACGTATGTTAGACATATGTAGAGCCACGTAGTGAAGAACTAAATAAAGATACACACGAAGCTTCTGCTCCTGACATGATAACTTTTATTTCCAAGAACTGAAGTACACCATCTAGCCGCTGGTTCATACCCCTGTCACACGGGCACTTAAAAGTCTTTTAAGTAAGCGGTCTTTTTCCGAATAGGAGTTCCTGACAGCAGACACACGGCACAGAGCGAACTCCTTTTCAGAAGCGGTCTTTTTCGTAAACGGCGTTCGTCGATTTCTTTTACGGCTCCGAATGAGTAGTCTCGAAACCAGTGGGCGCCAGCAATTTTAATTTTCGAGTGGTGGGAACAAATGAGCAAATGCTTATTTTTCTGTCACCAAAACTCTTTGTAAAAACAAATTTCATATCCTGCAGAAGGTGTAATGAGCTCTTTTAATGGTTATTTCCTTTTCTCTATCGTAAGCAGCTACAACGCGTCGGCAATATCACGTGGTAACGCTCGGTCTTGCGCTGCTTTATCCTCTCCTTGGCGGCTTTTGCAGCGTCTGCCTCGCTTTCCAGAGCGAGAAGGCAGGCCGGGAGGCTTGCGATCCTTGCTTTTTCTCCCGTACGGTCGCCCATAACGTGTCGAGAGCAGTTGAGAACAGCGAAAAACAAATACAGTAAATAAAAGCACAGTGGTGCTAGACGGACTTGTGCACGTCGCTAGTTATGAGAATGCTTCCTTATCTAGTGCAAAAACAATCACATTGGTGTTTCTTCATCTCTTATTCCTAAATTTATTTAAAGAAACGAGCAGTGCAACAAGTCTTTAATTTGTACATCGTGATACATCGTTTAATTTTCATTGCTTCTCTTTTAACTGCTAGCGCCACGCTTGCGATAGCGTTTTCGAACGAAAACACTAAAAGGAGATCGTTCCTGCTGTGTGTCTGCGCCGCAAACACCTCTTTGTTAAAAGTCTTTCAAATTCGTAAAAGACCGCTTATTTAAAGACTAAAGGGTGACAGAGGACATTCCTGCCTAAGTCCCCGTTTCACATCTGTGGGCTTGGATACCTGTTTTTCACACTTTATAACTACCTTGTTACTTTTATAGATTTCCTTTAAAAGAGTAGTGACTCCATCTTCCACACTCAGTGTGTCTAGTATTCCCTACAAGTCCTCTTGAACCACGCTATCATACGCTCCCTTGATATCCAAAAATGCTAGCCACACGGGCCTGAGTTTCTTTTCTGCTATTTCGATGCACTACGTCAGTGAGAACAGGTTGTCTTCCAACCTCCTGTGTTTCCGAAACCCATTCTGCAGTTCCCCCAGCACCCTCTTATCCTCTATCCATGGCTGCAATCTTTCCTTTATAATCTGCATCGCCAGCCTGTAGACCACTGATGTCACTGCTATAGGACAGTAGTTGCTTATGTCATCTTCGTCCCCCTATCCTTTATGGATCATGCTCATCCTGCTAAGTTTCCATTCGTCAGGGACTTCACCATCGATTATTGTTCTGCTCACGGCCTCTCTCAAAGTCTGTTTAGACTTCGGACCCAATGTCTTTATCAGCATAATTAGTATGACACCTGGGCCTGTTGACGTACTATTTGAAACCTTCTTTTCAGCCCTTTCCCACTCTCGTTATGAAAATGGAGCCATTGTGCCACTTGATCCATCCCTGTCTATTGTGGTGCATAAGGCACTTCTTTGTTGAAATATTTCTGTCATCCTTGTTCTTATATATTCAATAGCTTCGTCCCCTTCTAGCCTAGCACCTTGAGCTGTAGGTATAAACCTCTGCTCTAGGCTCGCCTCATTTCTTAGGGAGTTTAGATGGTTCCGAAATTTCGCAGCTGCCTTTCTATCTTTTTTATGTACTTCTGCCAGCCACTGAGCTCCCTTTCTTCTAATATTTTCATTGATCATAAGGAATGCGTCCCTTCTACAGCTTAGAAAGCTTTCCCATTTTCTTTCAACATCATCTGTTGGTTCACCCCGCTGCTTAGCATGTCTGTGTTCCCTAGAGGCTTCCTGACGTTTTGCTATGGCTCTCTTAACTTCCTCATCCCACCAACTATTGGGTTTGTGTCTTCTTTTCACGGGTGACTTGTCACGTGCCTTAGCAAGCTCTAGCTCAAACAGTGTAATTAAATTCGTGAATGTCCCCACTGTTTTATTATCCTCAGTGATTACTTTCTCAGTTTGTTTAGTAGCTATTTTTTTGCCTTTATGAATAAAAAGTTTCCTGTAGTTGCTCATCTTGTCTCGTTCCCACTTTCCCTGCTCTTCCCATCCTTAGCTTGATATGTTTGTGATCACTTCTGGAGCCACCTTCATCTATGTGCATTCCCCTGAGCTTATCATACATACTATGTGACATCAGTGCGTATTCTATCGTCGACTGAAGCCTTCCTACCTCCCATGTTATTTGCCCTTCGCACTTCTCGGTACTGTTGCAAATAATCAAATCAAGCCTTTCACACATATCCATGATCATTTTGCCTGTCGGGTCGGTATACCCATCTATATCTTCTATGTGTGCATTCATATCTCCTAGTTTAATTATCTCGCACTCTCCTTCTAACTCCTGAATGTCATTTGATATACACTCTACCATTGTCTGGTTTTCCTCTCTGGCCTTTGCTCCTGTCCACAAGTACACAAAACCAAGGAGTGTCATTTGCCCTGCCACTTTCCCTTTTACCCATAAATGTTCCTTGCATCCCTGCTTGACTCTTTGCCAACCCATGCTCTTATGTATAAATGCACCAATTCCACCCCCTTTTTGCTGCCTTCTGTTCTATTGCAAAATTCCCATACGTAGTCCGGATTGCAGGGCGGTTGCTCCAGGTCCCGCAGATGTGTCTCCACAACCCCATATACCATCAGCTCCTCCTGCCTCAACTGCTCTTCTATCTCTTCCCACTTTAACCTATTCCTGCCACCCTGCATGTTAATATAGCCTACGTCTGACTTAGCTCGTCCATTGTGCTTACGTCGATTTCTTCTTTCACGGACTTCGTGTGGCTTGAATATTTGTACCCCTTTAGGTCCGTCTTTGGCTACACTGTTGGCCTCAGGGCTCTGGGTCCCCCTAAAAAAGCTATGGCTTGGCGACCCATTCTGTTACCGACCCTCCTGCCCGTCGCACCACTGTAGTGAATGCCATCTTGTGAAAAGGGGTGAGCGCCGGGCTTTTACACGTCTTGGTTAACTTCCATTACGCTGTATCCGAGTTGCCGGCTCAAAACCTTGATCACACAGTTGGCCTCCACTACCCTCCTTTCAATCCCACGAGGCTGCCCCCAGACCTTTGGGACTGTGCATATGGTCACATGCACACTCACAGAGGCTTTTCAGAGCATACGCATCCCATCCTCTAGCTTTCTCTGAAGGTTCTGATCCTTGCCCGTCAACACATCATTGAGCTCAACATGAATAATGACTAGATTTTCGCCCTCCATTCTGTTTTCTACAACCTCCTGAGCTTTGGTCAGAGCATCCACCATGCTCTTTCCTGACTGTGCCTCCACCCTGACTCTCCCATCTTCCTTCACTGTCTTGAAGACACCATCCCTAACCCTGGCCACGTTAGAGTCCCCCAACACTAGGACCCTGCTACGCTCCAATCGCAGGCTTCCTGTTTGTGATGGCACCCCTGTTTGCTTCACCTGTTTCTCTCTCTGCCGTCTGTCCTGTGTTTCTGCGCTGCTTGAAGACTGCTGCGCCACCGAGCTGTATGTTCTCGGAGCCTCCGTGCTGTGGCCAGACACTGCGGCCCCCTGACCTCCCTTCTCGCCTGTTCCTTCCCGCCTGTCGCCTTCTCCGCTACCCACGCCTTCCGTCTCACACCACTCGGGGTCGGGGCAAAGCGCCATTAGCTCCTTTACCCGCTGCTCTAGCTCGGTCAGCCCTTCCCGTTCTTTTCGAAGGTCGCCCTTCATTTGCTCTAATAGGCTGGCGGTAGCCTCCTCCCGCTGACGCAACGGTCCGAGCTCTTTTTCGAGTTCTATCCTCTGCTCTTGTTCCACCCTAAGCTCTCCCTGAAGCCCCTTGATGCTAGCCTCCATGCGTTGCACGGCCGCTTTCAGTACCTCGCACAGCCTGCACACGAAGCTCGCCTTCTGCGCGTTGGCCAAACTCGTGAATACTGTCTCATCTAAGTAGCACCAGCGCTTGCATTCTTCGCATTGCACCAGCTTACTCTCGCTCGTGGTTTTCCTAGCCTCCTTAGCCATCGCCCGCCGGACCATCGTACCGAGTGCCCGACAGGCCTACGTTCAACCCTAATCCCGCTATTCAGCCGCCTCCGTTAACTCTCCTACCTCAACAACTGTTTGAAGTAGCCGCCTACATCGCACACATACGTGCTCAATTTCGCTAGTAGCCTCTCACTAGATCCTCTTCGTGTTCGGCTCTAGCTCTTTAACAACTAACCGGGCGCCCCGACCTTCTTCAAAACAGCCGCCTAGCACGTTAACGTGGTCAACGTCACTACAACATTGCCCGTGTCCCACACCTACAGTACTCGCAACGCTAATTGATGATTAGGGGCGAAAAATTAATAATGTGTTCACAAACACAAAGAAATGAAAAAAACTTATTTCTCGTTGCACGCTGCTGCTGCACCAACCGACCTTGCACGACCTTGAATTGGCCGAACAGGTGGAGCGCGCGAAAACCGCTCGTGCGACCAGAGAACCATAAACGTGCGACATTTCTGGAGCCACCCCTCTGCATACCCTCCGCCGGAGAGTGAGCCCACTGCCTTCTTCTAGTACACTGTAGCTGCGCTGCGCGGCGCAGAAGACGCTGCCAAAAAAAATTGGCAGAGACTGCTGCGCCGCGCGGCGCACGAGCCACCCCCACACGGAAACGGCTGCTGCGCCGCACAGAAGTGACGTCATGCATTTTCCGGTTAGGCGCTTTGTTTGAATAGTCGGGAGTGTCTAGCAGTACGTCTAGACGTTACGATAAAAGTCGTTAAAGTTACGTCCAAACGTAAAAGTAAACAAAACATATTAGTAAGATCCAGCGTGACAACAATACAAAACCAGCTTGTTTACGACCCGAAATCAATCAGCAGCTGTGGCGTAGTTCTATCATGAAGGAATTTTAAAAAGCCTATTAAATATGACACTTTTTATCTCTTTTCTTTGTTTCATGTTTCTCCTTTGTTTGATGTATATTTGTTTGTAAATGTTGTATGTACACAGGCAATAAAGGAAGAAAAAGAAAGCAGCTGTGGCGTAGTAGGTTAAAGCAGTACATCAAAAGCTGATGAGGTCGGTGGTTCAAGTCTTATTGCAGTCGGCGTTACCTTCTCTTTTTTTTTGTTCACGCATGTATTGTTATAACATTTGTGCCTGCTCATCAGCCTGACTTGCTGCTGCTGGCCTCGTCCAGAGACCCTTTAATATTGGATCTTTGATGCATCGCACGATAAAGTGTTTTGCGAATTAGTGCTCTTAATCAGCGTGACGCAAAAATACACGAAAAACGCAAATGCAGCTGGCTGCATTGGTTTTTTTTCGGCACTTGTGTCAGGAATGTTGATTTCCGCGGTTTATCAACGTTTTGATGACAGAAATGTGCACTGCACGTAGTCTCGGGCAACTTTTTTTATGTCGCTCAGTGTACCATCACCTGACGAGGTAACCGGCAGGCCGCTTCAAAATACTGACCTGCCACTGCAATGTTCTAGGCGATCAGCACATAATAAACAATGCCCAAGGGCAAATGCCGACGGCGTTAGCCCATCTAAATACAAAACAGCTTGTCTACCTTGCTGAATAACACGCACGGCCTGTGACAGTACGGGAGCATTTACGTAGCAACGGATGAGAACGGCCGTACGTGTTCGCACTTAACAAAACTGCCGGCTATGCAGTAGCTCTGGCCTTTGGAGATCACAGACATCGTAAGAACACTACAATAAAGTTGTTTTCATCCATCGTATGAACACTTCGTCGACGCACTGTGGTTTCATGCATGTGCGTCCGGTCAGTCACACGTGAACTGTGCGAAAGCATTTATTTCATCGTCGACCTTGTCCTTCGCGACAAGCAAAACTCGGCAGCAAAAACACTTTCACCTTTGACAACACCACGCTTGGCATTGCAATCTAGAAAATGAAGTACGTCCAATAACTGTAATCCGCACATCATATTGAGAAACTTTATGGCACACACACTCAGATGAAGCTGCGGCGCGGTGGAAGGCCGCACTAGCTCCAACCACCAGGTTCAACTAAGCATCCAGCAATCACATGAAGCAGTGACGACACAGGGCCTCCGGTCCTCCTTGGGGGTGGCCTAGGCTATGGCCACGATTTTATTGGAGATTTTTAGGACCTACACATATCGCGGGCAGCTACCATCTCGCAATGTTGTTGTTGTTGTTGTTCTCCTATTGTTAATGGCGCATACCCACTGTCGGGATTGGCCAAGAATCAAGTGGTTTTAAAATTTACTGCTCAGATTTGGAATGATGGAGGTTTAACAGAAAGATTACCAATAGCCTAGAAAAGTGTGGTGCTTAATGCAATGCATACAAATATTTACATAACGAATTTATTCTTAGAATAGAGCAATAATCTGATTTTATACGTATAAAATTATGTGGACATGTTAGGATAAGGAAACTGGTTAATCAGTCAACCTATTAGTTTCATCAATATAGTCCCGGACGGCCACGCATACTGTCGCAATAGAGAAACCAGAAATGGAAGTGCCAAAAGACAAAATGACAGGCAGAGATAAGTCCATACCAATACCACGTAAAGGTATTTCTAATAGGGTTTTTCGTAATGTTTCAAACCGCCTGCAGGTCAAAAAGAAATGGTCTATTGCTTCCAGTTCATCACAGAATGCACAAAGTGGGGAAGATGCCTGAGCAGACCTGTGTTTATAGAAATTTAGATTTGGTACCCGGCAACGAAGCCTTGTGATAGCTACCTCTTGTTTTCTAGTGCGGCAAAAATCTCTTCGCCAGGGATATAATAAATGGCGATATCCTGTAAAGTTTGTTAGTGCTGAACCTTTAATGACTTGCATAATCGTACGTCTGCGGAATCGTGCAATGTTTACCTTTCGCAGCCGCAGCGCCCGTGGCGCCCCCTGCGTTTAAAGTACTTGTAATATGTGTTTAGTTAACAAACCTAGGCTGGTTGACTCGTTAAGCACCTGTTTAGTGAAGTTTTTTTAGGTTTAACGCATTACACATGAATAATTGACACGTTTGACCAGCTTTAGGTAATAATATTTAATTTGACCTCACCTTCGTGAGGCGAAGGAGCCACTTCTGTGTGGGGATGGCTGCTGTGCCGCGCGGCGCAGGAGACGCTGCCTTGAAGAAACTCTATGGCTTTGGAAACGCTGGCTTAGACGCGGTAGAGTAGATGAGTACAATGAGTGCGCGGACGTGTAGAAGCGTTCCGCGGCGGTCAAATGCACTGACTGCGGGGACACGAACGCATGGGAAATGCCGGCACATTAGCCCCGCATTTAACGGGAAAAAATGAAAGAAAAACGTGCGGAATTTTTTATTGCATCTCATTATTTGTTTCATGTTTTATTAATCTCTAAAAAGGCGCACAATTTTTATTGCGTATTATTTATTACAAGTTTTATTAATCTCTGTTACAAGCTGCCACTCTAGCGTCGCCAGCGCGAAGTCGGCGACGGGAATGACAGCAGGTTGGTTCGTTCCGCACGCAAGCAGAGACAGTGAAGAGATCAGAGACGTGGGAAAACAAAACAAACTTTACTCTAGTGATATTGCAGCAACACGGGATCTAATACAACACTTCAATACAACTAACAAAATACATCGACACTTGATACAACTAAAGAAATATATTACAGAAACAATAAATCAGCTTACGAGAGAGACTATTACAAACTACACAAACTAACAAGAATAGAATGACGGAGGAGAAAGTTCGAAGATATGAACAGGTGAAGGCATACGTGTGATGACCGGCAGCGTTGTGTCCCCGACGATCGGATGCGAGAAGTCGAAGAGAGTTCTGGCACGACTGCGATGTCGGCGGTGTTGCAACGCTGGTGGCTCCGGGAGGCTAGTGCTTGCAGGTGACTTCGAGCAGGTTGAGCTAACTCGAGGCGAAGTCCCGATGTCTACGTTGCAGGCGTTAATATCGCGTCACAGCTAGACGAACGGCTAAGTTTAGGTGGCCAGCCGATACAGAGCCACACTAAAAACTTCTAGAAGAGATGCTTGTTGATCTGGTTCTACACCATGTTGGTCAGCGACTAGTCTGCCTAGCAGGGCAAAATCCCGCGCTTAAATCCCCCTCGTGTCTCCTCGCTCTCTTCCTTGGGGACAAGAGACCTCTACCTGGGTCCAATCATGCACGTTTAATTGATGGGAAACTCCGCCCCAAAAATATTTTGACCCCACCCCTTTTTAATTGGGAGAGGGCCCGCAACTAGCGAGAGTGACAACCTGTCGGGTTGTTGTCATACGGCTTGGCCCCCAGAGCGTTTCCCACGCTTTTTTCCGTGGGAACGGTCAACCACTTAGCTCTCAGCCGTGGCGTCTCGTAGTCTAATCCTTTTTCGGGGTATACCGTGGCCTTCTACGACCTTGCAGACGCCGCCACAGTTACAAAAGGACTGACGGTCGGCGGCGACGTTCTAAGAAGAGCACCCCATTCTGCTCTTCTCGGCTCCCTTTCATGTGCCGCCGTTTCTCCCGGTCAGTCGGGGAGTACGGCGCCCGTTATTTGCCGTGACGCGGTGTCGCCAAAAATAGCCGTCCGTGACATTGCCCCCCACTTTCAGAATGTTATTCATAACATTTGTTCACACGGAGGGGAATTTTTTCGAAAACAAGGAACAAAACACCACCAACAAGGGAGGCATGAGGACTGTCCCTCTCATACACAACATACATAGGCAGAGTACATCAAAGTAACAACAAAAGGAAAAACAAACAATTGTTAGAGTACCAGCTTCATTTACACGCAACAATATCAATGCGCCATACAACCAAGAAGAGGAAATAGCCGTGTACGGCAGCCATCAATACAGAATACACTGCACGAATGTATACTACGAAACAAAACGGAACAGGTGCGCTCCTTTACTGTAGGGCAATCTTTCAATGTGCATTACAACAAGTAAAACAACCAATGCACCAAGCAAAAAGAAAATAACTCGAAATACACTTCTTATACAATGAAATACGTACATACAAACAGAAAACAACCGATGGAAGGAAAAAAAACAACATGCTCATAGACCTCAAGAACTATATCCGGCTCAAGTAATCGGCTCCCACGTTTTCGCTACCCTTAATATGCGTAATGGTGAACTGGTACTCTTGGAGTAGTAAACTCCATCGAAGTACTCGAGCGTTCAGCTGTTTTGCCCGTTGGATATAACTCAGAGGCTGGTGGTCTGTCTGGACACAAAAATGTACACCATATAAGTACATGGAGAATTTCTGAATTCCCCATACCAACGCGAGACATTCACGTTCGATGGTACTATAGGAAGCCTCCCGAGGAAGCAGCTTTCGGCTGGCATAAGCTGTGGGGTGGAGCTTGCCTTCGTGGGCCTGCATGAGCACGGCTCCGAGACTTGTGTCCGATGCGTCCGTTCGAAGTACGAATGGTTGGTGCAAATCTGGTAGCCGTAGTATCGGCTCCGTCGAGACATGTTGTTTGAGACTTCGAAAAGCCTCCTCGTGGGCTGCTGTCCATTTCACCGAGTTAGCTTCGCCCTTCCGAGTTAAATCTGTAAGGGGAGCGCTGACTTCTGCGTAATTCGGGATAAATTCCCGATAGTACCCTGTCAAACCGAGGAAGGCGCGCACTTGTCGCTTGGTTGAAGGACGTGGTGCAGCTTCGATCTTGTCGAGTGTTTTCCCCAGTGGTTGCAATCTGCCCCGGCCAACTCGGTGTCCCAAGAAGTCGATTTCTTCTACCCCAAGTTCGCATTTACTGGGGCGCACTGTAAGCCCAGCCCTCTGTATGCGCTCAAAAAGCAGTCCCAGGGACCTCAGGTGCTCCTCCCATGTCTCGGTAGCTACCAGTACATCATCGTAGTAGTGGTCCACACCGGGTATACCTTCTGCGACCTTCCGCATCAACTTAGCAAATACAGCAGGCGCTGTCTTGATGCCGAATGGCATGAAGCGGAACTGATATAGTCCCGATGTTCATGATTACAAATAAGCAGCGCACGACGTTTTACAAAAGAGAGACGATAGGGACACCGCAGCGGTGTCCCTATCGTCTCTCTTTTGTAAAACGTCGTGCGCTGCTTATTTGTAATCATGAACTATCACCAACTCGCCCAACTTTCGGTTTTACTGAGTCCCGATGTCGTCGAGAAGGCCGTCTTCGCTTTGGACTCTTCGGTCAGCGGGATCTGCCAATAGCCCTTCACGAAGTCGAGCTTCGAGAAATACTTCTTCTTTCCCACTGTAGCAAACACCGCGTCAGTTCTTGTCATAGGTTCGGAGTCGGCCACCAGAACGTTGTTCAGGCGTCGAAAATCGATACACAGTCGATTTGTCCCGTCGGGTTTCTTTACCAAAATGACTGGCGAATTATAAGGGGACTCTGATTTCTCAATGATGCCGAGTTTCTCCATCTCCCGCACTTCTTTCTCTACACCTTCCCGCGTTGCAAAGGGAAGAGGGTATTGTTTCACGTGGACGGGGTTACTCGTGGTGAGTTCGAGGTTGCAGTGGACCCAGTCAGTTTTGCCCGGGACATCCGAGAAAATACGAGCGTGTTCCCTGACAATTCTTTGCAGCTGTCCAATCTGCTGAGCGTCCAGTTTGTCGGAGAGCTTCAGGTCTTCTTCCCCTTCTACTTTCAGCCAGTCAGGGGTTGGAATATTCTCGTCCTCGCTTGATTCCACAACACCAAATGTCACGTTGCACACCTTGGTGGAGGGGCTGTCCCTCTCCTCGTATCTTTTTAGTAAGTTGGCGTGGAAGATTTTTCTGCCGCCAGCCGTGTCTACGACGTAGTCAGCTTCACCTTTCTTTTCCCGGACTTCAAAAGGGCCCTTCCATTGCAGCAGCAGCTTGTTCGTGTCGGTTGGAAGTAAAATCAGTACCTTGTCTCCGGGGTTGAAACTCCGCTCCTTCGCCTTTCGATTGTACAGCTTCGTGTACCGTGCTCCGGCTTTTTCCAACTCCTCGTGTGCCAGGCGGCACGTTTCCTCCAAACGGTTCCGAAGGTCAAAGACATGCTGGTACGTCGTCTTAGCTTCTTCAGTCAAGTCGGCGTTCGTCCACAACTCCTTCAGTATCGCCAAGGGTCCCCTCACATGGCGGCCGTAGAGAAGCTCGAAGGGTGAAAACCCCATACTGGCCTGCGGAACCTCCCTATAGGCAAAGAGGAGAGGTGCCAGGTAGCGGTCCCAATCTCTCGGTTTTTCGGCGCACATGCGCTTCAACATTAATTTTAAGGTGCCGTTGAATTTTTCCACCAAGCCATTCGCCATGGGGTGATATGGGGTGGTGTGGAGCTGGCGCACGGAAAGGAGCCGCGCTACTTCCTTCATCAGGTCCGATGTGAAGTTCGTGCCACGGTCGCTCAGTACCTCGTGGGGGACGCCAAATCGGGAGAACATCTCGACCAGGGCTTCGGCCACTCGCTCAGTTTCGATACTCGGGAGCGCCACTGCGTCTGGATACCGAGTGGCATAATCCATCAAAGTCAAAATGTATCGGTTCCCATGCTTTGAGGGCGGGTGAATCGGTCCCACTATATCGATCGCCACTCGCTTGAACGGGGTGTCGATTATGGGTGCCCTCCCCAGTGGAACATGTGGTACACGGCCCTTTGGTACGGTGCGCTGACAAATGTCACATGAGGCGACGAACCTTTTCACGTCAGCTGTGATGCCTGGCCAAAAGAACTCCTCCGAGATCCGGTCCTTGGTTTTCTGCGTGCCCAAGTGTCCTGCCATTATACCATCGTGTGCCGTTTTAAGCACAGCCTCTCGGTGGCAGCGCGGAACGACTAATTGGCGTACAAGCCGTCCATTGGCCTCTGTGTACTGTCGGTACAGCAGTCCCTGTTCTTGTTTGTACTCTACGATTCCCTTCTCATTTCGGCATGTTTGCTTCCTGCCGATTTTCTCAAAACACTGTTTGAGTGTCGCATCTCCCCTCTGCTCGCAGCCATAGTTATCTCCCGGCAATCCGCCGTGGTCCCAGGCGTACGAAGCTTGGCAAATTTTCCCGGCTGTGCGTGCGCTTGGGAACGGGTTATAGCTGCTGCCACAGGCTCTTCTCTTAACTCCTTTGTCGCGACTGGGTTTTCAGTCTGCTTTCTGGGATCATTAGGAGGTCTTACGCCCTCGATATTGCCCAGAATGAGGTCATACAGTGGATCTTGCAGACATAGTGCTGTCAGATTGCCGGTAAAGTAGGGGGTGTCCACCTCAATCCGTGCTTCGGGCAGCATCCTCGCTGTTCCGTCAACCAAGTAGACGAGTCTGCTTGTACCTGTCAGCTCGTCTTCCTTCACCAACTTCCTCCGCACGATTACTGTGTTGCACCCCGTATCCCGCAACACTGATATGTCTGTGCCTCGGAGGGTCCCTGTGGCCACTGGTAGGTTCTCGGCCAGATTTTTCGGCGGTGTTACCCTTACGGCGTTGACGACGGGGACTTTTTCGCCATTCCTAAGTTCGACATACCCGTCGCATATGGGATCCTCACGCGTTTCCCTTGGTGCGTAGAGGCAGGACGCCTGGAGGGAGTTATTTGCTCCTGACCGGCAGTCGTTTGCCCTATGTCCTTTTTTCCCACACTTGAAGCAGACGATGGCTACATTAGCGGCAGGTCTGTTGCGACACAAGTGCGGCGGGTGATTCCCACGATTGCAAATATAGCACCTTGGTAGTGGTGAGTGGCTGTTGCCTCCTTTTTCGTATTTCCCCTTTTCGTCCGTTATGGGACCATCTTTTTTTGTTTTCGCTAGGCTTGCTCCACCCTGAGCTTCCAAAAACTGGTCTGCCAGCTCAAGCATGTCTTCTAGAGATTCCGCCCTCCTTTCTTTCAAATATAATGCCAGGTTCGAACCACATCCATGCAAAAACCTCTCTCTAATCAACAATGCTCGGAGGGACTCGAATTCTGTCTCAGTTTTGGACAGCTCAACCCATCTATCGAAATAGTGTCTTAAGCGAGCCGCGTACTGTGTTGCTGTTTCACCCCCTACTGGCCTCTCCTTATTAAACTTGTCTCGGAACCCATCCGCCGTGAAGCGAAAGCGCTTCAGGAGGGCGGTTTTAACCTTGGTGTAGTCCGCTGCATCTGCAGGCGGTAGCCTGCCATAAACACTTAGCGCCTCTCCTGTAAGACATGTCGAAAGCGCCGTCACCCATTGGCTTTCAGGCCACTTTTGCCCTCTGGCGATGCTCTCAAATCGGCGTATAAACGCATCTAAGTCGTCCCTTCCTTCGTCAAAGGTGACGAGCAGTCTACCTGCGTGTATTCTCAAACTCGGCTCCTCCCCGGCATCGCCGTGCTCACTGCTGGATCTGCTCACACTGCTAGTCTCATTGAGGCGAATCTTTAATTGCAGTAACTGCACTTCCCGTTCTCCGGCTTCCCTAGCCGCTTCCCTTGCCGCTTCTCGTTCTCTCTCTCTTTCAACGCGTTCTCTTTCCTTTTCTTGGCGCTCTCTCTCCTTTTCTTGGCGCTCTCTCTCCTTTTCTTCGCGTTCTCTTTCCTTTTCTTCGCGTTCTCTCTCCCTTTCTTTTTCCTTTCCTCCCGGGCCCGTGCCCGCTCTTCTCTGGCTAACGCCTGCGCCTGTTTCCTGCTGCTCCTTAACCCATTGTCTCAGTTCGGCGCCCTCGAGGCCTAACTGTTTACCGTGCGCGATACACTTATCCAAATCTATACACTCCATACTGCAAACTGTCACTATAGTACCACTATAAAACCAGCGTGATCTTATGCAGGATACAACCGCTTCAACTGTGCGGCTCTATCACCACGCTGTCCGCACGGTTCTCGTTCACCCCTCACTGTCTTACTCTTTGTACGGAACGTCCTGTCTCGCGGACGCCAGTTTTGTTACAAGCTGCCACTCTAGCGTCGCCAGCGCGAAGTCGGCGACGGGAATGACAGCAGGTTGGTTCGTTCCGCACGCAAGCAGAGACAGTGAAGAGATCAGAGACGTGGGAAAACAAAACAAACTTTACTCTAGTGATATTGCAGCAACACGGGATCTAATACAACACTTCAATACAACTAACAAAATACATCGACACTTGATACAACTAAAGAAATATATTACAGAAACAATAAATCAGCTTACGAGAGAGACTATTACAAACTACACAAACTAACAAGAATAGAATGACGGAGGAGAAAGTTCGAAGATATGAACAGGTGAAGGCATACGTGTGATGACCGGCAGCGTTGTGTCCCCGACGATCGGATGCGAGAAGTCGAAGAGAGTTCTGGCACGACTGCGATGTCGGCGGTGTTGCAACGCTGGTGGCTCCGGGAGGCTAGTGCTTGCAGGTGACTTCGAGCAGGTTGAGCTAACTCGAGGCGAAGTCCCGATGTCTACGTTGCAGGCGTTAATATCGCGTCACAGCTAGACGAACGGCTAAGTTTAGGTGGCCAGCCGATACAGAGCCACACTAAAAACTTCTAGAAGAGATGCTTGTTGATCTGGTTCTACACCATGTTGGTCAGCGACTAGTCTGCCTAGCAGGGCAAAATCCCGCGCTTAAATCCCCCTCGTGTCTCCTCGCTCTCTTCCTTGGGGACAAGAGACCTCTACCTGGGTCCAATCATGCACGTTAATTGATGGGAAACTCCGCCCCCAAAAATATTTTGACCCCACCCCTTTTTAATTGGGAGAGGGCCCGCAACTAGCGAGAGTGACAACCTGTCGGGTTGTTGTCATACGGCTTGGCCCCCAGAGCGTTTCCCACGCTTTTTTCCGTGGGAACGGTCAACCACTTAGCTCTCAGCCGTGGCGTCTCGTAGTCTAATCCTTTTTCGGGGTATACCGTGGCCTTCTACGACCTTGCAGACCGCCGCCACAGTTACAAAAGGACTGACGGTCGGCGGCGACGTTCTAAGAAGAGCACCCCATTCTGCTCTTCTCGGCTCCCTTTCATGTGCCGCCGTTCTCCCGGTCAGTCGGGGAGTACGGCGCCCGTTAATTGCCGTGACGCGGTGTCGCCAAAAATAGCCGTCCGTGACAATCTCTTAAAGCAACAAATACATAAACTACGCATGTTGTGTTAAATAACTTTTGCCATGTCACGTGGTATACTGTTGACAACGTCAGAGAAAAGTTGTCTACGTAGAGGACCAACATAATTGCATTGCCGTGTACGTAGGGCCATTTATACGCCCATGTCATGCCCTCATTCTCTAGGCGTGCGCCGGCAGAGGAGAGGGGGAACAGCGTTCATCTTGAAATTTGACCCATTACTGCTGCGCGTAGCGTTGCAAATTTTGGCAAACGTGATCATGAGCGCCTCGTCTACGTATTGCGCTTGTCAGCTCAAGGTTTTCAAACCTGGTGAGTGGCCCTTTAACAGGCCGGGGAATGGCACCCTTAGCCCAATATCTGTGTTCAATATGCGATGCTCATCTTGCTATCACGCCTCTTTCTCTGATTATGTTTTGGCGGTTAACATCTACAAATACCACAGGAGGAAGAGAAAGAGAGGGAGAGAGAAGTAAACGTTCATTTTGAAACAGTGCCCCGAGCAATGCCCGGTGTCACCCTGAGGTGGGAGGGCTCCTTAGTCCAGGAACCCTCTGGCTTCTACTGCCCTCTTGGCCCTGGCGACGAGTTGTTGTTGCTCTTCCAGGTTCTCGAGGGCGAGCTTCGCCTCCCACGTTTCGTTAGGTCCTCGTTCGTCCATCCTGCTTCATTATCAGTCGTGTGTTGTTGCAGATTACGTCTGGCAATACACTGGCATGCAAGAAGCAAGTGCGCCAGAGTGTCCGGTACGTTCCAAAGCGGGCATATAGAGCTATATCTCGTTGGGTAGAGACGGTGCATTAGGGCCCCATGTGTGTATGTGCTGCTTTGCAGGCGTCTCAGCATTACGCTTTCCTCTTTTGTCAGTTTTGGGTGTGGTGGA
>WOVY01002167.1:0-15726 GCA_013436015.1 Rhipicephalus annulatus
AATAGATCCAAGGAAACGGTCAGCGCAATCTGAACTCACCGACGTACGTCCTTCTTAGCGAGTCTCCAGGGAAAGAAGGGTCCCGGCCGTCCCGCCTTTTTTATACCTTCTATGTGACGTCACTATTTTTCCCTATGGAAATACTGATAGTCTACCCGAGCTTCAGCACTGTGGAGGGCGCGGAAACAAAAAGAAAGGAAAAGAATTTCATTTGTCTCGGTGCGGACTTTCGCCGCCGAGATAATGGCGGCCGGAGTTCCCCAGACGGCCGAACGGCTTGCATAATCTCAATTTCTCGTCACACAAGCGATAAAGCCGATTTCTAACCGACGTAACGCAGTATGATACCCTCGGACGTCCAGTGATTGTGTACGGAGGGTCTTCGACGTGAAAATCGCAATGATTTGAGGGTTCCCTGTCGGCTACCTCGCCGCTGAGACATTGAAGTTAGCGTTCAATTCAAAACCGGAGGCGTATAAAAATCGTCTCCGGTTTTTCAATAAGCGTCGTTCGACAGTGGCGTGATCGTTCGGTGAACTCTTTCCGCGCACATTTGAAAAAATTACGCGCTTTTTCACGCTAAGGAACGGTGTAACATGCACAGGTGCTACGAACCGACGTAGCAGACTGCAAATAAAAAACAAACAAAAACTACGCGTTGTAATCGAGGAGAAAGCTCGATAGACGATCTGTACGTGGACCGTTAAGTCCCATAGTTCGTGTTGTTTGTCGGATGAGAACGCTGAGAACTAGGAAGCACGCGTAGACACGTTCAAATTGTCCTCGCGTGTTCAAGAAACAGCGTTGGAAGAGAAACAGGGCGACATCGACCTGCTCTTTTAATAACTACGGCCAGCTTGAACTCTCTGAATTAACGCGGCTAGTTCGGCAGCGTTAAGGCATGTTAGGCAACGCTGCTCGTTAAGCGGGATGATGACGGCCAAAACATACAGTGCAGTTGCAGAACCCGCATTCGTTGTCTGCGGCTATTTATGTCATTTGGGCTGCAGCACTTCGTCTCGGATATCAAATCTCTGTAATTCTCAGCACTGTATTACAGCTCAGCCCGTTCTATTCCATTGTTACAGCTGCTGAGAAGAGTTGGCAAAAGCACTACGTTTTTTTTAAATTTTAATTTCAGTGGATAGGCACCTGGTTACACAACATAAAAACTACCGTGTTTTCGTTCGGCAGCATAGCAACTGATTGATTTGTGGGGTTTAACGTCCCAAAACCACCATATGATTATGAGAGACGCCGTTGTGGAGGCTCCGGAAATTTTGACCACCTGGGGTTCTTTAACGTGCGCCCAAATCTGAGCACACGGGCCTGCCAACATTTCCGCCTCCATCGGAAATGCAGCCGCCGCAGCCGGGAATCGAACCCGCGACCTGCGGGTCAGCAGCCGAGTACCTTAGCCACTAGACCACCGCGGCGGGGCAGGCAGCATAGCAACTATGCCTAGGTTTTGGCCTCTACGAAACGCGGTTGTTTTCGGTATCAAAACAGAAACCGTGCTTCCGACGTTCCTTTCTTTCCAAAATAATTTTATTGTTGGCAGAGAGCGCGCTTCGTACCGTCGTCATTCTTTTCTTCTCCTAAGTGTGGATGTTAGGGTCAGAAGAGACAATGAAAACCTCAATGGGCTCTCGCATGTTCACATCGGCATTTGTCGCAGCCTCGTGGCTCTCGGATAACAGAAAAAAAGGCATTATTTTTTTTAAAAAGAAAATAACTGGCTCGATTTCTGAGGCCCCTGCACAACATATTAAGTACGTGTATGCTGCCACAAAGTAAACCCAGATTTCATTACACGTACGAGAAAAAAAAAACTACGAAACTATGCACTCTATACGCTCCTCACGCAGTGCAGGGATTATTATGTTCTTGCTGAAGCACAATAAATCCGTTTTTTTTTCTCTTTTAAAAGTATAAATTGTGAAACATGAAACAAACGTAGAAAACGCAGTATTGACCAGCAGACCCGCACCCAGATTTTTTTTTTCAGGAAGGGGGGGGGGGAGACTTGAAATGGTCTTTTTTCGTTCCCTATGCCACGGTGAAAAAAATCGTGAGGGGGGGGGGGGCAGGGGCCCAAAGTGCCACCCCCTGGCTACGCCCCAGCTCACCAGGTGTGTTTGACGGGCTCTGGTTTTTCTAAAGTTTAACAACTCGTAGAACAGGAAAAAAATATGTGACAGAGTCGATAAGCTTGGCATTTAAAATTCCAGTGAACGAAACCAAAATAATGGGCTGTGTTTTTTTATTCCCGAATAAGGAAGTGTACTTTGTAAAGCACACCAGTACCTTAGTGTGTTATTCAAAGAGTCAGCGAATGCGCCAGGCAGTAAAACAACTAAAAAAAGGAAACAAAAAATTTACGCGCGCGATCTCAGATACAGGTGGCATATCTTTATTTCTCTCCCAGAAACAAAATCTTGGCTTGACAGTCTCTCATTCCGAGGACGTCAGAAAACGCCAACGCTTCAGTTTCACGCACACCACACCACGCGTATACAGGTTGAGTTCGACTCTCTTTTTTCATTTCTCGATCACCGGTGTAACTTCCATGCGACGTGGTTGACCTCACGAGAGCTCCATTCTCGATCACCATTACCGCGCGGTGTCAAAATAATCCAAGTTTAATCACAGCGATATCCTAGGACAAACCAGCGGTGATCGCTGCAAAATTACTCGTCGCCTCAACGTCTACTGTTGAACCGCTTCGACTTCGAGCGAAGCCAACGCAACCCTTCGCTCCAAGGCCGACTCTCTCTCACGCGCGCGGATTCACAAGTATCTCCCGGGCAAGGCTCTTCGGCTGGCTGCACGCTTCCAACCAGTTCAAACCGCCTCCCTCCGACAAGCTAGCGACTCCCTAGGTACAAATTTCAAACGGATAAGTTGAGACGCAGGGAAGAGTCGAGTCCGCGATTTCCCGGAATTTGTACGTTGCAACTCAAATTTGAATCTTCGCTGGCTGTTCGTTCGACCGTTATGACGCCCTGTTGTCCTCATGATACATGGTCAGCTTTGCTCACCAACGGGGCGTCTTTTCGTGCGTTTTCCCACCTCTATAGCATGCGAATTGAGTCGTGGGATGGAAGGAAAGTAAAAATCGAACTGTGCGATGGGCTAAGAAAGCTTTTGAGCTGATCTAGTGAGCTTTTCTTGCAGGGGCGCGAGCCATACGTATGATCTCGCGGTTGGGGAAATTGGGCATATTTGGACCTTGATCGCGCTCAGCTTTGCGGGCTGCTTGCTGGTCGAGCGCGTTGAATTTCTCGTTTGCTTTCGGGCGGTTCGCGCCTTATTGGAAATCGGAATAGTTTTGGTTCTCTTCAGGGACGATTCGACAAGTATCGATGCACTGTGAACGTGGCTGGCTGTCTGATGCCCAGGCTCGTAGAAATTGGAAATGTGCAATACCACATTTACAAGAATGCGTGTTTACTCAAATTAGGTGTATTCGATACGGCTAACTGTTGGTTGTACAACATGTTCATATGATAAACGAAGCTGTGTGAAGGGATGGGCAGCAGTACGCCTATCTACATACTTCCGAGTTTGAATGCATATTGGCTTATGTGGAGCGAACCTAATGAGAGTTCGAACGTTATTATTCTAGTTGCAGTCGTACACAATTATTACGAAGAACTACGCCTACGAGCAACGCTTGGCCGATGGAAGATGGTTGTACGGCATCTTAAATCAGCTATACCGATTGCGTTAGAAGCAAAACTGAATTGCAAACGCAGGCTGTATAACAGCGGTGCTCCGCTGTGCTTTGCTGATCGCGACGAAGGCCGATTGGGGGTGGGGGTCATATAAACAGCGTTGAACTTCCTTTGTAAGCTTGCGTGAGCGAAGCGAATTATGATCGTGAGATTTGATTCGGATCGGGTCCGATCGCGATCAAAAGTGGCCGTGCGAAAGAGCTACGCGAGGCCGACAAGGCCCCGACCCAATCACCTCAGTAACTGATGGTTAATAAATGTTTCACCACCACCGGCGAAACATTTTTCACCTACTGCTGTTTCGTTATCAGAATGTCGGGAACCACCGGGGTGGAGTAGTGGGAGAGGGCGCGGCTAACTCCATGTAGTATAATTATCGCTTGTACTCTGTGATGTGCGCCGCGGAGGTTCGACGATTGCAGAGCTCAGCTGTCAAACCGAAGGTCGCGGCTCTTTTAAGCGGCCGCGGCAGTCCCATTTCGATGCAGCCGAAATTTTACAGGGGCCCGTCCTCTGCGTGACGTTAGTGCAGGTTAAAGAACAGGTGGTCGAAATTTTTGGGATTCCCGTACGCTACGGGGTGTCGCACAATCATGCGTGATTTTTGGCACGTAAGTATAGGTGTGTGCGTAAAGGAAGGAGTAGCCTCCCCCCCCCCGTGCCCTCCCAGTAACCCAGGAGTGAGGCGCGAAGTCAGCCCCATACTTCACATGATAGGGAGGAGGGGGGAGGCGATGCGACTATCTACTCCATGCACAAAAAGCAGAATACGGAGCGTAAAAAACGGCAGTGCTATTTAAATGCAGTTCCTACAGTATAAAAAAATCGTGGGAAGGTAGAATAAATCATTATTATTGGTATTCGCTGATAGTATTCGTGAAAGGAAAAAAAAAACTACTGCCGTTGTTCTCTTGAGCCGGGTTTGTACTTTTCTATGTACAAGTTTGTGGATGAGTGCTTGGTCCGGGTGAAGTAATTTTAATTGCAACGAAAGAAAAGACAGAAACATGTTAACAAATGTTTTGTTTTCGTCGCCAAAGCACATATTTGGATTTGTAAAGCATTACATGACCGAGACGGGTCATGTAATGCGAAGGACAGAATACGGTTATTGGAGTGCCGGAGTGCATACCAAGATATGAAAAACCTGCTCGTGGGCAGCGATGGGGTCAAACGCAGGTATATGCTCAAAAAATTAGGAGGCCCTCACAGGGCAGAGCGAGTGAGAGATAATTCGAAGTGGTTTTATTGTGGCATTTGCACATCAGACTTGAACTTACAATCCTAATGTGGAGCACGGAAGTCATATTTGTCATTCATACTAGTTGTTATCTTTTTATTCAAACAAAATTGTGTGTATCCGACGAAGCACGCGCGCTTTAAGCAAACACGCTTCAGAAACACTGTAGCGTAGTTTGTTACACAAAAACAGGAGTATCTCTTTTGAGGCTTTTACAAAAAAAAGCTTAGTTCCACACGAACCCAAATAAATGCACATTAGGTTTTTCAAGCGGTTATTTCTGATATCAATAACGAATAAGTATTATCTCTAGGTTACTATATCATTCTCACCGGGCTGAGCAGACGACTGGGAACGCCTCGGCGAATAAACCGCCAAATGCCGAGCAGACAGAATGAATCTCTGCTTATCCGAAGGTGTAAAAAATTAGCCGCAATAAGGCAATAGTGATGAAGCATAGACTAACATGGACTCTATGAGCAAATACATTTACTGCCCGTAAATGCAATCAATACGCACTTTTTTTTAGTTTGAAGCTATGACACCAAAACGTTAGGTGGAAATAACACTACAGCTCATTTCATAAACGCTATAGCATGTATAGGCGAGCAAAAAGTTCTTCCTGTTGCTCCATGTTTACATTATTCCGACATTTATAGTGTGTAAAGTTACAAACTATGTGTTTCTGGTACATGCATTAAACTGGCTGGCACCTGAAATGAAGCCGTTCGCAAATGGATTGAACATGGTGACACTTGGATTAAACTCACTGGCACGCGGCCTAACTCAGTTGGCGCTTGGATTAAATATGTTGGCGCTTCGACTAAATGTTTTTATTTCAATGGCGTGTGGAATATTTAGGCTGGCACTTGGATTAAAGTGAGCGGGAAGACCTGCAGTGCTGGCTATTTTATTTTATATACGTATGCACCACTGCGATACAGCCGTCACGCCGGGTTAACGTCAATTGCAGTTAAACGTCATCCGTTGAACTTGATTTATGCCGCAGTATCCGGGACTACCATCCTCGTGATCATCAGAGCTTCGTATCAGCTTACCCCTTCTGGTGTTGCTGTAATATCCTTGTTTTAGTTGTCATCGTTGCACACCTGTAAAAAACTGGTTATATAAAGCATATTCGGCTGTCAAACATTTGTCTGCGACGTGCAATTGTACAGATCTTTAGCTGCAAGCCGTAACGTATAACTCAAAAAAAAAGAACTACAGCACAGTTACTTCCCATGCACATCCTTCACATAACATTGATTCCCAAGGTACGGGGGTCCCTCCTAATTTGTTTTTTTTTCTTTGACAGGTTCAGCCGCGTCCCTTGCGTTCCTCCTGCACTGTTGAGAAGCCTGGACAGTACCCACAATAGAAGGCCGACATTCGGGACAGGATCGAAGTTCATGCTCTTCTCTCTCTCTCTCTCTGGCAGCTCTAACCATGAAGGCAATACAATTTGGTTGAATGTCCCAACTGTGAAATGTGAAAAGTCATACGGCTCGCTGCACTGCTATGTGGTTCCAAGGCGACATATACACCTGTTACATTCGACACAGCTCACGTTGCGTGTTGCCCTCTGAATATATAGCGTGTGCGTGCGTGTGATATGCGTGCGTGTGCTAGAGAGAGTGAATAAGAGAATTTTTGTGTGTTTTGCTACACCTCATTTACGCCCAGCGAGCACCCTCACCTGCGCTCTCCGTATTCATTATTGACTCCGCCGCTCTCGGCTGTGCCCATGCTTGAGAACCTGGCTAAATTGTATCTATAGTGGGTAAAGTATACAGTGGGTCGGGGTGGTAAATGTGCACTGCCATGCCTCGACTTAAGTAAACCTCGTCACTCGGGCGCGGTAATTGTGCTTGCTTCATGTTCAACATATGCACACACGCACATAGACGCATGTCCGCGCACACAGACAAATAATGAGACAATAGACTGACGATCGTCTGTGCCAAAGCACCCAGAATATTTCAGCTCTTTGCTGTCTTTTCTCATTCGTGCTTTTGTTCAAGAATTGAATCTTCGTGTCCGCCTTCATTCCGTACTTTCATTTTATTTTGTCACCTGCCGTGCGAGCTGAGCGCCGAAGTTGTGCTGCAGCTCGAGCGCTCGGGTTCGAATCCCGGTCACCGCATTTTCCATGGAGCCAGAATCCAAGTACGCACTTACACAGTGAAATCTCGTTGATGCGATTTGGCGTAACGCGCTCGGTGGCCTAATACGTTTTCCTTTACGTTCCCGGCCAATGTCCCCTGGCTGAAATGCATTCTTGTGCGTTTAATACCATCACATATTCCCCCGAAATTGCGTAACACAATAACAATACCTTGGTTTTGGGCGAGCTGGTACATCATCAGAGGAAACTTGAAAAGTGTGTACGATGAAGACAAGACACATCGAAGAAGACTGGTGTTTCACTTTATTTCACAAAACCAGTTGAAGAAAAAAAAAGAAGGGCAGAGCAACAAACATGACTCGAAATCGTGGATGCTTACCTGATAATGAAAGCATGTGATAAGAGTGTAAGCTGGCCATCTTTTGAGTTGAAATAAAAGGAAGTGGTTTTATCTTTTGACGCATTTTGATGCTCGATTATTTGTTTTCAAATGTGGTGTTCGAAGGCCAGGAATGGGGGCCAGGAATTCTTCACGGGGTGGGGGGGGGGGCGCATCACCTATGGCAAGTGAGTTCGTCCAGGGAGGCATGCAGGTCGGTAATTTATGCATTTTCGTTTGAATATGTTTGCGTTAGGCGGGGGTGGGAGGTGTGGTTGCAGACGAAAATTTTGGGGTCCCCTCCCTCTTGTAGCCCCGCTCGTCCTTGTCGAAGACTTATCCATACGCCGTTTGTTGCGATGCGATGTGTGCATAGGTATGAGCTTGATGAGCAGGTATGTCGTGATTTATGTTTCAAATCGACGCCAGTTGCAAGTGAACCACTGGTCCTGTAATGCGTGTTTCGTCTTCGTTTGCGCTTCTCAAGTTTTTTTTTCCTATATAGCAGAATGTGGAACCGAGAAATGTGATATTGACCGATATAGCTTGAAATCCTACGTTTACACGTATGCTGGCTTAAGCTGCGCTCCAACAATCCGCGATGCGCACGTTGCAAAGGCGTCGAGGCCGCAGAAGAGTCGCGTTTGCGGCGAAAAGAGCGCTGCTGTATATAGGCGTGGCCGTGATGTCCTGTGGCGAAATGATTAGTTGAAGCCACGATTTACTTGCGAGAAACGCCGAATAGAAGAGCTCGCAAAATTTAAACCATCAGATGTGCTTTGACGTGCACTGCCATCTATGCGTGGGCCTCTAGCAAATTCGCATCTATCGAAATGCTACCGCTGTGGCAGCGATGAAACCCACTTCCACGGCGATAGGAGAAGTTTTCTTACCACGCAGAGGAAGTATCGCAGGGTCCCTTTAAGCTTCTGAATAATCTACATGTGTTAGGAGGGTATGAAAACGTGAACATCGTAAGAGTTATGCCTAAGATTGGTTTGTGATACCGTTGTCTGCTTTGTTAATCAAACGCGCTAGAGGCTCAAATCAGATATGAAAATCGCGAAATAAGATTGGTTTGTGAATACGGGCTTTAGACTGTGGTTAGCATGTAGTGTGGTTGACCTTTTTATCGCGTCGAATTCCGGGCAGCGTCATCGTGCGCTTCAGGAGCGAACTTCTCGGGGAAACCGTGGGGTGACGGGAAGGCCGTTGTAGCGTGGGCTCTTTATCGGACTGGACATCGTTAACCAATGCGATTGGTTAACTTAAGCCTGTTTCACATGCGAGCGATTTTGCTCCAAGAGCGGAGCGGCAGCCAGCGCGCGAGGCCAAAACAGGTTTCTACCACGACTACTGTTCGCTCTAGTGAAATTCGCCAGAGTTGGAAAAATTCACTCGCGGCAGAAGCGAATAGTGACGTCGTTTGACACGTGATGCGAGGGGCCGAGTCGAGGAGTGAACGCGCGCGCTGCGGGGAACTCGCTTCGCAGAACTCGCTCCGATTGAGTAGCAGACGACATCCGTCCTCTCCCCGGCTCACAAATGTCTCGCGCTGCTTTCAATGAGTTGCTCATTGCAGAAGTTGCGAAACGACCACTTCTTTAGGACGTCCAGGTGGAGGATTTCTGCAAGAAGCATGAGAAGAGAATTCTTTGGGGAAAATTTGCCGAGCTCCTTAAGAAGTCGCATACTTTTGTGAAGTAAAAGTCGTCGCTTGAACTGGCCATGTTCACTGGTGAAGTCGAACTGCAACTGTTTTCCTTTTATTGCTCTCGAAGATGCTTCCAGCGGAGTGCAATCGTGTACGGTACCTTTTTTTATAATAATATTATTACTACTTTATTTTTTTGCAGTTTCACCGAATGTTACTCCCACGTATAGGAGCCGCATGACACGCCGTGCTTCTGTGTCGCAGCAAATGTTGCTGGTTTAACAAATGAAGAATTTTGTTGACAGTGCATAGATGTGTGTTGACAGTGCACCACCACTGTGTGGGCTCGAAACTCCAACCTTTCGGTTAACAGCCGATCGCGCTAGCCGATTGCGCCACGGAGACAGTCCTGCTCCACTCTTACCACCATCAGAACATATCTTCAAAGCTATCAGCCCAAAGAAAAAAAAAGCGCCGCACCACCACCGGGTGGGCTCGAACCTCCAACCTTTCGGTTAACAGCCGATCGCGCTAACCAATTGCGCCATGAAGACAGTCGTGCTCCGCTTTACACACCATCAGAACATATCTTCAGAGCTATCAGTCCAAAAAAAGAAAAAGCGCCGCACCACCACCGGGAGGGCTCGAAACTCCAACCTTTCGGTTAACAGCCAATGCAGCTAGTCCATTGCGCCACGGAGACAGTCTGGCTCCACTCTCACCACCATCAGAACATATCTTCAAAGCTATCAGCCCGAAGAAAAAAAAGCGCCGCACCACCACCACCGGGTGGGCTTGAACCTACAACCTTTCGGTTAACAGCCGATCGCGCTAGCCAATTGCGCCACGGAGACACTCGTGCTCCACTCTCACCACCATCAGAACATATCTTCAAAGCTATCAGCCCAAAAAAAGAAAAAGCGCCGCACCACCACCGGGAGGGCTCGAAGCTCCAACCTTTCGGTTAACAGCCAATTCAGCTAGTCCATTGCGCCACGGAGACAGTCTGGCTCCACTCTCACCACCATCAGAACATATCTTCAAAGCTATCAGCCCGAAGAAAAAAAGCGCCGCACCACCACCACCGGGTGGGCTCGAACCTCCAACCTTTTGATTAACAGCCGATCGCGCTAGCCAATTGCGTCACGGAGACACTCGTGCTCCACTCTCACCACCATTAGAACATATCTTCAAAGCTATCAGCCCAAAGCAAAAAAGCGCCGCACCACCACCGGGTGGGCTCGAAACTCCAACCTTTCGGTTAACAGCCGATTACGCTAGCCAATTGCGCCACGTAGACAGTCGTGCTCCACTCTCACCACCGTCAGAACATTTCTTCAGAGCTATCAGCCCAAAGAAAAAAAAAAGCGCCGCACCACCACCGGGTGGGCTCGAACCTCCAACCTTTCGGTTAACAGCCGATCGCGCTAACCAATTGCGCCATGGAGACAGTCGTGCTCCGCTTTACACACCATCAGAACATATCTTCAGAGCTATCAGCCCAAAAAAAGAAAGAGCGCCCGCACCACCACCGGGAGGGCTCGAAACTCCAACCTTTCGGTTAACAGCCAATTCAGCTAGTCCATTGCGCCACGGAGACAGTCTGGCTCCACTCTCACCACCATCAGAACATATCTTCAAAGCTATCAGCCCGAAGAAAAAAAAGCGCCGCACCACCACAACCGGGTGGGCTCGAACCTCCAACCTTTTGATTAACAGCCGATCGCGCTAGCCAATTGTGCCACGGAGACACTCGTGCTCCACTCTCACCACCATTAGAACACATCTTCAAAGCTATCAGCCCAAAGCAAAAAAGCGCCGCACAACCACCGGGTGGGCTCGAAACTCCAACCTTTCGGTTAACAGCCGATTACGCTAGCCGATTGCGCCACAGAGACAGTCCTGCTCCACTCTCATCACCATCAGACCATATCTTCAAAGCTATCAGCCCAAAGAAAAAAAGCGCCGCACCACCACCGGGTGGGCTCGAAACTCCAACCTTTCGGTTAACAGCCGATCGTGCTAGCCAGTTGCGCCACGGAGACAGTCGTGCTCCACACTCACCACCATCAGAACATATCTTCAAAGCTATCAGAGCAAAGAAAAAAAACAACACACCACTTCCGGGAGGGCTCGAAACTCCAACCTTTTGGTTAACAGCCGATCGCGCTAGCCAATTGCGCCACGGAGAAAGTCCTGCTCCACTCTCACCACCACCAGAACATATGTTCAAAGCTATCAGCCCAAAGAAAAAAAGCGCCGCACCACTCCCGGGAAGGCTCGAACCTCCAACTTTTCGGTTAACAGCCTATCGCGCTAGCCAATCGCGCCACGGAGACAGTCCTGCTCCACTCTCACCACCATCAGAACATATCTTCAAAGCTATCAGCCCAAAGAAATAAAAAGCGCCGCACCACCACCACTTGGGCTCAAACCTCCAACCTTTCGGTTAACAGCCGATCGCGCTAGCCAATTGCGCCACAAAGACAGTCGTGCTCCACACTCAACACCATCAGAACATATCTTCAAAGCTATCAGCGCAAAGAAAAACGCTACACACCTCTCCCGGGAGGGCTCCAAACTCCAACCTTTCAGTTAGCAGCTTATTCAGCTAGTCAATTGCGCCACGGGACAGTCTGGCTCCACTCTCACCACCATCAGAACATATCTTCATAGCTATCAGCCAAAGAAAAAAAAGCGCCGCACCACCACCGGGAGGGCTCGAACCTCCAACCTTTCGGTTAACAGCCGATAGCGCTAGCCAATTGCGCCACGGAGACAGTCGTGCTCCACTCTCACCACCATCAGAACATATCTTCAAAGCTATCAGCCCAAAAAAGAAAAAGCGCCGCACCACCACCGGGTGGGCTCGAAACTCCAACCTTTCGGTTAACAGCCGATCGCGCTAGCCAATTGCGCCACGGAGACAGTCTTGCTCACTCTCACCACCATCAGAACATATCTTCAAAGCTATCAGCCCAAAGAAAAAAAAAGCGCCGCACCACCACCGGGTGAGCTCGGACCACGAATCTTTCGGTTAACAGCCGATCGCACTAGCCGATTGCGCCAGGAGACAGTCGTGCTCCACTCTCACCACCATCAGAGCATATCTTCAAAGTTATCAGCCCAAAGAAAAAAAGCGCCCCACCACCACCGGGTGGGCTCGAACCTCCAGCCTTTCGGTTAACAGCTGATCGCGCTAGCCAATTGCGCCACGGAGACAGTCCTGCTCGACTCTCACCACCATCAGAATATATTTTCAAAGCTATCAGCCCAAAGCAAAAAAAGCGCCGCACCACCACTTCCGGGAGTGGCTCGAACCTCCAACCTTTTGGTTAACAGCCGATCGCGCTAGCCAATTGCGTCACGGACACAGTCTTGCTCCACTCGCACCACCATCAGAACATATCTTCAAAGCTATCAGCCCAAAGAAAAAAAAGCGCCGCACCACCACCGGGTGGGCTCGAACCTCCAATCTTTCGGTTAACAGCCGATCGCACTAGCCGATTGCGCCACGGAGACAGTCGTGCTCCACTCTCACCACCATCAGAACATATTTTCAAAGCTATCAGCGCAAAGAAAAAAAAGCGCCGCACCACCACCGGGTGGGCTCGAAACTCAAACCTCTCGGTTAGCAGCCGATCACTCTAGCCAATTGCACAACGGAGACAGTCCTGCTCCACTCTGACCACCATCAGAACATATAATCAAAGCTATCAGCCCAAAGAAAAAAAAGTGCCGCGCCACCACCTTGTGGGCTGGAACCTCCAACCTTTCGGGTTACAGCCGATCGCGCTAGCCGATTGCGCCACGGAGACAGTCCTGCTCCACTCTCACCACCATCAGAACATATCTTCAAAGCTATCAGCGCAAAGAAAAGAGAAACACATCACTCCCGGGAAGGCTCAATCCTCCAACCTTTCAGTTAACAGCCGATCGCCCTAGCCAATTGCGCCACGCAGACAGTCCTGCTCCACTCTCACCACCATGAGAATATATTTTCAAAGCTATCAGCCCAAAGCAAAAAAAAGCGCCGCACCACCACCGGGTGGGCTGGAACCTCCAACCTTTCGGTTAACAGCCGATCACGCCAGCCAATTGCGCCACGGAGACAGTCCTGCTCCACCCTCACCACCATCAGAACATATCTTCAAAGCTATCAGCCCAAAGAAAAAAAGCGCCGCACCACCACCTGGTGGGCTCGAAACTCCAACCTATCGGTTAACAGCCGATCGCGCTAGCCAGTTGCGCCACGGAGACAGTCGTGCTCCACTCTCACTACCGTCAGAACATTTCTTCGGAGCTAACAGCGCAAAGAAAAAAAGCACCGCACCACCACCGGGTGGGCTCGAACCTCCAACATTTCGGTTAACAGCCGATCGCGCTAGCCAATTGCGCCACGGAGGCAGTCCTGCTCCACTCTCACCGCCATCAGAACATAACTTCAAAGCTATCAGCGCAAAGAACAGAGCAACACACCACTCCCGGGAAGGCTCAATCCTCCATCCTTTCAGTTAACAGCCGATCGCCCTAGCCAATTGCGCCACGCAGACAGTCCTGCTCCACTCTCACCACCATGAGAATATATTTTCGAAGCTATCAGCCCAAAGCAAAAAAAAAAGCGCCGCACCACCACCGGGTGGGCTCGAACCTCCAACCTTTCGGTTAACAGCCGATCACGCCAGCCAATTGCGCCACGGAGACAGTCCTGCTCCACCCTCACCACCATCAGAACATATCTTCAAAGCTATCAGCCCAAAGAAAAAAAGCGCCGCACCACCACCTGGTGGGCTCGAAACTCCAACCTATCGGTTAACAGCCGATCGCGCTTGCCAGTTGCGCCACGGAGACAGTCGTGCTCCACTCTCACTAGCGTCAGAACATTTCTTCGGAGCTAACAGCGCAAAGAAAAAAAGCACCGCACCACCACCGGGTGGGCTCGAACCTCCAACATTTCGGTTAACAGCCGATCGCGCTAGCCAATTGCGCCACGGAGGCAGTCCTGCTCCACTCTCACCGCCATCAGAACATAACTTCAAAGCTATCAGCGCAAAGAACAGAGCAACACACCACTCCCAGGAAGGCTCAAACCTCCAACCTTTCTGTTAACAGCCGATCGCCCTAGCCAATAGCACCACGCAGACAGTCCTGCTCCACTCTCACCATCATCCGAATATATCTTCAAAGCTATCAGCCCAAAGCAAAAAAAGCGCCGCACCACCACCGGGTGGGCTCAAAACTCCAACCATTGGGTTAACAGCCGATCACGCTAGTCGATTGCGCCGCGGAGACAGTCCTGCTTCACTTTCACCACCATCAAAACATATCTTCAAAGCTGTCAGCCCAAAGAAAAAAAAAGCGCCGACCCACCACCAGTTGGGCTCGAACCTCCAACCTTTCGGTTAACAGCCGATCGCGCTAGCCAATTGCGCCACGGAGACAGTCGTGCTCCACACTCACCACCATCAGAACATATCTTCAAAGCTATCAGCGCAAAGAAAAAGCAACACACCACTCCCGGGAGGGCTCCAAACTACAACCTTTCAGTTAAAAGCCAATTCAGCCAGTCAATTGCGCCACGGAGACAGTCTTGCTCCACTCTCACCACCATCAGAACATATCTTCAAAGCTATCTGCCCAAAGAAAAAAAAGCGCCGCACCACCACCGGGTGGGCCCGAACCTCCAACCTTTAGGTTAACAGCCGATCGCGCTAGGCAATCGCGCCATGGAGACACTCGTGCTCCACTCTCACCACCATTAGAACATATCTTCAAAGCTATCACCAGAAAGAAAAAAAGCAACACACCACTCCGGGGAGTGGCTCGAACCTCCAAACTTTCGGTTAACAGCCGATCGCGCTAGCCAATTGCGCCACGGAGACAGTCCTGCTCCACTCTCACCACCATCAGAACATATCTTCAAAGCTATCAGCTCAAAGAAAAGAGCAACACATCACTCCCGGGAAGGCTCAAACCTCCAACCTTTCGGTTAACAGCCGATCGCGCGAGCCGATTGCGCCACGGAGACATTCGTGCTCCACTCTCACCACCATCAGAACATATCTTCAAAGCTATCAGTGCAAAGAAAAAAGCAACACACCTCTCCCGGGAGGGATCGAACCTCCAACTTTCTGGCTAAAAGCCGATCACGCTAGCCAATTGCGCCACGGAGACAGTCTGGCTCCACTCTCACCACCATCAGAACATATCTTCAAAGCTATCAGCCCAAAGAATAAAAAGCGCCGCACCACCACCGGGTGGCCTCGAAACTCCAACCTTTCGGTTAACAGCCGATTACGCTAGCCAATTGCGCCACGTAGACAGTCGTGCTCCACTCTCACCACCGTCAGAACATTTCTTCAGAGCTATCAGCCCCAAAGAAAAAAAAAGCGCCGCACCACCACCGGATGGGCTCGAACCTCCAACCTTTCGGTTAACAGCCGATCGCGCTAACCAATTGCGCCATGGAGACAGTCGTGCTCCGCTTTACACACCATCAGAACATATCTTCAGAGCTATCAGCCCAAAAAAAGAAAAAGCGCCGCACCACCACCGGGAGGGCTCGAAACTCCAACCTTTCGGTTAACAGCC
>WOVY01002168.1:0-14065 GCA_013436015.1 Rhipicephalus annulatus
ACACATGCGTATATGCCATTTTAAACCACGCAATATAGAGTCCATAAATCTTTCCAAATGTCGCAGGAGCGATACATAATCCGAATGGGCATAACGTTGAACTCGTAAGCTCCGTCGGTCGTAACAAATGCCGTCTTTTCTTTGTCAGCTGCGTCCATTGGAATTTGCCAGTACCTGACCTCAGGTCGACAGATGAAAAAGGGGACGCGGAATGCAGGCAGTCTAGAGCATCATCGATGCGCGGCAGTGGATAGACGTCTTTCTTGGTAACAGAATTAAGTCGGTGGTAGTCAACGCAAAATCTCCACGTACCATCCTTCTTCCTAACTAGAATCACGGGAACAGCCCACGGACTTGCCGATTCCTGTATGTATTCCCTTTCCAGCATTTCTTGGACTTGCTCGGTGATGATCTTGCGCTCCGATGGTGCCCACACGGTAAGGTTTCTGCCTAATGGGATGCGCCGACTCGGTGTGGATCTGATAACTTATCCGGGACGCTGGGATCAAGAACCTTTGGCTATGTTTAGAAAAATCGAACACTTTCGAGTGCATAAATAGAACGTCGAGCAGAGTATCACGTTCGCTTTGGTCAAGTGACTTGCTGACCATTTGTAGCAATTGGGCATCTTCTGAACCTTCTAAGCCTAGATGTTCATTTTGGCTTGTAGCATCAACAAGCGCAACCAGCGTCGTACATGATTCGCGTCTAAATACTGCAAGTTTCATGCCCCCTGGCAGTATTTCAGGCTCCATGGAACTGTTCATTGTCCACACACCTGCCCGTTCACCAACGACTAACTTTACATTGGGGAATGAGAATGTTCTTTTTCAGGCATGCCAAGGGAATCGGTTCGAGCGTGGCGTTAAACGTGCCACAGTTGTTGCTGGAACATGTCACGGGAACACACAAGGCAGAAAATACAGGAACGACTGTGTCCACGGAGACGCAAAAGATGCCTTCCTCCGGACAGGAATATTCCAAAAGCGCCATTGGGAAAGTACCGTGTATAGAAAGATGCCCACTTCTGCAGTGTACAGTTGCCCCACACTCACACAAGAAGTCAATACCCAAGATAACGACATGTGTAGACCGCGGAATAACCACAAACTCTGTGCAAAACACCTTGCCACACAGCGAGACGTCCACAGTACAATATCCCACCGGACACAACAGGTCACCACTTCACGAAATGTCACCCCACGGTTCAGGCAAAACATCACTTTTGGCCCTAGCAGGTTCTTAAAATAGACACTCATCACCGAGATTGTCGCGCCTGTATCCACAAGTGCCATAGTAGCCACTCCATCGACAATTACATGAACTTTGTTCTTCAACATAAACGCTGAAGGGGGTATATATGTAGATAACACCTGCGATCTTGCGGCCTCACCCCGCCTGGCCGCACCGACTAGTTTTCCGGCGGCGGTGCACGTGCGCGTCGCCGTGGCGACGGCGATCGTGGAGCACGGGGAGCTGGTGGTGGCGTCAAACTTCGATCAGAGGCCGGCGAAGGGTAGCGTGACCCGGTGGGTGCGCGTGGTTTCCGTGACGTGGAGAGCGGATGGTCTAAAGGTTGGTGAGACATGTGCCAAGACTATCGCTGATATGAGCGATTGTCACAAAAACGTGCAATGTGACCCGGGACGCCACAGTTGTAGCATACCTGAATTGGTCGAGGGGCACGTGGCTGCTCAGAGTAACGACTCCTCTCGGAAGGCATGGGATAGTGGCGCCGCCCTTCAGGGGCACTGTATACAGGCGATGTTGGGTAAACAGGCGGGCGAAAACTTCGTTCGTAGTTGGGAGGTGGTTGACAGGAAAACCCAGCCTGCCGTGTGCCTTGATATGCATAAGCGTCTGCTGCGTTGATCGATGGTTGCCATGGTGGAAGAGAAACAGGAGTCCGCACACGTTCTGGTTCGCTTACGTACACACATTGAAAATCGCTGGGGCGATGATAGGTCTGCTGACATCGAAGCAGCTCTTCTCTGACAATCTGCCGTATGGTTAAAGCAAGGTCGTTAGGCGGCACTGCTTCAACGCTAGCCACAGTGGGGACGTTGGACAGGCGGCCGAATTTTGGAGAAATTCGTCGCATCTTGAGGGATTCAAAAGTACGACAGTGCTTCATCACGTCGCACACGGAGTTCAAGCAGTCTTTCCCAATTAAGAAATTGTGCACGTCTTCGGCTATACCCTTGAGAACGTGTCCTACCTTGTCTTTTTCAGACATCCTCCCATTAACGATCTTGCACAGCTTCAATATTTCTTCAATGTATGTCGTACATGTTTCTGCTGGAAGCTGTGCCCTCTAAGACATTGTCTGTTCTGCGCGTTTCTTCTTTGCATCCGAATCACCGAAGCACTTCTGCACTTCTAAACCAAAACGTTCCCAAGTCGTGAACATGTCCTCGTGGTTCTCGTACCACATAAGGTCGGTGTCAATTAACGAGAATACGACATGATTGACCTGTTCGTTCGAGTCCTAGCCAGTGCTTCTGCTCACCCGCTTGTAGTTCTTGAGCCACACGTCGACGTCTTCTCCTGAGGTCTCGCCGAAGTTTAGTGGCACTCTGTGTAGTACGGCACGGAACCCATCGGAGTTGGCCTCGAAGCGTTGGATGGCTGCTCTTGGGCCATTACGACCGGCGAAGGTGGAAGTCCGGCGAGACGGCGGCTGCGCCGAAGTCCTGGTAGTGAAGCTCCCGTCTTTAGGTTCGTCCTACCCAGCACCTCTCACCAAATTGTTACACAAGGTAAGGTAACTCAATGGGGGGTTTTTAATGGACCCTGAGTCCGTGATCACAGTATAATGATGATGATCTCCACCGCCATGGCTCGTACCCACTCAGGGGAATCACAGTGGAAGCAACGTCGTCTTCCTTCCTTATCCGCGCTTCCCTTGCTTTTTCCTGGTAGTGATACCCCGTATCAATATTACAAGCTGGGACAGCTTCAAGGAAAAGATCCATGAGCTTTTTGGGAACCCCTTTGGTCGCCGTCAAGCTGCGAAGAGTGAGTTGACTCGCGCACAAACTTTCATGGAGTCCTACATCAGTTACATTCAGGCTGTCCTCACACTATGCCACCAAGCTGACGAAAACATGTCTGAGCCTCAGAAAGTTGCGCATATTCTGAAGGGTATTACTGACAATGCGTTCAACGTGTTGGTATTCAACAATGTGTCATCTGTTGATGCCATCATTCAAGAATGCCGTCGGTTTCAACAACCTGAAAGCAGGTGAATCTCCCATTAGTTCTAGCGTCTTCCGAACACCGCTGTGACGTCCTCGTGTCTCGACACATATCATCCACCAGACACTTGTAACAACTTGATGCAACTCGCCGGGCGGGCACTTGAAGCGGCTGCTCCAGCTAAGGTGGAACCAACGTCTCCTGACGCCTCTACTCAGATAACGTTGCCCTTCATTCAAGCACTCGTCCGGCAAAAAATCGCCAGTTTGGAAATTTACTCTATTTCGCCACCTCCCCGCCGCGACTTCCAGCCCCAATACACGTCTGCACGTCTCTTTCCGACCGGCTGTCCCTTAATGTTCCGTAATCCGTCCGCATGGCGAACACAGGATGACAAGCTGATCTACTTCTCGCGTCACCAAATCGGGCACATTTGTCGCCATTGCAGAAGGCGCTGGGGTCCTCCTGCACAAGCTACCTCTCGTACCTTCCATGCACATCCCGCATATCGCCATGAGACCAGCCGCGACCATTTTGTCCAACAACCCTGCTACTGAACACCACTACTCCCGCTCTTCATCCCCCCAACGTCGCCAGTCTTGTTCTCCACTGCCCCACCGACCGTCTTCGCCCGCCTTCCCACGAGGTTCCCCGACCAAAAACTAAGTGTCACAGCCTGCGGAGGTGGTGCTGCATCACTCGGACTGTCATAAAATCCCCTCTTAACGATGCAAGCAAAGCGGAACCTTATAGACGTACAAGTAGACGGCGTATATGTCACTGCTCTTGTCGACACTAGTGCTCAACTTTCAATGATGACGCGTAATTTTCACCGCAAGCTCAACAAAGTTCTCACACCTGCGACCACTCAGTTCGCCCGTGTTGTGTATGACGGATTAGCATCTATCTTTGGAATGTGCGCCACTCGTGTAGGCATTGCGGATGGGCACACAGTTGTTCTCTTCACCGTCCTTCACAAATGCCCCCAGGACGCAATCTTGAGCCTCAATTTTCTGTCCGCACATTCTGCCCTCATAGACTGCTCGACCAGTACACTCCGTGTATACTTGCCCGCAAAAGAACCTCTTGCACAACGGCTGATTCTCCTCTGCACAACGGGACATGCGCGCCTCCCTCCACAAACACTGACCTACGTAGAGCTCGTCTCGATACCGCCAGTTCCCGACGGTGGCTCTGTTCTGACCCCCTATCACCAATGTCCCCATAAACCGAGTCACTACATTACAGGACACCAGTCTGTCCGTCACAGGGAAATTCTACGTGCCTCCCAGTTGTCAACTTTACCTTGACACCCTCAAGTGCTGCTACAAGGGATTTTTTTGGCGTTGCTCTGCACCTTAGAAGACAACGCTGCAGATGTTTTCATGATGGCCGCTCTTTCTGACCCCCGCACTCAACAATTATCGGACACTTGCTCCTAGAGCGCTATTACGCCGATGATCGCTTGCAATTTAACGCCGCAGCAGACTGTCAAGCTCCACCAGGTTCTGCTGTCCTACATCGACAATTTTGACCTCAGTGGCTTGTCCGTTGGCGAAAGCTAGTGGTATGATCCATTGCATGAACATTGGTAATGAGCATCCTATTCATAGGCGTCCTTATTGGGTGTCGCTGGCTGCGCGTCACATTGTCCAAACTGAGGTCAACAAAATGCTCCCAAGGACATTACTGAGCCATCCTACAGTCCATAGGCTTCTCCTGTAGTGCTAGTTCGCAAGAAAGACGGTGCAAGGCGTTTCTACAATGATGATCGATATATTTTAAACTACAGCCCAAGGTGCTAGGCTAGAAGGGGACGAAGCTATTGAATATATAAGAAACAAGGGTGACAGAAAAATTTCAACAAATAAGTACTTTAGGCACCACAATAAACAAGGCGAATCAAGTGGTGCAATGGCTCCATTTATCACAACAAGAATAAGAAAGGGCTGAGAAAAGGGTTCCTAGTAGTACATCAACAGGCCCAGATGGCATTCCGATTAGGCTGATAAAGACATTAGGTCCGAAGTCTAAGCGGCTTTGAGAGAGGCAGTGAGCACAATAATAATCGATGGTGAAGTTCCCGATAGATGGAAATTAGCAGGATGAGCATGATCTATAAAGGAAAGGGGGACAAAGCTGACATAAACAACTACCGTCCTATAACAGTGACATCAGTGGTCTCCAGGCTGGCAATGCAGATTAAAAAGGAATGACTGCACGCGTGGATACGGATGAGCGGGTGCTGGGGAACTGCAGAATGGGTTTCGGAAACACAGGTGGTTGGAAGACATCTGTTCTCACTGACGCAGTGCATTGAAATAGGAGAAAAGGAACACAGGCCTCTGTGGCTAGCATTTTGGTTATTTTATTTCATTTATTTTATTTTTATTTAATACATACTGCGCACCTTACACTTCGGTCCAAGCAGGAGGGCATGGTGTAATGCAAAGAAAAATACAATACACGCAAAACAAAATAAAAAACAGTGCACAGTTGCTAAGTATCGCAAGTACTACATTCGATTGTCTGGTTCTAGTCTGAAATGTAGCGTGGAAAATATGAAAATTTGAACGTGTCCGTTCTCGCGAAGTACGGAGTTAGTGCATTTGGTTGGCGATGTCTTGTCGGTCTTGTGTTTAATGAAGAAAAAAAAGGGGTTGGATCAAGGGAAAGTTTGCGATTATATAAAAGAGTCAGAAAATCAAGGCGGGACTTCTTTCTATGATCCTGAAGAGAAGGAATATTTTTAGCTAGCAGTAGGTCTGTGGGGGAGTCCGTTCGCAACAACCTAGAATAAACTAACCGAATGGCCTTCCGCTGAATCCTTTGAAATTTTTTTACGTTTTGTTTAGTATGGACGTCCAACACGATACTCGCATACTCCAGCTTCGGCCGAACGAAAGTGAAATAACTAAGAAGCTTTACATTTGGAGGGGAATTTCTGAGTTTATATCTTAGAAAGCATAATTTCCGAAAGGCAGACGAGCGAATATTATCTATGTGCATGTTTCATGATAAATTGTTTGTTAGCGTAACGCCGAGGTACTTATAACTGTCAACCTGTGTGAGAAAAGACGATCCCTAATTTATACACGTGTTCACTAGGGTTTTTCTTTCTCGTTACACAGAGATATACACTTTTTCCAAATTTCATTCCATTACCTCATTCTACACACCACTTCCGCATGTTTTCAATGTTTTTCTCGAGTTCGTTCTGATCACTAGTACATGTGACTTCCCGAAACAAAACACAGTCGTCAGCGAACAATCGAATTTGAACAGTAGGGTCAACAACAATTACTAAATCGTTAATGTACAACAACAAAAGCAATGGTCCCAAAACACTACCTTGTGCAACCCCATAGGTGACAGGAAGACACCGAGATTCTTCTTCGTTAATTTTACGAGCTGTTGGTGGTTGGATAGGTAGGCTGCAATCCAAGAAACAAAAATATCCGGAATGTGAATGTTTTTAAGTTTTGCTATTAATTTGTCCGTGTGGTACCTTGTCGAAAGCTTTCTTGAAATCTAAAAATATAGCATAAATTTGGCCGTTATTGTCCAAGACACGCTGCTAACGAATTAATATTGTCACCGATTGGATTGCCGTGGAATAACCTTTTCTAAAACCATGTTGAAAATTTGTTAGTACGGCATTTTCGTCTAGAAATTCAAAAATCTGTTTGGAAATAATATGTTCAATGATCTTGCAGCATTGAGACGTTAAAGATATCGGACGGTAATTCTGAAAGCTGGACCGGTCACCTTTTTTAAAAACAGGAAGAATCACAGCCATCCTCTCCGTCACTCGGCAGCTTCGAGTGGACAAAGAAGTACGAATTATTACTACAAGAAACTTTAGCAAGTATTTCGGCATATCTGCGTGAAAAGGCGCTTGGAATCTGGTCTGCACCACATGAAGACTTGGTTTTCAAATTTAACAGCTTAGATAGTACAGCAGAGTAAGATACAAAGTCAACGTCATAAATGCCAGGATCTGATATTATTAGTGGATACGTTTGCGCAGGAGAAAACACACTGTGAAAATAATATTAAAATATTTAGCAATGATTCCAGGGTCAGAAACGAGGTCACCACCAATTTTAATTTCCCTTCAGGCTGCTTTTTGTCAGTAATGTAATGCCAAAACTTATAAGGATCATTTTTTATGAAGTTTGGTAGGAGGGTTTGAAAGTAGTGGTCTTTTCAGCAGCGCACTGTGTTTTGCAAAGAATTTTGAATCTCACTGATAACGTCAGACTGTGCCTTCTTCTTCTTTAATATTTTAAGTTTGCGTTTCAAGTGAATAATTTTGCGTGTTATCCAGGGTGTACACTTGTAAATTTTTTTGCGCTTGCTCGGTATAAAGTTATCAAGGCAGTAATGGCACATGTCCTTGAACCGGTCCCATAGGTTGCAAACGTCATCACCATCAAAATTAGCGAGACATATTTCTAGATGGTCAAGCACAGATTTGTCATTAGCTCGTGAGTAATCTTTGAAGCGCCGTGTCGTCGACCTATCTTGGGAGCTCAACTTGAGAAGGGGTAAAGTAACGCATACTAAGTGGTGGTCAGATATCTCTGGTTCTATTGCAACAGAGTATCGTTCAAAATTACGGGGAATAAATACAAGATCCAGAAGGGAACTACAAGGGCCCTGTACCCGAGTTGGTTCGTTTACAACTTGTATTAGGTTATGTGTAAGCATGTTATCAAACACTATGTTTGTGTGTTTCAAAAATTCTGAACCAGCCATCAATCGTTTCCAGTCAATCCCTGGAAGGTTAAAGTCCCCAATCAGAAAAACTTTGCTGTTCACATATTTCGACATGTGCTCTCGATGTCTAGTTAGATATTCCGATGGGGAATCAGGAGGCCTGTAAAGCGTGTAAAGAATGAAAGAGTACCCCCAGCACAAAACCTTCATGCATAGGCATTCATGTTCGTCGATATCAGGCAAACAAACGACCCGTATGTTGTTCTTCAAAAGAACAGCCACGCCCCCGCCTCTGGAGACCTATCTTTACGTAAGATCTGATAGGATGCGGGAAAGACTCTGTCATCTGGTATGTCGCTTCGGAGCCAAGTTTCTGTTACTACGACAATATGCGGGTCATTTTGGAGCAAGATATTTCAAGCTGGTAAGCTTTATTTATTAGACTACGAGCATTCAGGTTCAGCAGGCGCAGTTGCTTTTCTTTGGTTGGGTTCGCATTACTGTTGGGGGTGTTCCTGGTTTTTCGGTTGATTGGCCTTTTGGAAGTATTTTGATCATGATGCGTTGTTTAATGCCTGAGCCTGTTTCCTTGTATGTGGACGGTTTGGCTTTCGTGCGTCGTTTTTTCGTAGGAGTAGGCGTCATCTTTTAGGTATCCCAAGTGTAAACGTCGCTATTGATGAATAGCGGTTTGGTTTCGAACTTGCCCACAGTTTACGTCTGGCATCTCGCACTTTACGGGAGAAATCTTCACCAATGGAGAAATCTGAACCTTTCAACTTAGATCCTTGCTTAAGAAATTGAGATCTTGTCGGTGTGCGTCTTGCAGTTTAAAAATAACTGGTCTAACCTTGTTTGGGTGCAGACCTACCTAGTCGATGAATGCGCTCAATCCTAATTGGTTCAAGCTCCAATAAGTCTTGAATTACTTTCTTTGTTGAACACGTGTTCAAGTGTGTCACTGGTCTCGTTGTCCCTTTCCGGTAAGCCGTACATTATTAGGTTTGATCTTCTACTATGGTTTTCGAGCTGATCAACCTGCTTTTCTAGTTGATGAATGACTGTGCTCATAGAAGCTATTTGAGTTTGGCAAGCAGCAATCTTGTTCTAGAAAATCGTCAAGGCATCCAATTTTTTTCTATATTGTTTAGTCGCTTTTCTTTTATGTCCTTTATGTCAGTAGCTATGCTCTCCTAGTTGTTTAGCAATTTTAGCCAAATCAGGACCAGGATTGGTCTCAATGTCTCCGCCCAGAAGTAGCAGTTGTCGCAACAAGCCAGAAACATCACTAAGACACACCAGAAGACCATGGGCACGGCAGCACAAGTAAGAACGGGTCGCCTGAGCGAAAGCATTTCCGTAGACGCCTGCTCACCTGTATAAGGAAGACAAACGGATTTTCAGACCACCGCATACCGGCTGTGCCGCCGTGCCCAGTGGCCGAGGAGTGAATAGGACGCTCATATATAGCCGGAATCTGCAACGGCGCCGCATGGACGGCTTTTGGTATCAGTGATGCCCACGTGGCTGATATCTGTAGAGGCAGGTGGTCCGGGTGCTGCAGTTGATGACCGGCAAGGAAAGATGAGGCTGGTCGCGGGGTGCGGCGCATGCGCATCTCCCACTCGCAGATCGAAAGGTTCGGCAAAAAGGGGGCCCAACATTCCAAGGAACTGTAGAAGGAAGACAAACAGATTTTCAGACCACCAGCATACCGGCTGTGCCGGCCGTGCCAGTGGCCGAGGAGTGAACAGGACGCTCATATATAGCCGGAATCTGCAACGGCGCGGCCTGGACGGCTTTCTGGTATCAGTGATGCCCACGTGGCTGATAGCTGTAGAGGCAGGTGGTCTGGGTGTGCAGTTGATGACCAGCAAGGAAAGATGAGGCTGGTCGCAGGGTGCGGCGCATGCGCATCTCCACTCGCAGATCGAAAGGTTCGGCAAAAAGGGGGGCCAGCAATCCAAGGAACTGTAGAAGGAAGACAAACGGATTTTAGACCACCGCATACCGGCTGTGCGTACGATAGCGTGTTCAACCTAGGGAGCGTACGATAGGGTGGTTCAAGAGTAATTGTGGGGAATACTGGACACACTAGGCGTGGAGCATGTAGTCACTAATCTTTTAAAGGGTATCTATAAAGGTAACAAGGTAGTTATAAAGTGGAAAAAACAGGTATCCAAGTCTGCACAGGTAAAACGGGGGCTTAGGCAGGGTGCTCCCTGTCACCCTTATTATTCATGATGTACATACAAGGATTTGAGGCAAAATTAGAGGGGAGTGGACTGGGCTTGAACCTCTCATTAGTCAAAAAGGAAAACGTATTGATCAGGCACTACCAGCAGTTAATGTACGCAGATGATATAGTGCTAATTGCCAACAACAAGGAAGATTTGCAGAGATTGGTGGACATCTGCGGTAATGAGGGAGAAAGGTTAGATTTTAGATTCAGTAAGAAAGTTCAGCAGTCATAGATTTTAAATGACAACGAAGGTAGTGAGCTTAGAATACAGGAGGGTCACGCTAGAGATAACAGATAAATACAAATATCTGGGCGTATGGATAGCACTGGGACCGAGTATCTGAGGGAACCGAAATATACGTGACGACTGAAGGTAACAGGAATGCAGCAATCATGAAAAAATAGGGCAACTGTGGATATGACAATAGGTATGATGTTGTGAGAGGAATATGAAAAGGGGTCATGGTTCCTGGCTGACGTTCGGCACTGCGGTCTTGTGCATGAGATCAGAAGTTCAAGCAAGATTAGAAATTTAAGACGTTGGAATAAGTAGTGCTTGCTTTAGGAGCTCACGGGAATACACCAAATCAGGGAGTACAAGGTGAGTATGGGAATGGACATCATTTAGGTCAGGGAAGCTCGCAGCAAGATAAAATTTGAGAAGCGATTGAAGAAATCGGGGAAGAGCATTGGACTAGGAAGTTTTTCAGCTACTTGTACATGAAGAATGTCGATACAAAACGGAAGGAAGCGAACCATGAAGTGGACTGGTAAATACTTAGAAAACAGAAGGTGGCCACAACCAAAAAGAACTATGGTTAAGAAGAAAGTGAAGAAACGGAGACTGACATGTGAAGAATGGGCATGATTAAGAAGTCCCGCACTATTGATCTATCTAAACTTTTAAGCAGGAAATTGCCAAGGAAAGGATCCTAGATTAATACTCGGGGGGTAGTGCTAACTGTTTGAGGCCAGGACGGGAGTACTGCGAACCAAGACATATCGAGGCCAAATACGAAGGGGTAGACCACAGTATGCAGTGCGTTGTGGAGAGGAAGAAGAAACTGCCGAATACTTGATAATGTTTCGTAAAGGGCTTCACCCTATTAGTTCAGATGATGGCGCAGAGTATTTTCAAAGACTGGGTTTAGGAGACCGGGAGGGCAAAATAAACTTTAAGCCGGGTAGGACTTAACTAGGAAGGAGGGGTTATCTGATTGGTGGCTAAAAGTCAAGGCACGAAGTGAAAAATTAAACTCTTCACTGCAAAGTACGAATCCTCAACACTCACTTCTTAAGGAAAAAAAATAAATATAGTTTTTGTTTCATTAGGTATTACGGCTTGGCGGCGCTAGCCACCGCCCGATCTAAAGGGTACAGCCATATCCCATCCAATCCATCCATCCATCCATCGACACCTATAAAAAATTACCAAAAAAACGTGAACCCTCGCCACGAATAGAATGAAGCCCTTGATGGGCTCTATGGGTTTCAGAATTTTTCCTCCATAGACCTTCGTTCCAGCTACTGGCATATAGAGGTAGACGAAATGACACATGAAAAACGGCATTCATTACCACGATGGCCTATGTCAGTTCAATATCATGCCCTTTGGTCTTTGTGATGCTCCAGCCACCTTCAAACGAATGATGGACTCCCTGCTCAGAGGATTCAAATAGTCCACCTGTTTGTGCTACTTAGACGACGTCATCATCGTCTTTTCACCAACATTTGAAACTCATATAGAGCGGCTCGCAGTCATTTTAGGCATCTTTCATTGCGCTGGCCTTCAGCTCAACCCGTCCAAATAACTCGCAACAATATAAACATCTGTTTCCTTCTGACAGCCTTTTGCCTTTTAACTTCCTGGATGCTACTGCAGCTTGCCATGGCGACTGTCAGCGCGTTTGTTCTACTGGCGCTTGTGTGGCACGTGCGTATGAGAGTAGACGAAACTCAGCATGATGTGCGTCACAGCTTTGTGTGGTCACATGATCAAGCCACCTATGAATCGACGTCACTGCGCAACTCAGTGCCACGGAACCAAAACCGAAAGTTGTCCACATTGGCAGAGCAGTATTAAACAATTTAGGAAAAATACACGAATCTTGGTGCGTGTATCATGTATCCTGGAGCTGAAGTAAACGCATACCGCAATGACACGCATTCCTCAAATTTGTGTCACCAACATTTTAAGCTGAAATTTCGCAAACCTTTGAAAAACAAGCGCAATTTTGTGGCTTTCAAAGATAATAAATCACGATCGCTGTGCCTTAAAAGCTTTGTACTGAACGCATGTATCACGAAATATCAATATTTTGCTTCAAGTCACTGCTTCTACACTATATACGTGCTTTACCAACATTAAAACTGCTTGAGAGTACGATGCTTCTAGATTATGTGGTGAGTAAAGGGGTTTACTCAATAGGCCCGGGTCATCGGACGCACTCAAGACAACCTGACAACACAAAGACGTTCTTTAAATTGGATGATGACAAGAACACGCACGAAGAAACATCACCAAGAACATCAGGACGATACGAGGTGGAAGAAAGTCTACTGGCAGTTCTTGTCCACGCGAGACGTAAGTCTACAGATTATACTCAACGCACTTAACTCCCGCGCCACCAAGTTTTCAAGACGACATTCACGCGCACCGTCTTTGCGGTGACCGTAGCACCAGGCGACGTGGCGTTGAGTCCGTCGCGGTGGCGTCCACGGTGAGACACGCCTTGTCGTGTAGCTCGCTGGCTCGAGCTCAAGCCGTTGTCCCGCACCATGACGTCTTGTTGGCGTCCAGATTGCGCTCGACTGAAGCGAGTGCAGGACACGGGGTCGAAAGCCCCGACAACACCATCGAAGCCGGCTGCGTACGTTCGCTGCACCAGTCTTCTTTCTTATCTTCTTCCTTTTTGTTTCAATTCCGCGCACAGGGTTTTTCCCCTACAGCTCGCTCGTCGCAGTCACCACATTCTTTCCTCTTGTTTCAAAAAGTTGCACGCACTTTGGCTGCTATACGGTTGATCTAGTTCACAGAGCGTCAACTTGACAATACCGAAGGTTGTGGAGATGGTGTCAGATAGACACTTTGGTCGCTGACATTCATACAGTTCAAAATTCGTTGCCTGGTCGAAGTTCAGACGCACGTGTTGGAGACGGAGTTGCACCAATGTTGTAGCCTGGAATACCTAAGTATTTTTACCGGCACTTAGGGAGCACTACAGTATACACTCACAGATTTACCGGCATAGAAGTGCACTATTTGCAGCATTCGTTCCGATGTCACATTGAATATATTCTCTACGTTTCCCCAATGAACATGTCTTGCACAGATTTTACGGGAGCCTATCTCAGAAGTAGATAGCGGTTCGACTTATTCTGTTTTCATATGACATGTCACGATACCTAAGAGGCGCAAGCGGGGCATCACAAAAGAATACATACAAAGGAAGAACAGGTCAGTTGGGTATCAATGCATCAGGTTTATAGGCCATTCTTTTTTCTTCCAAGGTGCTCGCGCAAAACAGCGTTCTTCCTTTCAGCTCGCTTCTGCGTAACGCGAGCCTTGTAGATGCTGCTAAGGTCGAACCACCAGTACTCAATCATGAAATCTGTACCCTCTGGCTGGGTGGTACCCACAGCATGGGAAGTTTCCTCTGGATGGATGCTTATCTGTTCTTAGTGGAATCAATAGCTATATATCGGGCTCATGGTGTACCTAACTGCTCTAGTGCTTAGGGGGTTCAGGCATGTCTTGCCCATCTTTGCCCTCGCGGCTCTATTTCAGAATGTCGTCAGGAACTTCCTTTAACTTGAGCTTCTGAACGATCATTTCAGCCGGCAAGCTAGTTGTCTGCCTTGGGCCTAGCATATACTCTGCTGGCGTGCTTTCACGAAGGACCC
>WOVY01002169.1:0-23160 GCA_013436015.1 Rhipicephalus annulatus
CCCCGAAGGATGAAATCGAAAGAAAGAAGTTTAATGGAGATTAAAAGCGTCGAGGCATAATACATGCTTGAACCTATTCAGGGTATATCCTCACCTGTTGGCGGTGTTAAAGTTGACAATTTTCGAGGATGACTACTGATATGCAGCGTCTCAACATGCTTCAGAAAATATTCACCATCTGTTTTATTCTTTAACCTCCGTTGGTACCGTCCTTTTCAGGCATCGGGTATCCGGTATGAAGATGCAAAGGTAGTGAGATGGCAAGAGAGAGAAAGGAAGGCTGGGGGATTAACCAGATCTTGGCATCCGGTTTGCTGCCCAACTCTAGAGGTGGAGAAATAGGGGCAAGAAAGGTGGTGTAGAGAGAAGGAAAGAAAAATGCCTGTGCACTCAAGAGTAGGTTGGCAAACATAACAGAGGATTTATTACATTCTGTACAGACAGGGCGAGAGATCTCTTGCGAATGAGCTGGGTGGCTCGTTATAAAGTGTGCGTTTTGACTAAATCAGGGAACGGGTCCAGAATGCGCTGTTGGATTACGGTACACACACATCATTTCTGACGGTGCCGCTCACAATCACTAAAGTCAACGTCTTTGATTGAGGTGTGGCTACCACACTGCACCTGTGACACCAAGAAACGATTGTGGTCGTCTCGTAAAACGTCTTATGGTGTCGGAATGCCACCTCACTTCCCTGCTAAGATGGACAAAATACGGGGGACAGCAGGCTGGTAGCCCTTCGGTGGCTTGTTTGATGAAGAAAGAATGCCGCTCTCCCCCGTCGGCCCAGACGCCGCGCGTAACAGCGCTATTGAGTGGTGAGCAGAGGCGTAATAAGCTTGTCTGAGGCCACCAGTTTTAAAAAGAACAAAATAAAATTTAAAAAACTTCCCAGCAGAAAGTTTACGAAAGACGGCTGGATAAGTCAATAATGTGGAGACAGACACTTGAGTGGCATGTCATATATGGAGTAGTCCAGCAAACAGGTTTTCATCACGTAACTTGAACGGACCTACTGGCACTTGGAGAGATTGATAATAATTGTTGCGGACAGTGGTGATGTACTTCTGTTGCGAAGGTAATGCTCAGAATCAACCAAATAAATCTTGACATTATATTCAGGTCCTGATAAAAAAAGTAAGTCAAGTTAGAAAGCTCCTCAGGTGGCCATGTAATAAATTACTTCACCATACTTTATGATGAAGTAATTTGCAAATAAATAATGCAACCACTATTTTATTGATATTCAGTGACGTGACCGCAATCAACGGTATGTCGTCCCTATAAAAACTGGAACGTTATCTGCGGACACGAGTGGGCCAATGCAGCGGAGAACGAATATGTCACGTAATAAAAGTGATGTGATGTCACACATTTTCGCCTGTACAACTCCGTGCCCTTTTGCTGGCTCGTGATGTATTCGAAGGAGCTAGCCGAATCACGGGTAGAAGTCGAGCAGAGTAGCCGGGGCTGATAAGAGGAACGTTTATATACACTATTTACACACTAAAGGTAGCATAATACTATATGTTGATGGTAGCATCATGGAAGCTTGATGGGAGCTTCTGAGAGCTGGTTCAGAGCGGCTCGGTGCTCGCGTTTTAAGCCCAGCTCTTCTTAAAATTCTCTGCAAGAGAAAACAATGGTCAGTTTGCAATAATATGCAAGGCAGGTTTTCTGTAAGGTTAGTTTTTTGAACTAAGAACTCTCGTTCACCGACTGTTTTTCTCGCTCATTCCGTTTTTGTCATTCCCTTTTTTGAGATCTTGTTGTGCTCGCGTGCCTTCGCTGGAATTTGGAGAGGTGACATTTTGTTGTTCTCGTGTGCTCAAAGTGAGAAAGAAAAGCAGCCTATGAACGAGAGTTTTAGTTGGAAAACAAAGCTTAGAGGAAAGCCACCTTGCACATCACTCTAAACTTACATACTACGTGTCCTTTCAGTTCAAGGCAGTCCAAAGAAATTGTCCTCTTCATCTCCGTCCGCCAAGTGGGGGGGTGGGGGGGTAGTGGTTAGAATAAGGCGCCTAATTTCTGCAGCTGGCCCAGCAGGGAGCGCAGGGCGCAGCGAATAAGGATAAGAAAACGAGAGAGGGAGAAAGAGAGAGAAAGTCAAACACTGCCTCCTTTTCAAGCCAGGAAAGAGAGAGGATGCACGTTCAGTTCGTCACACAGCGAGAGAAAAACACAATGTAGGTCACAGTGGAATAATACGCACAACACAGCACAGTGCAATAACATTGCATCGCACGTGCAGAATAGGGTCTGCAGCGCTAGGCAGGCCGGGGTCTGTGGGATTGGAAGACTTGAAAGCACCACAGAGTGTGGGAAACATACCTGACGACAGATCCCAAGCTCTCGGCTAATTGTTCAGCGCGCCTCGTGGCACGTCGAACAAATCAAGCAGCCTCAATTTCCAACAGCTCTTCCTAGGCCGTCAGTCAGTCAGCCATGTCCAAAGAGTTTTTGACGAGGGGATCCAGCAGCCCTAAAGAATTCGAAGTATGATTTTCGTGTTGTCACCGCTTTTGGTGCACCTCGAGAGCGTTGACCCGGAATAAATCAGGGTGGGCTCAGCTGCAATCGTCCCCCACGTCCAAGCGGCGCCGAGCCAGGGAGGACGATCTTAACATCTTCTACAGACACACGCACACAAGCACGCACAGCTTCACTCCGAGAGGGAATCGGTAGTGGTCGCGATAATATACGTAACGTGCATCTACGATAAAAAGGCGTGCAGTGTATGCGATAGCTTCTTTTCTTTGAAAGTCTTGTAATTATAGTATATTTTCATTATAAAGCTTAGGTATGAGGCGGTTGTTAGTCACATATATGGGTTAAAGTACTACAAATATTTATTCGCCGCGCATGACTTCTGGAAATGGTACGCCAAGAAAAAGGAAATCGCTCCAGTATTTTAAAACTAAGTTCGCACGTGGAAGTTTTTGTCCTCTGTCTGCGCTTTCCTATGGTTCATGAGTGTTAATCCCCGCTGCCGCTTCTATAAAATGGTGTACAATAAGCCATATCAACGCAGTGAAAGGATTTTCTACAGACTACCAAGCATTCGATCACCAGGAATTTTTCCTCCTGCATATTTTGATTAAAAGAAGCGGCATATTTTTGCTAAAACCCGGTTTATGCAGTGGGGCCCGGTGCACAGATGTTGGATATTGCAACTCTTGATCATCGCGAGCGCGAAGACGGCAAGGAAAAGCCTCTACGCTATTGTCTGTACGGCCGGTGTAACGAAACCCTCTTGTCTTGAGGGTGTTCGGTTAAACCATGCACTTTGCCCATTGCTATTTTTCATCATGGCGTTTGTCTATTAACTGAGTGGTGCTATGTGGAGCAAGCGGCAGTAGTTCCGATGTGCAAAACTAGCTTGTATCTCTTCTTCAATGAGTCCTTCAATTAAACTGATTCTAGGGGGCTGCATAGAAGACTATGCGCCTGACACACTTGGAAAAGTAAAGCACATTGTAAGAGACCACTTCTGCTAATTGAACGACTTGTAGACCATCACCATCTAGAATGTTGTGTTCTGCAGAAAGATGCTGAGCCAATGACGCGCCACATTAGGTTCTAAATTTAACATTGATGTGTCCAGACAGAAATATACTAACAGCGCATTTGCTAGCAGCCTGCCCTGTGTACCGACTGTAAGTTTTTTCAAAAAAGCTTTCTTTTGTTGTTAGTGAGTTAAATAATTTTGAATTGGCATTCTACTGATCCCATTTCTTGCATGTGTTTATATGAAGGTGGTTAATTTATAGCTTAAGCAATGGATTCTAGCATTAAGTGCAAGCTGAGCGGACACGAGAAATATCTAGACAGCATATACAGCTCTCAAAGTACTTATTCAAATTATTTCCGTGCAAGTATTAGCTTTAGTCAACGAGGAATTCGAATACTTTCAGAGTGCACCACGTGAATATCTTGTGACACTGTGAAAGGATACCGACGTGTCAAGCACCTCGTTAGTTACACCCGAAGATTTATAAATTAATAGAGCACAATGATCAAGCAAAGAATGCGCGAAAAGAAAAAAAAATGTGAGGTTCGTGGCGGATAAGTTGCAATTATAAACCAACACATGATTACTGATTATTAAAACGTGTTCTCTCAAATACTATTCAGTCATCTCATGACTGTGACTTCTCTGCCATGCAACATTTTTTTTATTTTCATGGATTCTTTGCTTTTGTCGCACAGGTTGGTATCACTTCCCGGTAAGCGGAGAGCTGCACGTGGTTTAAGTGCACCTGGGTTGGGTTGGCATTTATTGTTGACTAAAGCTATAATAATGTGGCACTCGAAATGCCGAAAATCAAAATGACTAACTATTGGAATGCCGAAATTTAGAACACTGAAAAATCAAAACACCTAACTATCCAAACGCCGAAATATCAAAATGTCTGCGTCACCTAGCTATACTGAAAAATGAAGTACCTAGCAAAATTAGAGGTTACGCCAGCACACTCTTTAACCCTCATTTCCAGTTGTCCCTTTGCATTTATTTCAAACCTTCATAAAATTAGCAAACTATAAACTTTTCAACCTCCAGTCGCACATCAGAGTGGTTTCTTGCTTATCGCCACCAGCTTGTGTGCAATTCGTTGTCGAAAACTTGAAACGTCGTCGTTGTCCGGCTTGCCCAGAGCAGCATCAGGCGATTTTGCGTAACCCTTGTGTGATGAGTGAAGAAAACGACAACGACGGAAGTGCGGGGCAAGGCGCGTGTATTGTGCGCGTGAGCGTCACTTTCACCATAGCGTCCCATATCGAGGCGCAACCCACTTCCGATCGACTGTCAGCGCCTGCAGCCCTGCACCTCGGCGTTCGTCGGGCCCCCTATCTCATCGTGAGGTTTTGAAACTTTCCGCCTTGAACTCGCGTTCTGTAGTTTTCTTATTTGATCAGACAGTTTTGTTACTTATTGGGCTTCGCGGTTTTTCTGGTTCTGTGTTCTATGTTTTTCTTTCGTGCTCTGTCGTAGACGTGGTGTGTGTTGCTACCGCGTTGTCTCAAAGTCCATTTCTCTTAACACAGCACGGAAAACAAGCTTGACGAACCTTGGCACCGATAAAGAATAATTTTTCATTACACCTTGTTTCTTGCTCTGTAAGCGGCGGGGTTGTCGCTCCCTTGACGATGTCTTTGAGTTTGGCTTGCTTCCTCTTCATGGTAGCAATAGGCCGAAAGTGCATGGCTGTCGTAGATCACTTTCTTCGAGATTGCCATGCGAGTACCTTCTACAGGAAGGTCGGTAGTCACTCTGGCGTTGCAGTCTCCTCACTTCTCGCACCTCCAATAGTGCCTAGAATACACCTTCTTGTCAAAAACATAAACATAACCACAACTGCGACAAAGTACTGGTTTTCTTTTTTGGGAACACACGTACCCCACCCCATCTTCGTACATTTCCCTCCGAATTGGGGGTATTCGCGTCCATGGTTCAAGGGATTTCCGGCGATACGTCTTTTCAGCATTTTGATTTTCCAGCATTCGTTGTTTTAGGTGTTCCAATTTTATGACATCTAATTTTTTCACCTTTTTGACATTCAACCTTTAATTAGATCGGCGTCTTGATTTTCGGCATCTTGATAGGGACCCTTACTAATACTCCCTAATAAATCACTTCAACTAGCCTGAACAAAGCTTAATATGTTCTCTAAATGCTCCTCGCTTCCACGCAGCTTGTACTTCATGCTAGGATCCATTGTTACAAGGTATGAACACGTGCAAGCACACAGATAACTTAGATAAGCCGAAAATAACTAGTGAATAATTTTCTCACCTAAAACAAAAAATAAACAAAAACTTTTAGTCAGCACGCAATGAAAATTCCTATTAAATGGACTGTTCAGTATATTTTTACCTAGAACACGTCAATGTTAAACTTACGACCACTTGTGAGCAAAAAAAAAAGCTTTTTTAGCAAATTTTGACGCCAGTTGCCCACATTATTTTGCATTACGTCCGTTTAAAATAATTTTTTTGCCTACAGAAAAACTACTTGAAAATTCGTTAATACAATCTATTTCATTTCACTATTATCTGTCTATGGAAAAAATCTCCAATTTGGACCATATTTCTCTTCCTCTAGGCAGCAATAAACATCCATGAAAGGGTTCGCAAAAATTATTTCAAGTTAAAAGGACACCCCTGTTCAATTGGACAAATTTTCTCCATTTTATTATAGGCGTGAGTTAGTAAATAGTAAAAAATTATTGAGAATGTAGACCGGATTTTTCGGCAACACATTTTACGAGTCAAGCTTCAAGCTTTCCGAAAACGATTCGCATGCGTCTTGCGGTACTAAAGAATGTATGCCAAGAAATATTTTAGGGGAAAAGCGTTTGCTCTACAAAAAGATGGTCTTCAATTTTTTAAAGCTAATCTCTTAATGGTCGAGTGCCGAGGTTTGGAGAGATGGCGTTGAATAGCCCAGTGATAACTCTTTCCTCATAAAGCTATTTGTTTGCTCTAGATAGAGGTATACAGTTTATTTTATCTTGGAGCCCCACGTGGTGTAAATTTCACCTCAATGTGGACCCAAATTACGATTATCTTAAGCCCGTGTTTTTTCTCTGAAAATAAAAAAAATTTAGCCTCCTAAAAATATAGGCATAATATACCCTCTCCAGAGCAAGCATTTTCTTACTCAGGTATTTATGCATAGCGCAACAACAGAAAGAAATAAATCAGGGGCAGTGGTATGATTGTTTTACTGGTGGGACACCCATGGTAAGTGAGTTCCTCAATGTTGGCCAGGGAGGCAGGGAACTTAGGCATTGTGTTGTGACTATGTTCTCTCTTGTGGGGGAGGGCAATGGGGGGCGAGTGGAAATTGAGGGGGGGAGCTCCAGCTCCCCCGTGCCCACCCCTTGCGCTGCTACCTGGAAGAAATGCAAACAGAACATTTCGGCAAGATTTCTGGATGCTTGTATTACAGAACAGTAGCAGCAATATTGTTAAGCTTTTAACACCTGGTACAAACGATTTTGCTTAACATGACAACCAAATTCGCCATTCAAACGAGCAAGGTTATAGTAAATTTCGCAAACAACACTCAGACTACACTGCGAATTACGGAAAGATCCCACGTACGGCATAGGTTGAGAAAATAAACGGAACTCACTTAGACGAACTCAATAACCATATATAAAAATATTTTGCTTTGGACTCACTCGAGCTGAGACTAACGAAATTTCTCTCTCAATAAACTCACGCAGACTCACCGATGTTTTTGTCAGCCGGATCCACTAATACTTTCCTCAAATATACCCACTCATACTCAGACTCATCAAACGTTTCTCCAGCGGACTCACTCGGACCTAAACTAACCAAAATAAAACAAAATATAACTCGCGCAGACTTAGACTCACCAAAATTTCTCTGAAAAGGACTCGCTCGGACTCATAGACTCGTCAAATGTTTCTAAAACAGACGCACTTGGACTAACATTGAGCGATATTCGTCTTGGTTCGGCTCATACAATAAACGTCGTAGGAGCACCATTTCAAAACACATGTGAAAGAATTGCATTTGCCAAGCTTCCTAGAAAAAATATATAACAGCTTTCAACATACAAAAAACAATTTATTTCCCGTGCCTCTAAATATTAGCATAGTATTAAAGAGAAACTTAACACTACATGCAATTTCCGCGACAGGCACATGTGCGCTGATAGCACTAAATACAATAAGTACCATATTAATTGACTGCTGTAAATACCTGTGCTATTTTCAAATATGGTGATACTATGCTGGTCAATACATTTGCCCACGCTTGTAATTGGGTCATTGTGCGGATTGCTGTAATATAAAATTTTTGTCAGCAGAAAATCTGAGAACCAAGACTTGACAGGGTAGTGTTCTTTAAAAAGTCTGCTACCTGTCCCGAGTTTCGAATCAGGTAAGGTGCAATCATGGTTCATTATTCATCAAGTCTTCCTGCAAAACACAGCAAGAAAAAACTTGTCTTTATTGGATGCACTGGTGTTAGTGCACATGTACGTGTTATCCTACATAAGCTGAGTCTTTCGACAATAACTCATGAGTTGCAATACAGTGCCTGTGTTTGCGTCTTTTTAGGTGGGCATGACTGTGTTGTATTGTATGCTGCTTCCTCAAAAAAGAAAATACTGACTTGGTGGTTAGCTACCTGCTTTAACAAATAAAAAAAGCAAGCAAAAGTTTTTCTGTCAGTACTTCTCTCTCTACCCCCCCCCCCGCACACACACACACACACACACACACACACACACACACACACACCACACACACACACACACACACACACACACACACACACACACACCAGAGCGATAAGCATCCAAGAAGGAAGAGAAGCTGTTTACGGTTGCGCACCTGTCATTCGTTCTCTAATTGTTTCGTTGTGAGGGGGTTTGTCGGAGCAGCAAGGATATAATGTACGACAGGAATCAAAGGTGAACATTCGACGTAAGTCTGTCTGTTTTGGATAGAAACTGAAGGAATGAGAACTCCAACCAAAATATATTCAAGAAAAAAAACCCCGATGTTTCGAAGCTAGTCCCGCTTCTTCCTCATGGGTGAGAGATTGGCTACAAAAAGTTGTTTTTTTAAAATATGTTTTGGTTGGAGTTTTCTCATTACTTCAGTGTGTGAAGAGAAGTGTAGATGATGGTAAAGGAAAGGGTTGCCCCACTGGCTTTCGCAATACTTCATTAGGCAAACTATCTTCTCTTTTTATCTTGCTGTGTAATCTCCTTGCCTTCTCACGACACTCGGCTAAGCTTTGTTTTGTGCTCGGAAGCTCAGGGTGAGGTGAGTTTCCGCGAACTTTACCTGCCTTCCAAACCAGTTACTGCATGCAAGCTTCCCTTGAATGGGTGAATCTGTGGTTGCAGAAAAGGAAAAAGACACTACCTTTCCTTGCGAGAGCACGGCTCAGTGGCTTGAAAGGAGGGGGGGAAGGGAAAAAAGGAGTTTAGAAGTAGGTAGGAGGAGAAGGTTTGGAAGAACGTGACAGCCATGGCTGCTAGAGCAGAAAGAGAATAGGTACCGTTGGCAGGACAGTCCGAGTCGTACGACTTGGAAATGTGGAGCTGCAACCGCGTACGCACATACCTATCATCATTCCCACGAGAAAAAAAATGTCCTAGATCACCTTTCTTGGGCAAAAATACAGAACACTAGCTAAACGAGAAAACTAAAATAAATAAAGAAATATACGATATACCAACCACCAATTGTCACTACAGCTGCGGAAGGAAGGAAAGACGTAATTCGTAACCTCGGCACCAGCGGCTACACAGAAACATTTATTCGCAGAACACTGTGTAGAAGAAAAGACACGGGAAACACGACACTGATGGCGCATCAACGACGCCACGTGTCGACCCAACTTGAGTGCAGGGAACAGCGAATGGAGCACAATGGCAGAATACTGCAAGACCACTCGCAACATGTTTGCCACATACCAGTCCCCATGGCACGGCGTAGAGCTCATTGCGTTGTTTTGTAGTCTTTCTGCATTCCGTGAAGTGCACAAAGAGCACGAAAGCTTGCGTACGAGAAACTTGAATGTGGAAAATGACTTTGCCATCAAGCCTTTTGCAGTGTGGACTGGACGAACGCAATGATGAGTGAGGGACAATAGAAGTTCTTACGCGCTTCAAAGATGAGTATGAATGGAAGAGTGTTTGAATGGGAATGAAAAAAAAATCTGCAAAAACACGGGTGTTGCTATGTTGTGTCCATAAAACCGAAATGCAGGTCTGTTTGAAAAAGATGGCAGAAATATCTCATAAGGGGCTCGAGAATCAGAAGCCTCTAAGATTGCCGAGAGGTAAACGAATTCTTCGACTACGTTACAGCTTGAACAAATTTATTTCCGCGAGTGATGAAGGATCACGTACGGCATGAACGGTGCGTTTCTGCCTCATTCCTTCTTGAAATATGACCGCGACAATTTTCATAGTACTCTAAATTACGCAGCCGTTGTTTAATTGGTAGCAAATTACATGACAAAAGCCCATGGTCTGTGTCATCGCTACACTTTAACAAAACTTGAAATCCAGCTAGATGGCGCGTTGCTATCAGGAAATTTAATGCTTCCACACGACGTTCACAAGCACCCGTACTGTCGCTCTTGTTCTTGTTAACGTCTTGTTTAGCGCTCACAACTTTCCCAATCACCACATTTATTCAAGATAAAACTGAAGTGGCATCTGAGGGCACCAGGAGATCAACGCATTAGAGAGAGAGAACGGGTGCTCGATTGCTCGCGAATCGTGCTGCTTTCTCGTCTTTCAAGCCACAGTAATAATGAATCTGGAGTTTAGCACTTATTCTCCGTTGATTAGGTACATAATCATAGATGAAGCTCAGTGTGGATTCCGATGTTACGTAATGAAGGTGACTTAGAGTGGCACATGTGTCACAACAAGCTGCAGAACCCAATTCCATGCCTTAGTATTGTCATGCTTGTTTAATACGAACATCTGTAGATTCGACTACAGAAACAGCATTAAAAGACCGAGAAATATTTAATTCCTCCGTTCGTTAGTAACGCACTTCGTTATGCATTCTTCTGTTTTCTGGGAGCAGATCACGTGAGTTTTGTAGCATGAATTAACATAAATTGCTGTTTCTATTTCACCACAGTCAGCGAACAGTGTACTCTATAAACGCATCACCTACATTAAACTTCTTGCCAGCACAATGCATACAATCTTCAATTACATCGCCTAAAAAATACGGGTTTCACGGAAAGAATTTTCTAAGGCTTTGTTAGATATTCAAACGTTAATTTAAAAATAGCACCACCATGAACGGGATTAACTCCATGGCCAAATTTCACCGCGACAAGCACTCGAACAACTGCTCCTTGCTGGTATGCCATATACATTGCATGAGTTTTTAGAAGTGTGGTGACATCATTAGTTCAGGTTACATTGTTTTAGCCTAGAATTAGCTCTTTAGTCACATTTACTATGTTTTTTAATGTTAATGTTTCACCTCATCAGTGATTTAGCGACGGTCATTTCATTTCCACATCCTTAAATCAGAGTTATAATAGTTTATATCCAAGCATTGTTTAAATATATATGACTGGTGTTTATCAAAGGACCAACCCTAGAATGAGTTCCTGGGAGGGGGGAGATATGAACAGCTTTATCATTTGAAAAATAAAATTTTCGGCTTTACAAGCCGGAACTTCAATACGACAACAAGGCACGCCATCATGGGTGGTTTTAAATATTCGGAACCATAGGTCGGCAATATAAATAGAGCCCACATAAACTCGCTCAGTAAATGTGCTTTTATCTTAGTACTCGATATAGGGCCCAGCCTATAGACGGTATTTTGGTCACATATAGGTGACCAAAAATATTTTTCTCTGCAAAACATTTTCGCAATAGGCTGCTTTCAATAGAGTAAATCAGTCTGACATTTTCCAAATACACCTGAGGTATTCACCAAAACGCCTTGGACATTCAGCGTGGAATGACCGATCAAACTTTACGTCGATACCTATCACTTTTCTGTCTCCACTGTCTCTTTCTAAGTTCGTGTTCTTACTTTCTTGGCATTCAACTTCACAGTAATTCAACAAATCCGCATCATATTGGTTCTATAGAAGAAAATAGCTTGTGGTATACGCATCTTAAATATAACTTGGCCGTGCACTTATGCCCCATCTCAGTGTTTTGTATCAATCATTTCACAGTTCTCATCTCCCTTACCGTATTGCCACGTGGTTGCGATGGCAAAGAATATGGTACTGGGGTTGCTCAAGACGATACTTTTTACTGAGTGAACATGTGCCTAGAAAAGCACAAAGTACTAGAAATTCACGCTTTACGCAGATAGAGGTAATCAGAGCATTGGTCGTCGGTAATATGATCTGCGCGAAGGTACGTAGCCATATATACACGTGGCATCGAACATCATCCATATTGTAGGTGTCTCAAGCTTATCAGAAGATTCTAAAATAATCTAGAATTTTCACAGACAGCCAAGCGTGCTTTGCACAAGGCAATTGATTAATATGTGGTGTTCAACGTTTCAAAACCACCATATGATTATGAGAGATGCCGTAGTGGAGGACTCCAGAAATTTCGACAACCTGAGGTTCTTTAACATGCACCCAAATCTGAACATATGGGTCTACAGCATTTTCGCCTCTATCGAAAATGCAGCCACCGCAAGCGGGATTCGATCCCGCGACCTGCGGGTCAGCAGCCAAGTACCCTTAGCTACTGAACCACTACGGCGGTGCCTTTGCGCAAGACAGTGACATAAAAATACAAGCGAGTATGGCAGTATAATAATGTTGCGATAAAATTTCAGCAGATGCACAGGTTCCACTGTGGGCGCTATTTTCATACAGAACCGTTAGCTGGTAGCCACGCGTTGCTAGGTGGATCGACGCCTTTGGTATTTTGAGTAGGCTAAATTTCTACCTAAAACATACGGCGTGAGGACAGCATTCACGTCGACTGTAAATTTTAGCGAAACGACGTGCGCGCTTTGGTGGTATGATATGCATATCATTAAGAAGCTGTTGTGTATTCGCCAAAGGTCGAGATCTTCAGTGGTCAAGCAACCCTTCACTATCACGTGCTGGATGAAAGGAATATACCCATGTAATGTTTACAGCCAGCCTATAGACCGCAACTGACGGTGTGGGCCGACATCACTCCTGTAAGTCTATATATTTAGTGTTGTATCCGTTACAGTAAAAAGTAACTAAATACGCTACTCGTTACTCTAATAAAAAAAAGAAATGTTTCACGGCTCCGCGTCATATATATATATATATATATATATATATATATATATATAGTTATAAACTTCGAGAATAGTGCAGTATAGGAAACAAAACAATAAAATATTTATTTAATCCTAACAGTTTCGGCTGGTGGACCAGCCTTCTTCGGAGGATGTAAGTGAAATGATACAAGTTCCCGTAGCAGAGGGTCACCCTCACAGTTTAAAGACCCTCCGAAAAAAAAGAAAAAAAGGACAAGCGGGCGAACGGGGTAGCAACAGACAACAAGAAGCAGAAGAAGGAGAGGAACCAGAAAGGAGCGACGGAGAGCCGCCGGAAACGAGCGGGTAATTCTGGCATTGTTACTGGGTTGCCAATTATCGTAACAATGCCAGAATTACCCGCTCGTTTCCGGCGGCTCTCCGTCGCTCCTTTCTGGTTCCTCTCCTTCTTCTGCTTCTTGTTGTCTGTTGCTACCCCGTTCGCCCGCTTGTCCTTTTTTCTTTTTTTTCGGAGGGTCTTTAAACTGTGAGGGTGACCCTCTGCTACGGGAACTTGTATCATTTCACTTACATCCTCCGAAGAAGGCTGGTCCACCAGCCGAAACTGTTAGGATTAAATAAATATTTTATTGTTTTGTTTCCTATACTGCACTATTCTCGAAGTTTATAACTTTTATTACGGTAGCCGGAAGAAACTCTGATCATCTATTTCATCTATATATATATATATATATATATGAGATATAACAGACAATAATGCCAAGGAATGTACAGGAGAGGTTATTAGAACCAATGGAATGTAAATAAGAAGAAAGAAAAGTGGATGAAAAAATTACCAACTGTGAGCAGGAATCGAACCTACGACCTTCGAATTACGCGTTCGATGCTCTAACCACTGAGCTATCACAGCGGCCCTCCCTCCATCCACTTTTTTGGGTTTATCTGTGAATTTAGAAGTAGGAGTGACAATCAGCGCCATCTATAAGCCAAATGGCGAGTGTGAAAACACTCTTATGCGCATGTTTGGCGTCACGTAGCACGTGAACTTATTATGAGCGGGCAGCTGATTAATTGTCCCTCTTATACAACCTAAACACACCAAGTCTGCCAGTACGAGACCCTCGTTCAATGAAATAAGGGAAAGAAGTGTATACCTAAGGGCTCGTTTTTCCGTGTTTTTAACACAATATTAATGAGATATAACAGACATTAATGCCAAGGAATGTACAGGGGAGGTTATTAGAACCAATGGAATGTAAATAAGAAGAAAGAAAAGTGGATGAAAAAATTACCAACTGTGAGCAGGAATCGAACCTACGACCTTCGAATTACGCGTTCGATGCTCTAACCACTGAGCTATCACAGCGGCCCTCCCTCCATCCACTTTTTTGGGTTTATCTGTGAATTTAGAAGTAGGAGTGACAATCAGCGCCATCTATAAGCCAAATGGCGAGTGTGAAAACACTCTTATGCGCATGTTTGGCGTCACGTAGCACGTGAACTTATTATGAGCGGGCAGCTGATTATTGTCCCTCTTATACAACCTAAACACACCAAGTCTGCCAGTACGAGACCCTCGTTCAATGAAATAAGGGAAAGAAGTGTATACCTAAGGGCTCGTTTTTCCGTGTTTTTAACACAATATTAATGAGATATAACAGACATTAATGCCAAGGAATGTACAGGGGAGGTTATTAGAACCAATGGAATGTAAATAAGAAGAAAGAAAAGTGGATGAAAAAATTACCAACTGTGAGCAGGAATCGAACCTACGACCTTCGAATTACGCGTTCGATGCTCTAACCACTGAGCTATCACAGCGGCCCTCCCTCCATCCACTTTTTTGGGTTTATCTGTGAATTTAGAAGTAGGAGTGACAATCAGCGCCATCTATAAGCCAAATGGCGAGTGTGAAAACACTCTTATGCGCATGTTTGGCGTCACGTAGCACGTGAACTTATTATGAGCGGGCAGCTGATTAATTGTCCCTCTTATACAACCTAAACACACCAAGTCTGCCAGTACGAGACCCTCGTTCAATGAAATAAGGGAAAGAAGTGTATACCTAAGGGCTCGTTTTTTCCGTGTTTTTAACACAATATTAATGAGATATAACAGACATTAATGCCAAGGAATGTACAGGGGAGGTTATTAGAACCAATGGAATGTAAATAAGAAGAAAGAAAAGTGGATGAAAAAATTACCAACTGTGAGCAGGAATCGAACCTACGACCTTCGAATTACGCGTTCGATGCTCTAACCACTGAGCTATCACAGCGGCCCTCCCTCCATCCACTTTTTTGGGTTTATCTGTGAATTTAGAAGTAGGAGTGACAATCAGCGCCATCTATAAGCCAAATGGCGAGTGTGAAAACACTCTTATGCGCATGTTTGGCGTCACGTAGCACGTGAACTTATTATGAGCGGGCAGCTGATTAATTGTCCCTCTTATACAACCTAAACACACCAAGTCTGCCAGTACGAGACCCTCGTTCAATGAAATAAGGGAAAGAAGTGTATACCTAAGGGCTCGTTTTTCCGTGTTTTTAACACAATATTAATGAGATATAACAGACATTAATGCCAAGGAATGTACAGGGGAGGTTATTAGAACCAATGGAATGTAAATAAGAAGAAAGAAAAGTGGATGAAAAAATTACCAACTGTGAGCAGGAATCGAACCTACGACCTTCGAATTACGCGTTCGATGCTCTAACCACTGAGCTATCACAGCGGCCCTCCCTCCATCCACTTTTTTGGGTTTATCTGTGAATTTAGAAGTAGGAGTGACAATCAGCGCCATCTATAAGCCAAATGGCGAGTGTGAAAACACTCTTATGCGCATGTTTGGCGTCACGTAGCACGTGAACTTATTATGAGCGGGCAGCTGATTAATTGTCCCTCTTATACAACCTAAACACACCAAGTCTGCCAGTACGAGACCCTCGTTCAATGAAATAAGGGAAAGAAGTGTATACCTAAGGGCTCGTTTTTCCGTGTTTTTAACACAATATTAATGAGATATAACAGACATTAATGCCAAGGAATGTACAGGGGAGGTTATTAGAACCAATGGAATGTAAATAAGAAGAAAGAAAAGTGGATGAAAAAATTACCAACTGTGAGCAGGAATCGAACCTACGACCTTCGAATTACGCGTTCGATGCTCTAACCACTGAGCTATCACAGCGGCCCTCCCTCCATCCACTTTTTTGGGTTTATCTGTGAATTTAGAAGTAGGAGTGACAATCAGCGCCATCTATAAGCCAAATGGCGAGTGTGAAAACACTCTTATGCGCATGTTTGGCGTCACGTAGCACGTGAACTTATTATGAGCGGGCAGCTGATTAATTGTCCCTCTTATACAACCTAAACACACCAAGTCTGCCAGTACGAGACCCTCGTTCAATGAAATAAGGGAAAGAAGTGTATACCTAAGGGCTCGTTTTTCCGTGTTTTTAACACAATATTAATGAGATATAACAGACATTAATGCCAAGGAATGTACAGGGGAGGTTATTAGAACCAATGGAATGTAAATAAGAAGAAAGAAAAGTGGATGAAAAAATTACCAACTGTGAGCAGGAATCGAACCTACGACCTTCGAATTACGCGTTCGATGCTCTAACCACTGAGCTATCACAGCGGCCCTCCCTCCATCCACTTTTTTGGGTTTATCTGTGAATTTAGAAGTAGGAGTGACAATCAGCGCCATCTATAAGCCAAATGGCGAGTGTGAAAACACTCTTATGCGGCATGTTTGGCGTCACGTAGCACGTGAACTTAGTATGAGCGGGCAGCTGATTAATTGTCCCTCTTATACAACCTAACACACCAAGTCGCCAGTACGAGACCCTCGTTCAATGAAATAAGGGAAAGAAGTGTATACCTAAGGGCTCGTTTTTCCGTGTTTTTAACACAATATTAATGAGATATAACAGACATTAATGCCAAGGAATGTACAGGGGAGGTTATTAGAACCAATGGAATGTAAATAAGAAGAAAGAAAAGTGGATGAAAAAATTACCAACTGTGAGCAGGAATCGAACCTACGACCTTCGAATTACGCGTTCGATGCTCTAACCACTGAGCTATCCACAGCGGCCCTCCCTCCATCCACTTTTTTGGGTTTATCTGTGAATTTAGAAGTAGGAGTGACAATCAGCGCCATCTATAAGCCAAATGGCGAGTGTGAAAACACTCTTATGCGCATGTTTGGCGTCACGTAGCACGTGAACTTATTATGAGCGGGCAGCTGATTAATTGTCCCTCTTATACAACCTAAACACACACCAAGTCTGCCAGTACGAGACCCTCGTTCAATGAAATAAGGGAAAGAAGTGTATACCTAAGGGCTCGTTTTTCCGTGTTTTTAACACAATATTAATGAGATATAACAGACATTAATGCCAAGGAATGTACAGGGGAGGTTATTAGAACCAATGGAATGTAAATAAGAAGAAAGAAAAGTGGATGAAAAAATTACCAACTGTGAGCAGGAATCGAACCTACGACCTTCGAATTACGCGTTCGATGCTCTAACCACTGAGCTATCACAGCGGCCCTCCCTCCATCCACTTTTTTTGGGTTTATCTGTGAATTTAGAAGTAGGAGTGACAATCAGACGCCATCTATAAGCCAAATGGCGAGTGTGAAAACACTCTTATGCGCATGTTTGGCGTCACGTAGCACGTGAACTTATTATGAGCGGGCAGCTGATTAATTGTCCCTCTTATACAACCTAAACACACCAAGTCTGCCAGTACGAGAGACCCTCGTTCAATGAAATAAGGGAAAGAAGTGTATACCTAAGGGGCTCGTTTTTTCCGTGTTTTTAACACAATATTAATGAGATATACAGACATTAATGCCAAGGAATGTACAGGGAGGTTATTAGAACCAATGGAATGCAAATAAGAAGAAAGAAAAGTGGATGAAAAAATTACCAACTGAGAGCAGGAATCGAACCTACGACCTTCGAATTACGCGTTCGATGCTCTAACCACTGAGCTATCACAGCGGCCCTCCCTCCATCCACTTTTTTTGGGTTTATCTGTGAATTTAGAAGTAGGAGTGACAATCAGCGCCATCTATAAGCCAAATGGCGAGTGTGAAAACACTCTTATGCGCATGTTTGGCGGTCACGTAGCACGTGAAACTTATTATGAGCGGGCAGCTGATTAATTGTCCCTCTTATACAACCTAAACACACCAAGTCTGCCAGTACGAGACCCTCGTTCAATGAAATAAGGGAAGGAATGTATACTAGAGGGCTCGTTTTTCCGTGTTTTTACACAATATTAGGAGATATAACAGACATTAATGCCAAGGAATGTACAGGGGAGGTTATTAGAACCAATGAAGTGTAAATAAGAAGAAAGAAAAGTGGATGAAAAAATTACAACTGTGAGCAGGAATCGACCTACGACCGTTCGAATTACGCGTTCGATGCTCTAACCACTGAGCTAATCAAGCAGCGGTCCCGCCCTCCATCCACTTTTTGGGTTTATCTGTTAATTTAGAAGTAGGAGTGACAATCAGCGCCATCTATAGCCAAATGGCGAGTGTGAAAACACTCTTATGCGCATGTTTGGCGTCACGTAGCACGTGAACTTTATGAGCGGGCAGCTGATTAATTGTCCCTCTTATACAACCTAACACACCAAGTCTGCCAGTACGAGCCCTCGTTCATGAAATAGAGGGAAAGAAGTGTATACCTAAGGGCTCGTTTTTCCGTGTTTTTAACACAATATTAATGAGATATAACAGACATTAATGCCAAGGAATGTACAGGGGAGGTTATTAGAACCAATGGAATGTAAATAAGAAGAAAGAAAAGTGGATGAAAAAATTACCAACTGTGAGCAGGAATCGAACCTACGACCTTCGAATTACGCGTTCGATGCTCTAACCACTGAGCTATCACAGCGGCCCTCCCTCCATCCACTTTTTTGGGTTTATCTGTGAATTTAGAAGTAGGAGTGACAATCAGCGCCATCTATAAGCCAAATGGCGAGTGTGAAAACACTCTTATGGCATGTTTGGCGTCACGTAGCACGTGAACTTATTATGAGCGGGCAGCTGATTAATTGTCCCTCTTATACAACCTAAACACACCAAGTCTGCCAGTACGAGACCCTCGTTCAATGAAATAAGGGAAAGAAGTGTATACCTACAGGGCTCGTTTTTTCCGTGTTTTTAACACAATATTAATGAGATATAACAGACATTATGCCAAGGAATGTACAGGGGAGGTTATTAGAACCAATGGAATGTAAATAAGAAGAAAAGAAAAGTGGATGAAAAAATTACCAACTGTGAGCAGGAATCGAACCTACGACCTTCGAATTAACGCGTTCGATGCTCTAACCACTGAGCTATCACAGCGGCCCTCCCTCCATCCCCTTTTTTGGGTTTATCTGTGAATTTAGAAGTAGGAGTGACAATCAGCGCCATCTATAAGCCAAATGGCGAGTGTGAAAACACTCTTATGCGCATGTTTGGCGTCACGTAGCACGTGAACTTATTATGAGCGGGCAGCTGATTAATTGTCCCTCTTATACAACCTAAACACACCAAGTCTGGCCAGTACGAGACCCTCGTTCAATGAAATAAGGGAAAGAAGTGTATACCTAAGGGCTCGTTTTTTCCGTGTTTTTAACACAATATTAAATGAGATATAAACAGACATTAATGCCAAGGAATGTACAGGGGATGTTATTAGAACCAATGGAATGCAAATAAGAAGAAAGAAAAGTGATGAAAAAATTACCGCAACTGTGAGCAGGAATCGAACCTACGACCTTCGAATTACGCGTTCGATGCTCTAACCACTGAGCTATCACAGCGGCCCTCCCTCCATCCACTTTTTTGGGTTTATCTGTGAATTTAGAAGTAGGAGTGACAGTCAGCGCCATCTATAAGCCAAACGACGAGTGTGAAAACACTCTTATGCGCATGTTTGGCGTCACGTAGCACGTGAACTTATTATGAGCGGGCAGCTGATTAATTGTCCCTCTTATACAACCTAAACACACCAAGTCTGCCAGTACGAGACCCTCGTTCAATGAAATAAGGGAAAGAAGTGTATACCTAAGGGCTCGTTTTTCCGTGTTTTAACACAATATTAATGAGATATAACAGACAGTAATGCCAAGGAATGTACAGGGGAAGTTATTAAAACCAATGGAATGTAAATAAGAAGAAAGAAAAGTGGATGAAAAAATTACCAACTGTGAGCAGGAATCGAACCTACGACCTTCGAATTACGCGTTCGATGCTCTAACCACTGAGCTATCACAGCGGCCCTCCCTCCATCCACTTTTTTGGGTTTATCTGTGAATTTAGAAGTAGGAGTGACAGTCAGCGCCATCTATAAGCCAAACGACGAGTGTGAAAACACTCTTATGCGCATGTTTGGCGTCACGTAGCACGTGAACTTATTATGAGCGGGCAGCTGATTAATTGTCCCTCTTATACAACCTAAACACACCAAGTCTGCCAGTACGAGACCCTCGTTCAATGAAATAAGGGAAAGAAGTGTATACCTAAGGGCTCGTTTTTCCGTGTTTTAACACAATATTAATGAGATATAACAGACAGTAATGCCAAGGAATGTACAGGGGAAGTTATTAAAACCAATGGAATGTAAATAAGAAGAAAGAAAAGTGGATGAAAAAATTACCAACTGTGAGCAGGAATCGAACCTACGACCTTCGAATTACGCGTTCGATGCTCTAACCACTGAGCTATCACAGCGGCCCTCCCTCCATCCACTTTTTTGGGTTTATCTGTGAATTTAGAAGTAGGAGTGACAGTCAGCGCCATCTATAAGCCAAACGACGAGTGTGAAAACACTCTTATGCGCATGTTTGGCGTCACGTAGCACGTGAACTTATTATGAGCGGGCAGCTGATTAATTGTCCCTCTTATACAACCTAAACACACCAAGTCTGCCAGTACGAGACCCTCGTTCAATGAAATAAGGGAAAGAAGTGTATACCTAAGGGCTCGTTTTTCCGTGTTTTAACACAATATTAATGAGATATAACAGACAGTAATGCCAAGGAATGTACAGGGGAAGTTATTAAAACCAATGGAATGTAAATAAGAAGAAAGAAAAGTGGATGAAAAAATTACCAACTGTGAGCAGGAATCGAACCTACGACCTTCGAATTACGCGTTCGATGCTCTAACCACTGAGCTATCACAGCGGCCCTCCCTCCATCCACTTTTTTGGGTTTATCTGTGAATTTAGAAGTAGGAGTGACAGTCAGCGCCATCTATAAGCCAAACGACGAGTGTGAAAACACTCTTATGCGCATGTTTGGCGTCACGTAGCACGTGAACTTATTATGAGCGGGCAGCTGATTAATTGTCCCTCTTATACAACCTAAACACACCAAGTCTGCCAGTACGAGACCCTCGTTCAATGAAATAAGGGAAAGAAGTGTATACCTAAGGGCTCGTTTTTCCGTGTTTTAACACAATATTAATGAGATATAACAGACAGTAATGCCAAGGAATGTACAGGGGAAGTTATTAAAACCAATGGAATGTAAATAAGAAGAAAGAAAAGTGGATGAAAAAATTACCAACTGTGAGCAGGAATCGAACCTACGACCTTCGAATTACGCGTTCGATGCTCTAACCACTGAGCTATCACAGCGGCCCTCCCTCCATCCACTTTTTTGGGTTTATCTGTGAATTTAGAAGTAGGAGTGACAGTCAGCGCCATCTATAAGCCAAACGACGAGTGTGAAAACACTCTTATGCGCATGTTTGGCGTCACGTAGCACGTGAACTTATTATGAGCGGGCAGCTGATTAATTGTCCCTCTTATACAACCTAAACACACCAAGTCTGCCAGTACGAGACCCTCGTTCAATGAAATAAGGGAAAGAAGTGTATACCTAAGGGCTCGTTTTTCCGTGTTTTAACACAATATTAATGAGATATAACAGACAGTAATGCCAAGGAATGTACAGGGGAAGTTATTAAAACCAATGGAATGTAAATAAGAAGAAAGAAAAGTGGATGAAAAAATTACCAACTGTGAGCAGGAATCGAACCTACGACCTTCGAATTACGCGTTCGATGCTCTAACCACTGAGCTATCACAGCGGCCCTCCCTCCATCCACTTTTTTGGGTTTATCTGTGAATTTAGAAGTAGGAGTGACAGTCAGCGCCATCTATAAGCCAAACGACGAGTGTGAAAACACTCTTATGCGCATGTTTGGCGTCACGTAGCACGTGAACTTATTATGAGCGGGCAGCTGATTAATTGTCCCTCTTATACAACCTAAACACACCAAGTCTGCCAGTACGAGACCCTCGTTCAATGAAATAAGGGAAAGAAGTGTATACCTAAGGGCTCGTTTTTCCGTGTTTTAACACAATATTAATGAGATATAACAGACAGTAATGCCAAGGAATGTACAGGGGAAGTTATTAAAACCAATGGAATGTAAATAAGAAGAAAGAAAAGTGGATGAAAAAATTACCAACTGTGAGCAGGAATCGAACCTACGACCTTCGAATTACGCGTTCGATGCTCTAACCACTGAGCTATCACAGCGGCCCTCCCTCCATCCACTTTTTTGGGTTTATCTGTGAATTTAGAAGTAGGAGTGACAGTCAGCGCCATCTATAAGCCAAACGACGAGTGTGAAAACACTCTTATGCGCATGTTTGGCGTCACGTAGCACGTGAACTTATTATGAGCGGGCAGCTGATTAATTGTCCCTCTTATACAACCTAAACACACCAAGTCTGCCAGTACGAGACCCTCGTTCAATGAAATAAGGGAAAGAAGTGTATACCTAAGGGCTCGTTTTTCCGTGTTTTAACACAATATTAATGAGATATAACAGACAGTAATGCCAAGGAATGTACAGGGGAAGTTATTAAAACCAATGGAATGTAAATAAGAAGAAAGAAAAGTGGATGAAAAAATTACCAACTGTGAGCAGGAATCGAACCTACGACCTTCGAATTACGCGTTCGATGCTCTAACCACTGAGCTATCACAGCGGCCCTCCCTCCATCCACTTTTTTGGGTTTATCTGTGAATTTAGAAGTAGGAGTGACAGTCAGCGCCATCTATAAGCCAAACGACGAGTGTGAAAACACTCTTATGCGCATGTTTGGCGTCACGTAGCACGTGAACTTATTATGAGCGGGCAGCTGATTAATTGTCCCTCTTATACAACCTAAACACACCAAGTCTGCCAGTACGAGACCCTCGTTCAATGAAATAAGGGAAAGAAGTGTATACCTAAGGGCTCGTTTTTCCGTGTTTAACACAATATTAATGAGATATAACAGACCAGTAATGCCAAGGAATGTACAGGGGAAGTTATTAAAACCAATGGAATGTAAATAAGAAGAAAGAA
>WOVY01002171.1:0-247619 GCA_013436015.1 Rhipicephalus annulatus
CACTACGGCATCTCTCATAATTATGTGTGGTTTTGGGACGTTAAACCCCACATCACATCATCATCATCAAATTCCGTCACAGGTATCTTTATTAATATCCTTATATTCTCAGCAAGAATGGGTAAGTCGTGGTCGAAGCACAGACGTTGCGAAAAGGATGGGACATGCTGCTCGTGTGTCGCTGTCGTATTGTAGTGAAGCAGAGTTTCTTTTTCGCAGGCACATATTTGAACCGACCAACAACTACACCTTTTATATTATTTTTTTGCGCTTGCCGAAGAGAGACTAGAAGTGCTTCACTTGTCACTGATTAGTATTGGCACACTTCATTGCCTGTGGCCCCTTAAAGCCATCGTTTTGCAAGTTTAGCGGCAAAATCGGGATCGGGAATTAGCACACATGGCACCCAAAGTTTTCAAATCAATTGTACTAGTGCCAACTGCCGCTTCAAGTTAGCCACTCAAACTTAATTGTGAAATACGAGACTGCAGAAATCCTTCTAATTTAATGAGATTTCGAAACAACCAGAGTTTATAATGAGGTTTTACTGTGAATGGTAGCACAGGCTTTTAATTTCATCACTGCTCTCGCTTTGTATTTTGAGTTACCGCTGTCTGCACCCCGTAGCCCATGTGTGCGATGATGCGTGGCATTATATGCCACAGACATGGTCCTTGTTAGGAAGTGCTTCCCATGAGAACGAGCACTGTTCCGGCGAACGTTTCCTCCTTTTCAGCGCCACCTTCCACGCTGGCGGCGGCGAGCCACCGTGTAGTTCCGGGAAAAACTCCGCTTCCTCAGCCGAGCCACGTCACAGAACGCCACGTGCAGTTTCGAAAAAGGCTCCGCCTTCTCTGCAAGCACCGGGAACTGGTCTCGAAAAAAAAAATAATATTTAGGGCTGTGCCAGCCCCATGTTTAGAGGGATTTTGCTCCAGCTGACGTCGTCGTGCTGGCCGGCTCTGTACAAACTAGAACCTGCTGCCTCAGTAAACGTTTCTACCTGTTGCTGTTTTCAAAAAGATTGCCTCCCTATTCCACCTCTGGGTGGAGGCTTCAGTGAAGTCTGTTCGACTGCTTGACGCTCTCGGCTACGGCTACCATCGCAACAAACCGTAAATCCTAACAGTGGTGGCAGCGGTAGGATGCCACTGAACCCGAATTCGTAACTGTGGTGGCAGCGGCGCGATACCAACGAAGCCGAATTCGTAACTGCTGTTGTATTACATGCCCAAAAACCATTGTTTAGTTTTGTTAAGAAAGGGTGAGTGTAAACTGCGAGATAGTAACCTGCATGCTCTGCTTTACGGGCCAGCAGGCAGGTAGAAGTTTATGAATTTGGGCTCTCGTTAGCGAATTCACTGCCATAAGTACTTCATAAACAAATTTGGGAACATGTATGTTGCGTGATGCAGATCCATCATGATGGAGCACTAAGTCTGCTCACTTGGTTTTTGAGAAAACAGTATTGTAATTTTAAAAATACACTTTCAGCACTCGAGTAAAGAAGTGTTTTTTTGCTCCTGGTTAAAGCTGGTAAATTTTCACTTGTCATGTTGGTAAGTTGTGGATTTGTTTCTGCACTTTGTCTGGCTTCATTTAGAACAATGCCTGTGCCTTCATGAAGCTTGCCATTTTGCAGACAAGCTTTCCTGTATTCTAGCACGACGTCGATTTCAGCGGAACCTGTGATGGGCCAAAACTATTCACTGCGCCTGTATTTTACTAGAATGTTGCCTACTGTTAAGTTTATGTCAAGGGGTTACGGGAAACGAAATCGTGAAATCGACTGCCGTTTCCTTTTCACCCAGGGCTACTTCGAGATGGCGCAAGTTTACGCAAGTACGAAGCAGAATAGTCCGGCAGAGAAGGTTTTAGACGACTACATCGAGCGATGCAACTTAATGTCTCTCGAGTTCAGTCGTGAGATCCAGGATCTTCTCAATAAGCTGAGAGAAGTAGGTGAGTGTTGACGGCAGATGCTTGGCAGGGCCATCGTAGATCTGGTTTACGTACACTGCCCATCTTAATTCTGGTGCATTACAGCATCTGGCTGCCTTGTGGTAAAAAATAATCATTTGCATTGCATGTGGAGAGGAAAATGAGTGCTGCAAGTTAAGGGCCCACAGTACTTTACAACATTCACGCGTTTCCAATGCCAAGTTGCAATTTTCAAATCCAATTGAACCTTGCAAAAATGCCAGAACGAGACAAAAAATTTCTCAGCACATCAAAGTATTGCCATAGTTTTTCACCAAGGAAACTTACTTCAATTGCAATGCTGCATTTGTGAAACTTGGTGTTTTGTAACTAGAGCTGCAAGGATAGGAAAATTTCTGGTGCCTTGTGAACTTGAATAATATTGCAAATTAAGTAGAATATTTTTAGAATGTCTTGAATATTTTTTGTATTCTTTAAGCGAAATTGCAAAAAAAAGTTGCGAAATAATCTCCTAAGCATAATCCCATGAGGTGTAAAACGTAAGAGTTTCTTTTGGCCAGGCTAGGGAAGTGCTGAAGGGCTGCTGCTACCTGATAGTCATATAAAAAAACTTAGCAATGAAGAAGGTAGATTGTTTGTTGGCATGATTTGGTGCAAAGTGGTGTCAACACTTCATACATGAAAGGAAAAAGATCGTTTCCTCAACCTCTGCTCCTCTCAACTTCTGTGAAGGCCCAGCTATTATGCAGACAAGGGCTCGCTCTGTTCGAGTCCTGAGTCCACCTGCTGTGGGTATCTCTCTTGCTTTGCTGCTGCGAGTGCTCTCTGCAGCCGAGTTAATCTCTGAAGTGGGGTTTGGTGTCTCGGAGAGGTCAAGTGTGTTTGGTGCATGGCTTCTGGGGATGCCGTACCAGTGTGCGCTTTGGCAAACTGACAAAAAAATTCTCTTGTAATAAAATGCAGTGCGAAACATGGCCAAAAAGAAAACAATTGCTTTTGCATGGTAAGCCATAGCCACCAAGCGAAAACCGAACTGCTTCTAGCTGTTGTGTATTGATGTGGGTGAGAAAACCCAGAATATTGCCACGAATTGGGTTAGCTTGATATTTAACCATTTTTTCTGTGATACTAAAAAAATTTTATACTGCCGGTGGACTTTATGGTGCCAAGATATTCGAAAAGCATGTTTAGCAAAGCATGTCTATCTAGTATGAATTCTAAATCGCATTCACAGCATTAGCGACAGCCAACCACCAGAGGCAAATGTAGCAGCATCGCCATCACAAAATGGCGCGAGGAAGCATTTTAAAGCTGGTATAGTGGCCCATTTCGTGCTAGACTTCGTCGTTCTGTCTGCATCACGTTTTTCCCAACAATGTGGAAAGGGGGACGTACCCATTTCGGTATGAAAGCTCATGTCAAGGGAGAGTTACTTGACAGGCTGAGGACAGCTACTTCGCATCAATTCTACATGCCTGATAGCTGTGTTCGTAAGTGGTGCAGAAAAAAAAGGAGGAAAATCTTCAGCTGCTCGTTGACCAGAAAAAGTTTCTGTGGGCCCAAAATAAAAATATATTCAGGTCTTGACAACAAGTTTTCAGGTGTTGTGAAGCAGCTCCATGTAGACAGAACTTGTCAAGGTAACTGCATTAGAAACTGCACGCAATAAAGGTACATCCAGAAGTGATTTTAGAATGGGCAAAGCTGGATCGCTGAAGAAAGTACCAACAGAATAAAAGGCCCTCTATGAGAAGACATTGTGTCTGAGTTATTTTTTTTTCTGATTGTATGCAAAGCTGCATTCTGTAGTTTAGATCTTGTTACTTGTAACATTGCACACCGATGTGTTTTTTATTTAGAACTCGCGAAAGCTGGGTATAGCAAATGCTGCCCATCACAGTTATTGACCTACCTTGTCTAAATTAGTGTCCATATGTGGGAACGGTCATTGACCTTTTGATAGAGTATTGGAATATTGCACATCATTTAGAAGCAGTAATTTTGTTATAATGTAATGAAACTGGCATGTTTATCTTTCGGTAGTTCTAATGGTAAGAATTCGGTGCAAATCGAATTGTGTATCAAAACCTATTCCAATAGAAAATTATTTAAAAGTTGGAAATAATGAGGATATTCTCACACCCTTAGTTCCAACGTCAGCCGCCCTCCTGTTACTTGCAGGTGTTACTATACACAAGGCACTCAAGCGCATTTTCTTTCGCACAGCTAGAGGAAGCGTGTTCTGTGCTTGCTCTAAACGAGCTACGTTGTCATACTTGGCCTTGTTCATCAAATTGGGCAGTTTTTGCTCTCTGTGTATAATCCTTTTTAGTGTAATCAAGTTTTTTTTTTCTTCTTGCAGCTTCAGGTGAAAAAACCAAAAATGGGAAAGCAGATACCAAGGAGTAAGTGCATCCTTACCACTTCATGCGTGGCCGTACAGTGCTGTGGTAATGGTACGCCTTAAAGGGGCCATGCAAAACTTTTTGAGCATGGTCAGAAAGTGTTGCTGATCTGTAGCCAAGGCTCCTGAGAATACGCGAGCGAAATATTATAGTGCGGCTGGCTTTATAGGTGTCTCTTATAAGCAGGGTACTGCACATGTATTTTTTTGTCAACCCATATTTTTGAGGCACACCCGTGTCTTTTATACCCATTTGACTCTTACATTGTCTTTTATGAACGTGTTTGGCTGTATTTTCTTTCCCTGTGCCATTCTTTGCTAAGCTTCCAGCGCTATTGTCGGGACGAGAGAAGAGAATGCAATGGCATGCAGCGTACGACAAATCCTTGTAACTGTTCTCGTGCTGATTGGATTTTGAAAATTTTTAGGCAATAAGCTTCTTTAGTGAATCCATGCCATGGCTACTACAGATCGGCAGTGTTTTCTGACCATGCTCAAAAAGTGTCGCATGGCGCTTTTAAAAGCATGCGGCAAATCTGTGCAACTCCGCTCGTTCTTCATGGATTTGAGAAATTCTTGACAGGGCTTGGAAAAGTAGTTCAGGGCCCGTAGTTCAGAACCCTTTATACTCACAGGAAAATTTTTCACAACTTTTTTTAAAGGGCCACACAAAAGGCTCAACTTTTTTTGTACTCTCCGCAAAGTAGCTCGGCAATTTGTAGGTAGATCGGGGTGATCATGTTTACCGAATGTTGCAGTGCTGCGCACCTCGAAGAGTGTCCACTTCAAAGACGATTCCCGTGCACCTTTCCTATGCCTGAACAACTCTTATTTCATGCCCAGTGACGCAAAGTCGTCGATCAGCGACTTGATGAAGCATTCAGCTCGTGGATTGGTCTAAACCAGTCACGACGATGGGCTACGTCTTACCCTTCCTGTGAGGGAGAAGGGCGGTGAGGCCGCGCAAAAATTTGAAACCAGCTGAGACCGATATATCCTAACCCCTGTAACTTCCTTAATATAGCACGTATTTGCATAATTCATGCGGCAGGGTGATCACAAAGCAAAAAAGCACACATTTCTTTTTAAAATAATTTTTAGACCTCATGGGTTCTTTACTGGCCCTTTAATCAAACGAGAAAACAAGCCGCTAAGACATCAGAAATTGTACTGTTGAGCCTGAGTGCACCGTGAAAACTTTTTTCCAACAAATTTTTTAAAGCTACTTTCAATTACCGTCTATTGCCGATTATAAGTAGACTCGATTATGAGTCGACCCTCATAACTTGGAACCTCTGCTAGGCAAAAAAGAAATGTGAACTCCAAACGCAGTCTCATGCTGTGGCTATAGCACACCAGTAAGTTTTTAAGAAGAGGGAGTGATACAAAGGAACGTTTATTTGACCATGAAACATCGCTTGCGGCTCGTTGTTGCTTGAGAGAAGGATGCAGAAGTCACGGTCATTGCCATTGTGTGAGCAACTGCTGCTGCACCCAATCAGAAGGAGTGCTGGTGGTACTGAGATGCCGCTCATGGAAAATGCAGGAATGAATGCTTTGCCTTCAGGTCACTCATGTAGCGAAGATATGCGCTCTTTTTTTTTCGTACGCTTAAGGAAATCTTTGGCATACAGTTGTGCATAGTCTTGGGCTCAGATTTTTCAGTTTCATAATGTTCGTGACCCCAATTCTTTGATACTTTGAACTCTGTTAGCGGGAAGCACATATCTTTCGCAGCAGTCCGTGCTTTTATTTCAATATCATTGTAGCAAACCCTCAGGCTTTTGCTTCTCTTGTGAATCTCGAACCGCCTATTCAATAGCAGGGTATCATCCAGACTTCTGTCCTGAAAGGAACGGCGTGTCACAGTGCACGCGAAGGTCTTGGTCCTTTTTCTCCATTTCTTCATGCACTTTTCCGACGTATCGAACTTGCTCCCTGCTTTTAGTTGCTTTCTGACTCTGGATAAAGGATTGCTTGTCACTTGAAAGGAGCGCTGCGTCGTTGCCGGTGCAGCGGGGGCATCTTGGCATCGGTTAAGCAGCTTCGCGAATCGCACACACCACTGTTCGCAAGCGAGGGGTAATGCAGAAATGGCGAACAGGTACGAGGGCAAAAAGATGTGAAGACAATTGTGGTTGCATACGTGGGGTGCATGTGACTGGTGATGTGGTTTAGTTCCCCGCGAAGTGTTGCCAGCCCACACGGCGCTAACAGCTTTCCCGTGGAACGCCCATGGTGCTTCGTATAATTTTGAATTTCCTAGTCAGCAAATGTAGTTAGGGCACGCTGTCCACTAAAGCAAGAAATACATGTCACGCCTTCTACGAATGATAATCATGTTTCTTGCTTGCGAGAGAGTGTAGAGTTTTTCGTGACAGATGAACGTACCTCGCATTGTTAGTGAGTGACAAGGGCATGTCGCGTTTCTTTGCCAGCGGCAATGCCGTGTCATACACCCATATGCGGCGAGTGCCGGTGTCGCCGATCTCGCTTGACAGACTTGCCAAAGCGGTGGCACTACCATTGAAACCGTGAGGCCTACCATTGAAACCGTGTATCTCCGACGCTCTGTTGCTGACACGTCGTTCTCTAGTTACTGTAGCTATATTGTAGTATGGCAACCGTTGCTGCAGATCGTGAAAATGTCCATTGGGAGATAGCAATTCCCACGATTCTATTGCCTCTGCGGCTGATATTATCGATGCGTCTAATAGCAGTGAATCCCAGAACGACGAATGTTTGTTGGAGCCCTCAGAAAAGTCGACTTTAATTTCAAGTCGACTTTACGCCTTTGCGTACAAGCAGACTCCGAATATAGATCGATTACGGAAGGCCATTTTATGGAAAAAATACATTGACGTATAATTGGCAATGTACGGTACTACTGTACTCTTGGCGTCCTAACACTGTATGAGCTTAACTGTGAAATGCTTGCACAAGACGTAACGTTTTTCACTGCCACTACTCTTTGGAGTGATGCACGTGTGGCCATATTGTTCATCTTGGTACCGGACGTCGTTACTGTGCCGCACCTCGCTTCCGCTGCTGCTTTAAAAGTCGTGATGACACAGATTCTGGCTACTGTGCACATGGGAAAACTAAACGTGAAGCTGCCAGTCATTTATTGCTTAATTTTCGTATCTGCCACAGATAATCTGCAGGATGTTGCACATGGACTGTTCAAGTGCCGAGCCATGCTGGCAGGGCTACGTTGCGTCACAGCTGATGTAGAGAAGCCAGTGCATGCTAGTTAATATTTACCATTATCACAGCTGTCTGTTGATATTTAATTTCCAGGTACGATGACCAGCCATGTCCAGCCTGTGTGTAATGCCTTTCTTCTTTTTCTCTCTCTCCTTCTAGCAATCAACCAGCAAGTGGCAAGCCAAAGGCAAAACCTGCTGTAAGTTGGGTTTGTTCAGGTTTCTTGAAGAGTGAGAAAAATGAATTCGGAGAGTTAGTTTGCCCTGAAGATGTTTTCACGTTTGCGCAATATTGCATTAATAATGGAACATTCCCACAGTGGAAATCTGAACTAGACACATGCATTCATTAATGCAGTAACAGAATGACTTTATTACTGGTATAAAATAGTAATTGTGCCATAATTGCGAGGGTGTTGTTTTTATTTTTATTATTTTTATTTTTTCTTCAGACGTGCAATGTGAAAACGTGTTTAAATGCACTGTGGCTAGACGAAGCACCTCAAAAGGTTGCTACCATTCGATAGTCTGATAATACTAAAATTCATTGCAGTATTTAGATACTGAACTGAGAACCTTTCTTTGTTGTTATAAAGTGGGAAGTTTTGACAGCTGTTCTTTTGTTTTTAATGCTCTGAAGGTTCCGGATTTGGTGTCTGACTCTGATTCCGAGGAAGCAACACCACCTCCGAAACAATCCAAACCCCCCACTAATCAGGCAAGTTTCTCTTTTTTTTTATATGTTCAGCTTATGCTCCAGAATGCAGCATGTTATGTTTTTGTCACAAATTAAGTTCTAGTAACTGTTTGCTGCTTGCATTTTGTCAGGCATTGCATGTTTTATAACACGGTATAGATGTTAGTTTCCTTATATCTATACTTTCATTTGTTTTGTCTTACAGAAAAAAAGGGTAAGCTGTGTGTTCTGTTTTACTGCTTACAGTTGACCTTTGGTAAACTAAAATCTCTTAAACAGAATTGCTGCTTAAGTGGAACAACTTTCTCACATATTAGTTTTGTACTTTAATGCTGCAACCCCATTTGTCTCCCAGTAAGCGAAACTGCTGTTATACGAAAGCCTGGCCCCATCTGATTCTGTTTAACGAGAGTCCACTTATCTGTGCAAAGGTATTAGCGCAGTCACCTATAAACAATTCAGTAATTTTTTTCTGACATGCTTTTTTACCCCTTCAGTTGACCAAGTTCGGCTGTCCTTGCCAGATTAACTCTTTCGCTACCGCGCCTATTCAAATCGTTCAATTTGAACGATGCATTTCAAATTTGAATTCTCGCGCCGCTCTGTAGTTTACAGGCGCCTAACGTCATCTAGGTTAGAAAGTGGGAAACACACGAAGGGACCTGCAATGTTTTGCTTGTTTTTTGCTACGGAGAAGTTTTTTCTCGCTGCGATAAGTTTCCGGTTGCGGCTTGCGCGTATCGATCATGGCGTCATCATCGCGCATAGACGCTCCCAAAAGACGACACGTTTCTCGCGAATCCAGCTCATCAACAGTCGTTTTTGAGAATGTAATCAGCAGCAGTGAGTCTGGAGAAGATGTTGACTCATCAGATTTTAGCACCGATGACGAGGATGCGTCAAGTCAAACCGCAACGTCCGACAGGTGAGTGTTTGCTGTATGCGTGCCGCACACTTTGTTGACTAATCAGTGGTTGCAAGTGGTGGAGCGTGTACTCATAGCAATTTTACTCATTTTCAGGGTCTCAACGTTCTACGGACACGATTCCTTGCCTGCATCTGTCAAGCGTGTACTGTTTCTGCCGAGACGAAACTCGGGGGTCGAAGTCGGCGGCGCGCTCCGGAGTAACGCATGGCGCTTCGTCCGGGCGATCAATTTCTTCCAGTTGTTTTTAACCACGCAGGTGATAAGCATGATCTGCGACTACACGAACAAGTATGCGTGGATGCATATTTTAGAGAGGCAGACACCGCGGAAAGAGACGGTTCGTGGAGGAACTTCAGTCCCGATGAAGTGCATTGCAATGCTCATTTACATGGGAATTGTTGAGTTGCCTCGCCTTAATCTGTATTGGAACACCTTCGAAATATTTTCTGGCCCCATTCCTCCGAAGATTATGCCGAGGAGCCGTTTCTTTGCGTTCCTTGCCTTTCTCAGTGTCATGGACCCGGAGCAGACCGACCCCTTCCGCGATGGCAAGCTTCACAGGATATCGAACCTACTGAAGCACATCAATGACGTCTCTTCGCAGCTTTTTCAGCCGTACCGCAACGTGTGTGTAGACGAGAGAATGGTAAAGTCTAAAGGAAGATCGGGAATCCGTCAGTATATGCGGGACAAGGGGGTCAAATGGAGGTACAAACTCTGGGTCCTCGCAGACTCAAGGACAGGCTACACTGTCCAATTCAGTGTTAACACCGGGAAGAGAGGCACCCAGCTCAAAGGGACTCGCCTATGACGTAACGTGCCTCTGCGAGTCTTACTTAGATCAAGGATACATCATCTACCTCGATAACTTTTACAATCCACGTCTCTGTTTGATTGATTGATTGATTTGTGGGGTTTAACGTCTCAAAACCACCATATGATTATGAGAGACGCCATAGTGGAGGGCTCCGGAAATTTCGACCACCTGGGGTTCTTTAACGTGCACCCAAATCTGAGCACACGGGCCTACAACATTTCCGCCTTCATCGGAAACTGCAGCCGCCGCAGCCGGGATTTGAACCCGCGACCTGCGGGTCAGCAGCCGAGTACCTTAGCCACTAGACCACCGCGGCGGGGCATCCACGTCTCTGTTTGTACACCTACTTGAGCGGAAAACTCTGTTTTGCGGAACGACACGCAAAGATTCGCCGCGGATTCCCCTCCCAGCTGAAAGATACCATATGGGAGAAAGAGCATCTCGAGGAGACGTTCGCTGGATAAGATGCAGTGACGTGCTGTACTTGCAGTGGAAAGACAAGCGTGTAGTAAACTTGATGAGCACAGCACACACAGCAAACAAACACGTCATTGCAACGCGAAAAGTGAAGAGGGCAGACAGATGGACCAAGATTCCCGTTAGGAAGCCGCTCTTAATAGAAGAGTACAACAAGGGCATGCTTGGTGTTGACAAGTCGGATCAACTCATTGCTTCCTACAATGTGTTGATGAAATGCATGAGATGGTGGAAGATACTGTTCTTTTACTGCATGACATTGCCATCGTGAATAGTTTTATTCTTTTTGAAACACACCCGAGGGATCACCCTGAAATAGGTGAGCTATCAAGAAAAACTGGCTTTGACCAGCTCGCATTTAGAATTGAGCTGATCTACCAGATTCTGGGCACGGACGAAAAACATGCTCCCCCTCTCCCACCTCCAAAAAAGTCGGAACACAAGCCCCAGGTGCAAGAAAAACGCTGAAATTGCAAGCTCTGCTACGACAAACGAAAGACACAGATGAAAACAGCAGTTTTGTGTCAGCCATGCGGGGTCTATCTTTGTTTCATCCCGACAAGGGACTGCTTTCGAGAATGGCACGAGACGCACCCTCACTAACTTTCTTTTTTGTGGGAAAAAGTTTTTCGCAATAATTTTTGAAACTTGAACAAACTTTTTGCAACATAATAAGCTACAAATTGTATATCTTCAGTTTTTTTAGCCTCATTATTTTTTAAGTTATACCCCTTTTTAAAGTGTTAAATGTATAAACACTGTATAAACTTTTCTATATAATTTGTTTTTCATTATGTTTAATAAATATATGTACAGCAACTATGTTATTGGACAGAGCATTCTTTTAGCTACATTTTGGTACCAAACAATGTAAATAAGGCATTAGTATCTAGCCGTAAAAAAATTATTTTTCACACCTCGTAAAAACGGCCCCTTTTCCCGCGGTAGCGAAAGAGTTTAACTCAAATAGAGTGGACGTTAAAGCCAGGGTGGACCACTCTTTTCTGGCTTACTATAAGTGCCTTCTATATAGAATAGTTTGTCTGTCTGCGCTGTAGTCTGACTTCTTTGAATGGCAGCCTTAATCGCAATTTGGTGTCAGTTTTTCCGAACAGTGCTGCTAGTTGTGTGCCGACAGGCAAATTTCAATTCTGCGATTTGCAGACACCATTTGATACCGACAAGGAAATGAAGGACATCTTAAAAAAATCCTGCGAGGACCTAGTTGGTGGCCTGTACCAGGTAGCGCTACAAGGTTTCAAGAAAGTGTTGTCCCAGAAGGTGAGTAAATTCTGTCTGTTGTAGCTGTAGACTTTTTTTTAACAGCGTTTGTATGAAAAGTATTGCTAAAATAAGGGGGGAAAGATGTATTAAAAATTTTGCTAAAATACCTGTAAAGTCTTCAAAGTAAATTTTATGACCATCACTGGTGTCTCTTATACACATTTATCTCTTTGACTGTAAAGTGTATTTGAGTAATAAAGCTTGATTGTGAATTGAATCTAAAATTTTTCTAATATTTGGTAGTATTTTTCTAATACCTCGAGGTTGAAGGGGATTCCTAAGCGCATTCGTATGAGAGGACAAAAGAAACATGGAATTGTTTTTTTTTTTTTGGCAAAATGGTTGAAGTACTGAAGAGATGGTGTTCCCTAGTTGTCTTATCATTATGAATGGGGCAATCCTGAACTGAGTGGCATTTATTTACATGATTTGGTACAACCAATGTGGTGTCGACAGCCATTTACACACGTATAGGCACGGCCTGACTGGAGAGGCGCGCGCTTTCCTTTTTACGGCCTTCTCATTGCGGCTGTTTCCCACGCACGCTGCGCACCCGTGGTGTCGCTGTGACCCTACTGCTTCCGCCTCCGTCGTCGGCGCAAACTGAAGGCGAGCGTGCGCTCGCTCCCCTTTTGGCCGTGCATTCTCGCATTATTTGTAACTGCCATGCACTGGTGTAGACTTTTTGACCCTTTTCCTATACAACCACCGCGCAGTTTTGTCTTGCCTAGTAATGGATCCGAGTCGGCGAAATTTCCACGCAACGTGCAGTGTTTGCACAGAACGAAACGCCAGGCTTGGATTTGCGTCATAACTCTGAAGCCGAAGTGCTGGTATTTTGTTTGAGCACCACTGGCATTAAAAACAATTAAGGGGTGGTGCTGCACACTCGGTGAAAACAAGTATTTATTGACGGAAAATAAAAACAAACTGAGCATTTCCTTCACTAATGCCACAGTTATTTAAAAACTGTCATGTAGAACACATCACTTCTTGCTGAAATAACTCCCACCTGGGACACAAATTCAAAGCCTAAAGTGTTCCCTGGAAGGCTTATGCGCATAAGTTATCGACTTCTCTTTCTCTTCTGTTATCTTCTGGGTGTAGTTAAGTTTTCTCACAAACTTCTCGGAAATCAAGCCGGCAGACCTTCGTGGCTGTTGTTGACGCCTTCCGGACAACGCAGCAGCGGCGAGTTTTCAAGATGTGGCTGAATGAGGATACGTAGCACTTCCAGCACATTTGTGCGTGGAAGGTGCACGACAGCTTTCTCAAAAAAGCACACAATTTTGTCCAACAGTGCCACAAACTCTGCTTTTGGATAATGCAGCCTGCTAAAATCTTGGCTTTGTAGAAGTGTGTACAGAGGATCACTTCTCTCTTTTCAATTTTTCTTTGAAATGTTTTTCAGCCACTTTGTTACCAGTTCTGCATCACTCGGGAATTGATGCAAGGAAACGCCTTTAGTCCTACTGGACTGCGACTTACAGTGCGGTACGCAACAATACACCATGGTCTCGATGGCCAGTCCCACAGCAACTGATTGACTGCTCCGCATTGTAAGACATATCCCTTAGAATGTAAAAGCTATGAGTCAAAGGTACTCAAATCACGACGTATCTGGCTTGCGGCATCCACTCTGTCGAACGATGCAACACGCGACATAAAGAGACAATGTCAGAACGGCAGTAGAAAGAAGCTCTCCAAACTACAACCGCTACAACTAGAGCAGGGTCGCTGCGCCCTCACGTGGTGAACGGTGACGTTATCCGCGGAGACGCGCTCCCATTGTGCCCGAAGCGATAGTGAAGGCTGTAAGAAGGAAAGCGCGCTTGCCTCTTTAGTCCGGTCGTGGTATACTATAGAAAAGACCCTGTTTCCTCCACCTCTTCCAACTTCTGTGGAGGTCTCGCTGATTGGAGAAGAGGGTGTGCTCCCTCTGGATTCAGAGTAGGTAATCTGCCTTAATGTAGATCAATATGAGCCATTAATGGTGCAGAACCCTAAAAGTTTGGTGGCACAAAAAGTTTGTCCTAAACGAACTATGCTTTACACATTGTCATGACACAAATTAAATCTGTGCAATTTATTATAAAATTACTTATTTTCAAATTATAATAAACCTTGTTTACAGCTGAATATTTTGTTGTCCTAAGCTACATATTGAATTTTTTTTTTAATTCTACCCTTAAATTTGCCAGGGAGGCAGCGCGCACAACACGTCTCCGTGAACAGGCACTCGGTTACCCTGCTCCTGGTGTCTCTAATGATGAAGCTCAACGTCAACTGTGGCGAAATGTCTCAGCCTTGCTGTTACCATCTTTCTCTGCCTGCAGTCCGTACAAGTTTTATGTCAATACAGTAAAACTTCGTTATTTCGAGGTCACTGGGGTCGTGAGAAATCTTTCAATTAAGCAGGTTTCGGAATTAACAGAATATACAAAAAAGTGGTATGCTAGGAACTTGCAATAATTTGAAGTAATCAGGGCTGGTCGTTTCATCTGCCGGCTAGTTTGCTGCTCCAAGTGTATGTTTTCCTGTCATACCTCGTTCTCATTTCGCCGCAAACACGAGGGAACGACAAACCTCGCTGCTAACATTGAAAAAAAAAGAAAGAAAAAGAACGAAAAAACTCAATCAATTGAAATATGCTCTTGTGGCAAGATACTTAAAAGATATTAAGGTTTTTTTTCGTAAACAAAACAATTAGCCCTGGTTATACTGTACAGGTTGTGCACACCGAATCTGCTCGCATATTTCTAGCCATTATTTGCGGCTGTCTTTATCAATGTAATTTAATGTCGTGTGAAATCCTATCTCTCACATTTTCAGTTACAGGGATTATCTGATCTCTGCTGAACATTTGAAAAAGGCTGAGTCATCTGGAAATATTTAGGTTCCGAGTCTTATCTTTTGAAGTTCTTGAAAGCGGACATGCTATCCAGTTGGTATGATGTAAATAGGAAAGGTGCGCTATAAAAAAAAAAGCGTCCCACGTATCTTTAGTACCTTCAGTATATTGAAGGGAAGGGGGAAGCAGGTGAGAGGAAGGAGTAAGCTATCCCATGCAGTGTTCCTGTTCTAGTATCCATGTTTTATGTTACATGGCTTGGATCCTGAACACTTCTTTACGGTATGTGGTGCAGCGTCTTTGTATTTTCCCTTTTGCTTTAATGTGATGGAATGAATGACAGAGTGCAGAGACAGAGTGGGTATCGTCTAGTCGGCATTTCCCAACTTGTGTTATCCACCTTTAGAACCAGAGAGAGTACAAATGTCCAGTAAGTTTAGCATTAAATTCACTTATCATGATAAATTACCATAGCATATAAGTATAAGTAGCCATAGTTTTCATAGGAAAACCGAGCCGAAGTTATTCTCAGGAAAGTACAGTTAGTATGTATGTATTTAGAGTGATAGTTTACTTGCACTTGGTGAGCGGTATAATCAACTTGCTCATTGGAGGATAGGTTTGCACAGTACCAAAATAAGATAGAGCTATAAGGTATTGAGTACGAAGTGTCTAGGATATTTTTCACTTAACAGGCTCTCCATAGGTAATACTGACTAAAAATTATGCTTTTGTGACCTAACAGGCGAACAAATATTATCATCAATAATAGTAATTGGCATGCAGACGGCTTTTGTTTTAAAAAATTAAGACCTGGCAAGTCGTATCCAAAACAAATGTGTGATTAAAAGAAAAAAATCTATTTGCTTCATTTAGTGGGAATTGTGCTCTTAGCAGCAGCTGCTTTTCTAATATTTCACCATTTTTTTCTGTGGTCAATCCATCGCCCTGTGCATGTGTTCTGTCGGGCATCATCTTCACATTTGACGACGCGCAAAAGCTTTTGTCATTTCCTAGCTCCATTCTTGTTCTTTTTTTTAACTCTCGCAGGGCACGCTGCATTTTCAAGAAATAGTGTCGTCGGCTCGACGAAGAATAGTCGAAAAGGGCCCCTGCTGTTTTCAGTGTTCCCGGCCTGCAACGTGATAGGCGGTAGTGACACCGAGAGGCGCCTGTATGACTAGGAGTTTTATGTTTTATTGCGAAATATTTAGTTATATGTTACTATGCTATTTGTTTAATTCGTATGGTGACGTATTATTTCTTCCATTTGAATTTAGGCGCTCCTGTTTATATGTTTATTCTTACGCATTCTATGTGTGAATGAGCCTCTGTACCTTAGAAACATTTTGTAAGTTAATCCATTCTGTTCTGTGAATTCGTTATTTACCATTATGTTAATACTTTAATAAATCATATATTCGAGCGTTGAAACAGGCTCATTTTGATGAAATTGTTTGTTTGCATGACAAAAGATCAGAACTGTCTAAACATGGAAGGGACGATTCTATGTGCAATATTAGTAATAATCGACTGAGCAGGAGCTCGACGCCCGAGCAGAGGCTCGAACCCTGGACCGTTAGGTTAAAAGTCTAACGCTCTACCTACTGAGCTACCCGGGCGCACGTTAAAGAACCCCAGGTGGTCGAAATTTCCAGAGCCCTCCACTACGGCGTCTCTCATAATCATATGGTGGTTTTGTGACGTTAAACCCCACAAATCAATCAATCAATGAGCTAGCCAGGCCGCGAGAAACTGCGTTGTTACACCGTGGCAAACCAAATAAAAATGAGAGAAAGCCTGTTTGCAAAAGAAGATTGGGCGTGCATGTGTCGATGCGTTTGCAGTACAAAAATTAGGCTGTGCTTCTCGATTGCCTTGTTTGAATTGGTCATCGCTGCTTCACACGAAAGCTACGAATTGTGCAGAGGAATGTTTGAATGGCTGTTGCTGTTGCTTTTTATTGTCTCAATAATCAACGCTTCTTAATTCTTATACCGGACATGATAACAATCTTTGGGCTTAGACATACCATGACCGGGCTAGAATGCACGCGCCGCACACCTCTAATCGAGGAGGCCACGCCTCGGCAGCGCTGCATACCAAGGATGACGTCACCACGTTCGCTCAGCATCCGAAGAAGCCCTCCGAACACAGTCTCTGTTTTTGGCAAAAACATATTTGCACTCTATTTCATGAAATCTCATGTCGCTTTTCGGATTCAGCAGAAATCAAACTGCCGTTTTGCACTCAAATATCGTTTTTTTACACACTGCAGCATCGCTTTATCATTCGGCTCCATTGAGATTGATCGATTCGCTGATTTGTGGAGTTTAACGTCCCAAAACCACCATATGATTATGAAGGACGCCGTAGTGTAGGGCTCGGGAAATTTCGACCACCTGGGGTTGTCTATTGTGCACCCAAATCTGAGCACACGGGCCTACAATATTTTCGCCTCCATCGGAAATGCAGCGGCCGCGGCCGGGATTCGATCCCGTCCTTCGGGTCAGCAGCCAAGTACTTTAGCCACTATACCAACGCGACGGGGCGTGTGTGTGTAACAAAACTAATTACTAAGTATACATTTAGAGTTTGAAGAGTGCATAGGGGCCTCTTTTTGCAATCGCATTCAACTGTTGAAAGTGAAGCATAAGAGTGCCCCAATTTTTTCTTGCATATTTACACAAGTCTGAAGTACAGTCTCTGGCCAGAAAACTGGCAAACTATTTCAGTGGACAAAAAATCTTATTAAAAGAAGACAAACTATCAAAACCTCAACTGCAACCGACAAAATAGAACTAGTGGAGCTTTCCAAGGTAATCAACAGGCGTAAAATAGCCGACATCGGGAAGTATAAGAAGGAAAAAATTAAGCAGGCTGCAAAGTGCGGCCGAGGCCTAAAAGCTCCGAAGGCACACTTGTGCGTAGATAAAAATCAGATGTATGCATTGACAAACAAGAAAGGCAATGTCATAACCAATATTGACAGGATAGACGGGATGGTGGGAAAATTCTACAGGGAGCTTTACAAAAGCAAAAAAAAAACAGGATGATATCGTGGGAAATAATAGTTCAGAGGTATTGTAAATTATACCAGTAACGATCGAAGAAGTAAGGAAATTCCTATAAGAAATGCAAAGAAGCAAAGCCGCTGGGGAGGATAAGGTAACAGACCTCCATAAAGGTGGCGGATAAATTGTGTTAGAAAAATTACCCACCATATATATATACGAAGCGTCTATTGAAGGGAAGGGTTACAGAATATTGGAAGAATGCCAACGTCATCTTAAATCATAAGAGAGAAGATATAAGGGACTTGAAAAAATACTGGCCGATCAGCTTACTATCTGTTTTCTACAAGCTATTTAAAATAATTGTAGCTAATGTAATTATGGCTGACAAAGGAGTTCAATCAACTAAAGAAACAAGTAGAATTTTGTACAGGCTACTCCACAATAGAACATATTCATACTATCAATGAGGTAATAGAAAAATGCGCTGAATACAACCAGCCCTGTTACATAGCTCTCGTAGTTTATGAGAAGGCGTTTCACTCAGTTGAGACATTAGCAGTAATGCAGGCACTACAAAATCAGGTCATCTAAGAACCCTACATGAATGTACTGGAATAAATACACAGTGGATCCACAGCCACTACAGTTCTTTATAAAGAAAGCGACAGGATCTCAATATATAAGGGTGTAAGGCAGGCAGACACAATCTCTACAATGCTATTCACCGCGTGTTTACAAGATGTTTTCAGGCCCCTGGATTGGGAAGAGTTATGAATAAAGGTTATTGGAGAGTATATTAGTAAGCTACAATTCACTGATGACATTGCCTTGATTAGTAACTCAGGGGACGAATTACTGCTCATGATAACTGAACTGGGCACGAAAGCAGTAAAGTAGGTGTAAAAGTTATTATACACAAAGCTAAAGTAATGTGCAACACTCTCCGCAGAAAATATTAAGGGTAACTGACTGGATTCCCAAAGAAAGCAAACGCACGAAGGGGAGACTAAAGTTTCCTTTCGGCTTGGTATTCTGCTGTTGTCTAAATACTTACTTGAAAATTTTCGAGTTCGTTTCCTCCATTTAGTATCGACATCCTTCATGTACAAGTAACTGAAAACTTTCCTAGCCCAACGCTTCTCTCCCAATTTTCTCAAACGCTCCTCAAATTCTATCTTGCTGCTAGCTTCCCTGAACTCAATGTTCATACCATGTCTCCCTGTACCACCTGATTTGGGGTATTCCCATGTGCTCCCTAAGCAAGTCTACCTATGCCACGTTGTTTAATTTCCAATCTTGCTCGAACTTCTGATTTCATGCACAAGACTGCATTGCCGAACGTCAAACCCGGGACCATGACACCTTTCCGAATCCCTGTCACAACGTTATACCTATTGTAGTTCCACAGAGCCCTATTTTTCAATACTGCTGCATTCCTGGTGCCCTTGGTCATTACGTATCTTTCGTGCTACCTCAGATACTCAGCCCCGTTATTTATCTATATCGCCCAAATATTTCTATTTATCCACTATTTGTAGCAGGACTTCCTGTATCTTATGCTCACTGCCTTTGTTATCGTTAAAAATCATGATTGCCGACTTTTCTCTGCTGAACTTCAAATTTAACCTATCTCCCTCATTACTACAGATGTCTATCATTGCCTGTTTATCTTCCTTGTTGTCGGCTATTAATACTATATCATCTGCATACATCAGTGCTGCTTATATCTGTTCTATGTGTTTTCCTTTCTTGGCAAAAAAGAGGCTGAAGCCGAGTCGACTCCCCTCCAATTTGGCTTCTAATCTCTGGAGTACAGCATAAATAACAAATATGACAAGGGACATCCCTGTCAAAACCCGCATTCTATCTCTATAGGTTCAAATACCTGTTCTTCCCATTTGATAACTACTTTGTTACTTTTATAGATATCCTTTAGAAGATTAGTTCTTCCATCTTCAACACCTAGTGTGTCCAGTATTCCCCACAAGTCTTCTAGAATCACACTATCGTAAGCTCCCTTGATAGCTAGAAAAGAGAGAGAGAGAGAGAAATAGGCTGTTTTGGGCAATCCTGTGTGGGAAGGGTGAGAGCACCACGCAGGGTTCAGCACCCTCATGTCCATCTAGACCTCAACGACGGCAGGCCCTAGATATTTAGAAACGCCAGCCACAGGGTCCTGTGTTCTTTTTCCACCATTTCAATACACAGCATCAACGAGAACAGATTGTCCTCCAACCTCCTTCGTTTACGGAACCCATTTTGTAGTTTTCCCTGCACCCCTTCATTCTCCTTCCATGTCTATAGTCCTTTCTTTACTATCTGCATCACCAGCCATTAAACTATTGGTGTCACCGTTATAGGACGGTAGTTGTTTATATCGGCTTTGTCCCCCTTTTCTTTATAGATCATGCTCATCATGCTTGGTTTCCATCCATTGGGATCTTCACCCTTCATTATTGATTTTCTCGCTGCCTCTTTTAATGGTTGTTTAGAGTTTGGTCCTAGTTTCTTTATTAGCATGATTGAGATGCCGTCTGGACCTGTTGATGTGCTATTAGGAACTCTTTCGTCTGCCCTTTCTCATCTCTCGCTGTCGCAGTGGAGCCACTGAGCTAATTGGTTCATCCTGATCTGGTACGGAGCATGCAGCGTTTTCTTGGTGTTTAATTTTTTCTGTCATCATTGTTTTTGTATATTCCATTGCCTCATCCCCTTCTAGTCTGGCCCCTTGAACCCCGCCTAGTCTGGCCCCTTTCAGTGCGCGCATTACGCACATTGTTATAAGGTGTGTGAAGGTGTATATCTGCGTTCCGTTACGGCCACTCGATCTCCGTGTTTTCGTATTACAAGTTTCGTTCAGGGAAGACGCCCGGTGTTTCTTTTGACCGATTCTAACGCAATAACTCAGCTCTGCGCCAAGTTACAAAAGAATCTTGCGAGAGACAACCTCATCATCAACGATAAATCTGCATAAACAGTTGTATGCAGCAGACACTTGCATGATGAAGACTATGTGCCTGCGTTCCACATCAGATAACGTATCCCTGACTCCGAGCCAACTCTTTTCGAGGACTATCCTTCCTACTTGATTTCAAGTGCAAAGAAGACTCGCAAAGATCCTGCTGCACGAGGTTGGCCCCTACGTCAAACATCAAGGAAGCGAAAAGCGGAGACCAATGAAACAGATATAGATGTTTCAACTTCACAAGACGCTTTCACTGAACAAGGAGCAAAAAAGGCGTCCCAATATTATAGTGAAAGCGAAAACCACGCGTGTGTTAAGAAAATCACCAGAGACGCACAGAAAGGAAAGAAAAAGGCCGTGTTTCTTTTGCATCAAATAGAATGAGAATGAAGAAAGCGTTCAGCGTACGCAGACGAACTTGTGAGAGGTGTGTGATATGGCGCTTTCTGTCACAAAATTCTACGATCATGCGCGCACTTCGGGGCTTGTGACGCTGCCAGCAAAGTGCTCTCTTCAGAGTTATATAGGTCCAAGCCCAGCATCATCAGTTATGAGCAATGCTACAAACCATTTGTGCATCCTCAACGATTAAGCAACTTATTTTTCAACGCGCGGTGAGTGGACAAGCGCGCCCTAACTCATGTGCTGGCATTGAGCGCACTGCACGGATCGGCGAAGGATGGATCAATTGATGTGGTTGTACCCTTTAGATCGGGCGGTGGTTGGCACCACCTAGCCGTAATAATTAGTGAACCCAAAACTAGATTGATTTTTTTCCTTTAAATAGTGAAGTTGAGGAGTGGTACTTTAAGTAGTGAAGTTGAGGAGTCTTCTTTTTGCGTGAACAGTTTTGTGCTTCAGCGTGCCCTGTTCTGCTTTGTATGTGTTGCGTGTTTTCATCATGCCCACATGTTGCGTTCCCGGCTGTACGGGTGGCTAGAGGGAATGAGAGACGCCACGACATTTTTGTGCCCCGTGTGTACCTGAGCAGCGAGACGTATGGAACCACGCTCTTCCTGGTGCTGATGAAAAACTGCCCAGCACATCACGTTTGCGTGATATGCACGTTCATGACGAGGACATGCTGAAGACTTTCACTCACGTCATCGATAATAAGAAGGTACAAATCACCAGAGGAAAGGGGGACCTCATCAGAAGATATGCATTCCACGGATATCGCAAACTTGCTCGATTATCTTTAAAAACCCGCGAGAAAGAAGCAAAAGCTGGCCAATAGGAGTGGGGTACTTTGCAGAATATCATCGGCGAAAAAGAATTAACTATCTCCGAGCCCTGAGCTCGAAGACGGTGAAATAAATTCCGGTGAGCTGTCAACGAGTGGTGTCATAATTTCGCTTTGTACAAAGCAAACGTTTGTTTGCCTGCTGCATGTTGGCGGAAAGTAGTTGAGAATGGCGAGAAAAGACGTCTTGGGGCGTTTATACTGCTCATAGAAGAAAAAAGAGCGCTATTTGTGGAGAAATGCGTAGCCGTCGCAGAAAAAATGAGTCACCATTAGTAGCCGTCACCATCGCTTAGCCAAGTCGCCTGGCAATGCAGGTAATATCGCCCAATTGGCCGAACTTCTGGAAGACGTATAAAAGCTGAAAGTGTGCTCATGGTGTCCCAATGCGTCAGCGGGAAGCCTCGTGAGTAATGACTACAAAGTGCTTACCGATACCCCAAAGTGCGGTCCCTGCTTGAAGCTTTGGCTTCAGCTGTGTTAACAGCTTTCATTATAGGAACTCAAGAATAAACAGAGGGAAGACATGGTTAAGAAAAGCGCCACACGTGCAGCTTGATGGCCTAAGTTACTAAAGAGTTTAATTGACATGAAAAAAAAACTGACTACAGAACCAGACAAAAGCCACGGGATTGCACCACATGGTTGTATTTTATTTCAATGCACGAAAAACAGTCACAAGCGAGGATACGAGACATTGTAATTGGACTTTTTTGCGTCTAAAATTAATTGCGAACGTACACTAACTAGAAACTAACGGACAGACTCGTATGTTATGCTATCAAGCGTCGTTTATCGTGGGCAGCTCAGAAAGCCATAATTATGCTGTATTTGCCTTACTTTCTGCGGCAGCACAACAAGAAATCCCGATAATGTACTGTGTGCAAAGCTCTTTCAGAACGGCCGCCACGGCGTCTTGCCACGACGACTGCGCATTTTCGCCTGCTAGCGGAAGCTTGTTGCGCCTTCAGTGCAACCAAACCGAAACTTGTCTCGGCGCCGTGTGACGGGTCGTCTGACGCGGGGAGTTTTGCAGCTTACCTAGTTCTATAAACTTTGGTAAGAAGCGTGCGCGCAGGTGTAGTCCAGCCCGGCCGTGCACTAGTCATTGGAAAACTAGTCAAGACCTGTTCACTGAAGCCACTTTCAACGTTTGTGTTCATACTTCGACCAACAAAGCACTCATACAAAGTGATTAATGTGGAGATATAAAAATATTTTGGAAATAAACATATTGAAAGATATTAAGAAATGGTTTGCAATTCAACGGACGCGACACCACATAGGCCGACATCACATACGTGTATGGATTCCCATGTTGGTCAACCAGTGTGCAATAAACACTTGACCACACTGAACAGATTACTCGATCAGCTTTCTAAGTGAAAAAAAATTGTCAACTATATGCCGGCGGTTCATCACAGAATGCATTCTTACCTAAGCGCCGTCCAAATAGCGATAGAGTAGCAGACGAACAGGTAGCGCCACCTGTCTTCTGGAGTGGAGGTGCGCCCCATAGATTTTTCCCATATAACTAGAGGGCACTCCGGCGCCGCGATCGTTCAGCAACCATGGGAATGATGGGTAGTGAGCGAATTTGCCTAGTCTTCGTACTTGCGGGCGGCGAATCGTATTTGCGGCTTCGTTTACTACTGGTTACGAATTTGTTTTGAAAGAAAAAACGAAACCTTTTGAACTTAGGGACTTGATTCAAAATAGTAAGCTTAAAATAATAAGGTCGCGAAGCGCAAACGATGAACATTTGCTAATTTATGTTTTCGTGAAAAAACAGCGATAAGCCACACAAACACACACGGAGTCAGAAGCAGGCCAGAAGTACAAAAATTTGTCAAATGTGTGTACTACCCATCATTCCCATGCTCGTTAAAGCGCCGTGTTTTGCAACTCCCATAGACACTAGTGCCAGAGTTCCCTCTAGTAAGTATTGTGGGAAATTCTATGGTGCGTCCTTATAGGTATAGTGTTCTAGCATATTCTAGTACACTATACCAATGCCTCCTAGATTTTTCTTGCCTGCCGCATGAGCGCGAAACGCCCGTCATTTATGAAGACGCTGCCTACGAAGGAGTGAATGTTTTTGTACTTGGCCTTTGAGATCAGCAATTTTGGCATTTACTACTAATTTCAGAGACGACGCCTTGTATTGAAAAAGTTGCATGCTGTCACTTATGTAGGGTTAAATATAATTACGTTTACGCCTTTTAAAAACTTTTTACGTTATTTTTGTTGCTGATAAGCTCCAAAAACGTAAAAGCATTTTTGAAGACATTCCTACTTGAGTGGCGTCACCACCGTAGTTCCGACGACCGCCGCTTCCCAAGTGACCGCCGCTAATCCGGCAGGCATAAGAAATCTAGGAGGCGTTGACTATACCAATAAGTGACGCCGGCGCCTCCTAATTGGAAAAGGAAAGACTCTGAAGCAGACGACAAAGTGCGCTTCGTAGCTCCGCCTTCGTAGTGGCCGCTGGATACTGTAACATGCTTTTGTAAAGCAATTAAAGATTTTACAAGGCCATTGTGACTTCGTGCGTCGCTTATGGTGGCACAAATCACATCAAGAAGACGCCTGGGATCCCTTTTTACGTGTAAGTATTCTCGCTCCGTTTGCCGACGATCGCCTACTTTTTCGCGTATTTCATTAAATTAGAAACAATATCAAAGGTGCGCATGCGTGTAATACATGCGTATAGCTGTATGGAAGGTAACTTGAAGCTTTAAGTGCTCGCTTACACGACGTTTTGCCTGAGTTTTAGGTTTATAAACAAAGTACTTGTCGTCTGTGGCTGCACGTATCAAACATTGTGTGATGACGTTTATTGAACCGGAGAAGTCGCAACGATGTCGCAACGAAAAATGGCCGTACGACAAGTCTGGCAAAAGGCGGCCCAGGTTCTCGTGCAATCAGAGCACGGGGTTTTTCCTTCTCTTTGGAAGGCGCATACACGCTAGTGCGTATGCTCCACTACAATACCCCCCGGGTTGAAGAGTAGCCATCCTGGCGACTCAGGGAGTAGGCACAATGAGGGGGTCGTAGTAGGGCGTGAGACGGTCGACGTGTACGGTCTCGCGTCCTCGACGGCGCAAATCTGGCGATTGTGTTAAGGGCTCGATGATGTAATTCACCGGTGAGGTTGCGTCAACGACACGGTATGGACCATGGTACCGGGCCAGAAGTTTAGAAGACAGGCCAGGAACGTGCGGGGGCACCCAAAGCCACACGAGGGAGCCAGTACGAAACGTAGGCGCTATGTGATGAGCGTCATCATGTCGGGTTTTTCGTAGACCTTGAGCGTCACTTGTCATAGACCGAGCCAACTGACGGCAGTCTTCAGCGTATCTGGCGACTTCCGAAAGCGGGGAGCACTCCGATGCATCAGGGCGGTACGGGAGTATGGTGTCGAGTGGGTGGGATGGTTCGCGGCCGTACAACAAAAAGAACGGGGAAAAACCGGTAGTCGCTTGCGTCGCGGTGTTGTAAGCGAAGGTAACAAAAGGCAAGACAGCGTCCCAGTTAGTGTGGTCGGAGGAGGTGTACATCCTCAGCATGTCGCCAAGTGTGCGGTTGAACCGTTCAGTGAGACCATTCGTCTGTGGATGGTATGCGGTAGATTTCCGGTGGATGATGTTGCATTCAGCGAGAATAGCTTGGATGACCTCCGACAGGAACACTCGACCCCTATCACTGAGTAATTCCCGTGGAGCCCCATGGCGGAGAATGAAGCTGCGGAGAATGAAGAGTGCTACTTCGTGGGCGGTCGCTGCTGGTAGAGCTGCAGTCTCAGCGTAGCGTGTCAGATGATCGACGCCGACAATAATCCACCGGTTTCCAGAGTGACTATATGGAAGGGGGCCATAGAGATCGATACCCACGCGGTCGAATGGGCGAGCCGGGCATGGGAGCGGCTGTAACATGCCAGTAAGGTGCCGCGGAGGTGTCTTGTTCTGTTGGCAAGTGGTGCAAGACTGAACGTATTTCTGCACAAAGCGATACATTCCTCGCCATTAATATCGTTGGCGCAGCCTTTCGTAGGTTTTCAGGACACCTGCGTGAGCACTTTGAGGGTCTGCATGGAAATTCATGCAGATGTCAGAGCGCATATGAGTTGGGACAGCAAGAAGCCACTTCCGACCACCAGGCATGTAGTTGCGGCGGTACAGAATGCTGTCTCGCACGGAAAAGTGGGCTGCTTGTCGGCGTAGCGCTCTCGTGGAAGGGACAGCAGACGGATCGGTAAGGTAGTCGAGTAACAATGCAAGGTATGGATCTTTACGCTGCTCCGAAAGCATGTCAGTGGTGTCTATTGGTGACAAGGTGGTAAAAAGTGGTGACAGAGAAGCCACATCTGGGGTTAATGGCGATCGCGAGAGTGCATCGGCATCCGCATGCTTGCGACCGGAACGATATACGACACGGATGTCGTATTCTTGTAATCGAAGTGCCCAACGTCCCAGGCGTCCGGACGGGTCTTTCAATGTGGACAGCCAACATAGAGCGTGGTGGTCTGTGACCACGTCGAAAGGGCGGCCGTAAAGGTACGGGCGAAACTTCGTCAAGGCCCAGATTATGGCCAAACACTCCTTCTCTGTCACGGAGTAATTCAATTCAGCCTTCTTGAGAGCGCGACTTGCATAGGCGACTACGTATTCGGCTTGGGTGCCTTTCCTTTGTGCCAAAACTGCACCAAGACCGATGCCACTTGCATCGGTGTGAATTTCTGTGGCAGCAGCGGGGTCGTAGTGACGAAGAATGGGTGGTGAGGTCAGCAGGCGGCGCAGCTGGCGAAATGCGTCGTCACATGCAGGTGACTATGCAGATATACCTTTGCTGTTGGAAAGCAGACTCGTGAGAGGTGCTATGATGGACGCAAAGTTGCGCACGAAGCGACGAAAGTAGGAGCAGAGACCGACGAAACTTCTTAGGGCTTTCAGTGATGTAGGCAATGGGAAGTCAGCGACAGCCCGAAGCTTATCGGGATCCGGAAGAACACCGTCTCTTGTGATGACATGTCCCAAGATGGTTAGTTTTCGTGCTGCGAAGTGGCACTTCTTGGAGTTAAGTTGTAGGCCCGCAGAAGTTAGACACGTCAGAATCTCGTGGAGGCGAACAAGATGTGTCGGGAAATCAGACGAAAAGACTACGATGTCGTCCAGGTAACACAAGCAAGTTTTCCACTTATGGGCACGCAAGATGGTATCGATCATGCGCTCAAATGTGGCAGGTGCGTTGCAGAGCCCAAATGGCATCACTTTGAACTCGTATAGGCCATCTGGCGTTACAAAGGCTGTTTTAGGGCGATCACATTCAGCCATTGGCACCTGCCAATACCCAGAACGCAGATCCAAGGATGTAAAGTACTCGGCGCCTTGTAAACAGTCAAGAGCATCGTCTATTCGTGGTAGCGGGTAGACATCTTTCTTCGTAATCTTATTTAAGCGGCGATAGTCCACGCAAAATCGAACGGTGCCATCTTTTTTCTTTACCAGAACGACAGGTGATGACCAAGCGCTTTGAGAAGGCTGTATCATTCCACGTTTAAGCATGTCGTCTACTTGCTCCGTAATGACGCGGCGCTCTTCGGCGGAAACGCGGTAAGGACGCTGTCGCAGAGGCGAATGTGAGCCGGTGTCAATAGTATGAGTGATAGTCGTGGTGCGGCCCAAAGCAGGTTCTTGAAAGTCGAAAGAAGAGCGAAACTTGTTAAGGAGAGCAACAAGTTGGCGGCGATGCGAGAGGGGAAGGTCTGCGTCAATAGCATTGTCGAAGGCTGACAAACTTGATGGCTCAGACGCATGAGTTATTGCGGCAATGTGACATGGCGTTTCGTCGGGAAGAATAATATCATCGATATGGTCGACAGGTTGCACATATCCCAACGTTTCCCCACGAAGTAAGCCAATGGGGTAGTTGCAGTGGTTGGTAACCAGCATTACGGTTAAACCAGATGCAATTGTAAGAACGGCAAAGGGGAGAACGATGCCCTTGCGTTCAGTAAAAATAGGAGATGGCGTAAACACCACCGTGGCGTCAGGTTGCGCCACACATGAAAGGCTTACAGGGACCGAAGCTTCCGGGGGCAAGGTGATGTCGTCGTCAGCGATGAGTTTGCAGAGCCGAGGAGACCGGTCGGGTGGTGGAAATTCATATGTTGGCACAAGGGACACTTCGGCACGGGAACAATCGATGATAGCTTCATGACCTGATAAGAAATCCCAACCGAGGATAAGGTCATGAGAGCAAGATGGCAGAACAAAAAACTGTACGACGTACAAAACGTCTTGGATGACGACTCGCGCCGTACACATAGCCGAGGGATGAATGCGTTGCGCGCTAGCCGTGGACAGCACCATGCCACAGAGAGATGTGGTCACTTTCTTCAGTTTCCGACAAAATTTGGCGTCCATCACAGAAACGGCGGCCCCGGTATCAATTAACGCTAATGTGGCGACTCCCTCAACATCGACATCAACAACATTTTTCGGCGAAAACGGAGGCCTTGGGAATTGCGCACAAGTTGCAGTTCTTGCCTCCGGAACTGCACTGATTAGTTTCCCTCCTCAGGAGGTGGTCGACGGCGCATAGGCGATGGCGACCGGCGACGAGGCGATGGGAAACGAGCAGTCGATGGGCGGCGATCCGAGTCTGAGTGCCTCTGTTCATATGCAGATGCGGTGGCCTGCTGCGGCGCGTAGGTAGGAGTTCCGAAGTATGCGTTTGCCGGTGTGGGGCGACGGCGGCAGAAGCGTGCAATGTGGCCAGCGATGCCACAGGCGAAGCAGATAGGACGATTGTCTTGGGTGCGCCACTCATTAGGTCGACGGAAAAAGCGAGGTGAGGGCCTGTAAACTGGAGGCGAGGCCGGAGGAAGTGGAGCTGATAAGGCGACTGGATGCGGTGGGGGCCGCGCGACCACAGCTGCGTAGCTGAGAGGTGAAGGTGGTGCAGGTGGTGCGTAGCCGACAGCTGAGAGATTAGGTGCTACTGAAGTGCATGGGTAAGGGGCCTGCACTGTAGGGAGGACATCACAAATTTCCGTGCGTATGGCCTGCTGCAGTGTCGTAGGCAGGCTTGCGGTGGGCGCGTCGCTATGCGGCAGCAGGGAGAGCTGTCGGGCGACTTCCTCCCTGATGAAGTCTTTGATCTGGTTGGACAGACTTTCTTGGCAAACCTTGCCATTTGTGAGTGCGACGGCCGAGATCGAATCCGGCGGTGGGACACTCTGTCGGGCGATGGAACGCTGACGGCGCAATTCATCAAAGCTCTGGCAGAGGCTTACGAGGATTGCCACCGTGTTTGGGCTTTTCGCTAGCAACATCTGGAACGCGCCATCCTCGATGCCCTTGAGAATCTGCCGAATTTTCTCTTCTTCGGGCATAGATGGATTCACACGCCTGCAGAGGTCGAGCACGTCCTCTATGTAACTAGTAAATGTCTCGCCAGGCTGCTGGGCTCGGTGGCGCAGGCGCTGGTCAGCGCGGAACTTGCGGACCTCTGGTCGGCCGAACGCTTCAGTGACGAGTGTCTTAAAGGAGGACCAGTTGGCGATGGCGGTTTCGCGGTTCGTAAACCAAAGTTTAGCTACGTCTGCCAAGTAAAAGATAACGTAGGCGAGCTTAGAGTCGTTGTCCCACTTGTTGCTGGCGCTTACGCGTTCGTACAAGGAGAGCCAGTCTTCGACGTCTTGCTCACCACTGCCGCTGAAGATTGGTGGGTCGCGTTGGCGAGTAGCGCCGGGGCAGGTAGACGGGACAGCCGGTGGTGCTGGCTGGGCTGGGATGGGCTGGTTGGTGACTGCGTCAGTCATGTTTTGCAGTGGTCTCTCGGGCAACTTGCGAGAGCGGAGCTCCAGGACTGCTTGGGGATCTCAGCAGCCTCCACCAAATGTGATGACGTTTATTGAACCGGAGAAGTCGCAACGATGTCGCAACGAAAAATGGCCGTACGACAAGTCTGGCAAAAGGCGGTCCAGGTTCTCGTGCAATCAGAGCACGGGGTTTTTCCTTCTCTTTGGAAGGCGCATACACGTTAGTGCGTATGCTCCACTACAATTGGAACGAGTAGGACGTCTGAATGTTCTTTTAATTCCAAGTTTTCTGGTATTGTCTTACAACGCAAGAATGAGGGCGTGCATGCATATTTTTCTTGGCGAGTGAATATCGAATTTGGTCCATGTTTATCGAGAAATTCACATACGTAGATAACGATTCCATGCCGTGATTATCCGTGTTACAAGTTTTCGAAAGATATGGTGTGCTGTGTTCTGCCTGGGAAGGTGCTGTTAGAATAAATAGTTTGAGGGCTACGTACGGTGACAACCTCTGTTCTATTCACTTCGAAGAAGGCTGCTTCGACATAACGGGGCAGACAACCAGACTGCGGTCTGGCAGTGCACCTTTGATTTTTCCTGCTTTCTGAGCGCATCTGCAAAAACCTGTTAGTTTCTACCTCCTTGACGTAGCTTCAATAGAATGTAGTCACAAAAATAAGCAATTGCGTCAAACTCGTTCTATCTTGCCGACGAAACCAAAACACCGTTAGACGAAGTTGCCAAAGTGAGTGAGTGATGTTATATCAAACATCGAGCTACCTTCGGCTCCTGACCCGCAAGGCGCGGGTTCGAATCCCGGCTGCGGCGGCTGCATTTCCGATGGAGGCGGAAATGTTGTAGGCCCGTGTGCTCAGATTTGGGTGCACGTTAAAGAACCCCAGGTGGTCTAAATTTCCGGAGCCCTCCACTACGGCGTCTCTCATAATCATATAGTGGTTTTGGGACGTTAAACCCCACATATCAATCAATCAAATCAACATCGAGCTACCTAGTTTCTAGGCTCTGAAGGCTGCGCTTGCCATGTGTGATGCGATTGTGATGCGACTGGTGCGCGTTATTTTGAATGCTTGAAAAGTGCGCGCACTCAAAAGATGACCGAGTGCACGTGCCGCGTCACCTGAACAACAACGACGACGTCGAGGACCGGTGCGCGTGAGAGCGCGGGGCGCATGTATCCAAGTCATAAAAGAAACAAGGGCCAATGGCTGGTCACCACGAAGTTTTTAAGGGCCAATTAGGACGAGACAAGTGTGCCCCAGAGAAAGCCAATCCCGAAGGGTAAGAGAGTTAGCAGTTGGAGGCGAACCAGGCTAGACAAAGGCTGCTGCTGGGAGCTTAAGCATCGGTACACGCCATCGCCACCATTCCAGCAGCAACATTCTGGTGAGATCGAACTTGCTGTCTTCCCTGCTCCGCCGAATCACCGCGTCCGAACTGTAAGATGTAGCTGTGACTTTCAGCCGACATTTTCGGGACTTTAGACGTTTGTTTTCCTTGTGAAGCCAGCTTTTCGCCAGATACTCATTTTTGTAGTTTGTGTTGAGTTTTTGCTTTAGTTCTGCAGTAAATGTTTAGGTGTTGTTTGTGGAACGATCGGCTAAGTCCTTATTGGTAGAAGTCTCCGAGGCTAAGGACAGGAGAAACAAATCAGCAACAAGAACCTGCGTCACACCATGACAACACATGTCGCCAACGGAAATTGATAAATATTAAGCATAACTAACGCCACTGCAATCGTTCTTATGACCGGTTCATTTGGGGTACGTCTCCTGGAGTTGGTCGGTTGCACGTGACAACGGTGCTGAGGTTTTGGATGCGCCTGTTAATTGGTTAAAATTCGATAACTCTAGAAAAATTACTGCTGACTCCCAGTTTACCTCTCTTTCCTAACTTTAGATTTATTTCAACATCCTAATATCTAGTGCACTGTATCTAGTGCACTGTACATACTATTCTCGATAATTTTGTTGGGGAGCGCGAGAAAACCAGAAAAAACACGCTGCGCTTGTTATCTTTGAGGCTTCAAAGACTCTATGCCCTTTGAGGCTTTGAGATGACAAGGAATGCAAGGCACATAAAATTTTATCCAATAGTACTGTATAAAGGTTTATACAATAATATTGTATAAGAGTTTTCTAGTGTTGTATGGTAAGAAGCTTTATGGCACGGCGTGTTTGCGCTTACCATCTCAAAGGCCATTAAAAACCCGCGTCTGGGCGTGAAAACAACTAGCGTCATCTCCCGAGTGAAAACACTTCGTGTGCGTGCGTGTGTGTTTTTGTTCGCATTTCCGCCGCGCGGGGCATTTCAAAGCGCCGTCGGCACGGGCCGTCGGCGTCACATAGGCATAGCACAGAACACCTACCTGGGCATAGTTCATGGAGGAAGGAAAAATGCTTCCTACATGACATAGGTGCTTTCTGGCGCAAAACTGGTAGGTGTTCTGTGCCTTCCGTTAGTCGCGTTGTTGCCTCGATGGCGTTGGCGCCATGTGCTGCAACGTCATGCGGCGCGGTTCTGCGAAACTCGATGCACCGGCGGACGAGCTTTTGAACGTTGACAGCAACTTCAACGTAGCATATATTTCTGGCCCTTCACGTTGCGGCCGCGCGGAGTGACAGCGCGGCAATATGGTCCGGGATGGCAACAGGTATTCTCTACAGTTTCTTTTCACGGCTGCCCTACTTTCGGTGCTGTGCTCGTTCTTGCATCCGCTGGACGTCGTACGGGCGGGGGTGTTTTTTTTTTTTGTTTTCCCGCTCAACGTGACCGGTGGGGTGCAGAGCGTAGCATGACCACCATGCATGACGCTCCGTCCTTGGGAGTATGCAGCGCTTCGGCTGTGACAGGTGTATTTACGCTGTGGAAACTTACAAGCGGCTGCGGCGGTTCGCTGTGAAGCATGAAATATGGCAGAACCGCGCTAAGTTGGGCTAGTCGGTTGGCGTTTATTGCGTAATGGTGTAACTGTGCTAATGCAAGTAGCAGAGAAAATGAAAAGCTGCACGTATGCATACTCGGTAACTCAACAAGTTGTGTGTCTGTGTGCGAGCGGTCTATCAGTGTGTGATGCCATAACGCGGTTGAGTCATTTTAGAACGAAATGACATTTTATGAGTCGATTCTGTGTTACCGTAGCCCTATTAGGGGTAATATCTGCAAGCTAGCCTGCTTGAAACGAGTTTCAGTAGGTGTAAAGACCTGAATGTACAAAACTGGTGCGAAACATTCCATGTGTTGCCTCACGAAACAGTGCAGGCTTCAAACGAAAAAAATGGGTTCGTATTTAATGCCTAGAAGCATGAAAATACCCCCATCCCACAATATTTTTGTATTGCTATACAAACGCACGCACGAACATAAAAAAGTACGTAGCCCTTCCTCCTCGGAGAAAAAAAATCTGGCTTAGCCATTGCATTGCATCGCTACTTTTTGCTGAAAACTGCAAAACCGGGAATATGTTAAAAGCATGCCTTGCATCTCCAGCATGATAGTGAAAGGTTGTGTGTCACAGGCAGAATTTTCAGGTGGTCTAACCCGACCCTGATCACGCCAATGGTCTGGCGCCAACAGTGTTAGGACAAAACTTGTGGTCTGAGATTTGTTTCACCCATAGGCGTTAGGAGAGTGATACAAGTGGGGGGGGGAGGGGGTCGCCCTTCAATTTCGCAATAAGCTACGCAGCTTTGATTGGCACACTCGGGTCGCAGCTTTCAGGATTGCCAGCCAATTTCGCATGTAACACACTATTCACTACTATTCGCTGGGGGATCCAGAGGGCGGGCGGTAGGGGCTATAGCCCTTCTCCGAAGCCTCTTTGCACCCCCTCCCCCTCTCTTTAGTGCTTGCCGTTCACCTGCTGTCACCAATCAGGACAAATGAGCGGGACAACTTTGACCACACATTAACGGTATTTATGCTATGGCTGAGATTTTGTGCTCGTAAAAAGTTAACTACCATGCCCCCTATCCGGTGCTACTTCAACCCGCCCCCTCTCGCCCCCTGAAATGAGTGGCTGAATCCATCCCTTATACTATTGTCGGTCATGCCACTGCATTGAAAGAAAAGATGCCAGTACTGAGTGCCCCCCTCCTCTCTTGCATCTGCAAGAGGGGAGGGGGGGAGAATTCTGCAGATATACCCTTGGAACTGTCATCCCAGTGACTACCGGATATATGGCCGTTCAAATCCATTTAGTAGCTGTTAATTAAAAAAAGTTAGTAAATTTTGCCAGCCCTTTGGGTTCTGTAAAAACTGATTCACCAGTATGCAACACACTTATTTTTAGAACAATTTAGCCCAAATAGTTTAGCTGGCATCTATTCATTACAGCACCTTTATATTTATAACAGCTGTTCCAAAAGTCTGTCGTGGTGGAACGGTGCTTATGGTGTTTGGTTGGTGACTCGTAGGTCGTATACTTCAATCTCAACTGTTGTGGCCATGTTTCGATGGAGGCGAAAGGTCAGTCCATGTTAACGAATACCAGAGGGTCGAAGTTTTTGGAGCCCCCCACTACAGCTTCTCTCATAATCGTATCATGGTTTTGGGATGTAAAATCTCTGATATTATTGTGACCTGTTCCTAAAGTAACATTGAAACATGAGACCCCACTAGGGGGTGTTACATAAGGGGTGGGTTTTGATATAGACAACAGGTTGAACACACTATCACATGGTATATTGTGATGTGATCGCTTCAATGAAAGCGGTAGGGCTTGAGTTGGCAATGTCTTGTGCAAGGTCGTTCCAGTCCTTCGCTGCTCGAGGAAAAAATGAAGAGGCGAAGGTGACTATGAGAGCATAAGGACAGGCAACATTTAAGGGGTGACCAATGTGATAGCATGTGTGTGATGGTGATGAAATATACGGTGCTTGATGTAGCGCGCTGTGGTAGAAATTATGAAATAAAGATAAACTAGTAATGAGGCGTCGATGATGAAATGTTAGTAAGCCAGATTCCGCTTTCAAAGATGTTACGCTGAAATTGTATGAAGAGGGGAAATGAATGAAACTAATGGCACTATTCTGAAAGGCCTTAAGGGCGTTTGTGAGGAATATCTGGCAAGGATTCCAAGTGGCTGATGCATTTGGGCTGTATTAGTGTTTTTAAGCTATTGATTTGACATGCTGCAGAGTGCTTTAGAGTGCTGCAGAGATTTAGTCGGGAGAGTTTAGTAGTAAGCGTTAATGAGCAACTTTGTGGAATGATTTCGTAAAATTAAAAAAATTGCATCAGTTTGATTGTTAGCGTCTAGATTTAGGTGGAGGTCATAGAGGAAGGCAGTCAATGCGTTTTGTAAGACAGTCCCTTGTGGAGCCCATGCTGAGAATGGCGAAAAAAATGTTTAGTAATCAAGGAAGAATTATAAGAGCGTATGTGACATGCTCCGTGATCGTACAAGGCACTTATGTGATGGAAATGGGGCGGTAGTTTAGGGGTGAACTCTTGTTGCCCAATTTGTAGACTGGGAATGACCTTGGCCTTTTTCCACTCTTTTGGTAGGTTTCCAGGTGACAGTGAATGGGTAAACAACTGCGTTAGATATGCCGCAGAAATTAATTTGGTGTTCTTCAGAAACTTAATGTGACTTCATTGAAACCAGCAAATGATGACAGTTTAGAGACCAGCTTTCATGAATGTCGCTCTCTTGAAATGTTGCTTCGTATTCCTCGTACAATTGTTCAAATTCATTGTTGATCGTTAACTAATTTCCTTCAGCGTTGAGACGAATGATTTTCTTATGCGACTGATGCACAGCCTGGGTTTGTGCAAAAGTGGCATGACTTACTATGTGGTCACTTATTTTATTAAGGCAGGTGATGGAAGGTAGAACTTCCGGGCTTGTGTGCCACACTTGAATCGCAGCACATCGGACACCAAAATGATTACTTTTACATTTATGCAGTATTCTGTGGGAATATAAATTACATTTCAGTAACAATTTGAAGGCATATAGAAGGCATGAAATGAATTTTAATTGCCTATAAGTAAATATACAATAGTACATTCGAGTTGCATTAAGTTGTACAAATAGGACGGTATGGTGAAATCGGTAAATACTGAAGCGCCGTGCATGTTCTGGGATTTGTTTGTGGTTGTAAGTTCGCTTTAGGTTTTGTTAGTAGTAATGTTTCACGGCTCTACAGTTTCACCTTGTACTATTTCTAGGCTGTATAAAGCATTTGAAAATTAAACTAATCTTGACTGCATTTTATGTGCAACACTAAAACTTTCTTTGTTGCCGTTAGGTCAGTTGTGGAGCAATGCATGCTTCGCCGACAGCCTAATCATCGTCCCACAAATGAAGCAAGTAGGAGCAATGTGCATATAAAAAAATAACAGAGTTGCAATGGCTTTTTGTAGAGCTTTGGAACATTTCACGAATTCGGAGCTTCTCATTCTCAGTCAGTTTTTATGCTGGCCTTCCTGAGTTGTCGTTAAAAGTGCAAGAGATTTGTTTTTCATGTCATCTTGTATTGCCTAGATTGTGCTGAAATGGAAACTGATGTCTTGGTAGCGTAGTAGCAGTAAAGTATAGCGATGCCAAGCTTGGTCACGGGTTCAATCCAAGACATATACTAATAACGTTGTCACCAATCAGATTAGTAGATGTAGGCAATGTTATTAAGTAACAACTTTCAAGGTTCATGCCCACTGATTGAATTGTTCAATCTCTGATATACAGTAATGTCATCAGTAGTCAGCTGCGTAAGATTTAGGCAACGTTAAGTAGCAACTTTCAAGGCCAATTCATGCATACTTATTTAATTGTGAAGTCCAGGATGTATTGTAATAATGTTATCTACATTCAGATACATAATATTGGGTAATGTTAAAGAGCAACTTTTGAGGTTCATGTCTAGGTTCGTGTGTCCAGGTTGATGCTCTTGTTGAACGTAAACAAGGCCAAACAATTTTAGTCGGTGCTCGCTTCTTGCTACCTTGTGCATTGGGAACAATTTTCAATGGCTCAAAACTATTAGTGAAGGAAATGTTAGCTCAGAGGTGATAGTGGTCTGCTTCGAAGCATTACACTGCTCTTTCTACACCTGATTTGCAGTGGAATTGCGAGTTGAATGCAGATACTCATGTTCAGCCCATTTGGTGCACTTTAAATAACTGCAACTTGTCGAAACCGACCATAAGACGGTCCCGCCGTTGTTTTCAAAAGTCTTTGATGCTATGCAGCATGTCTCCCAGCTACGACCAGCTGAAGCTCCAACTCTGGTGGATCCCACCGGATGGCAGAGAAGGTCTCAACGAGTTCCTGGATGCCTATCAGACATTCTCGAGCGAGCAGACTCCGCTGGTGGATGCCGATGCGACATTTTCCTTCAGTGAGTTGTACCGTAAAGCAGTCAAGTACCTCCACGAGGAGGCGATTTATCACATCAATACCCCACAAATTGGATGAAGGGCCACTATCATTGTAGCTCATTTGGCAAGAGCATCGAGCGCATAATTCGTACGTTGCAGGTTTGATTCCCGCCAGCGGCTAGTTGTCTTTTCATTCCCTTCACATCTGTATCGCAATGACAACATTACACTAGAGATATGTGAACACCAAATTTTGGTTGCGAAGCAAATTCGAATGTTGAAGTGTGAGTGGAAATGGAATGGAATGTTTTAAAAATATTTCTTGTATATTTCTAAAATCTTTTTTGGATTGTTTAATGTGAAATTGCAGGGGAAAATTGGAAAGGTTTCCTAATTTGAATATTTCTCAAATCTTTTTCGAGTAATTTGAATCGGATTTTCGAGGAAAGAAAATTTCAAAGGATGCCTAAGTACTTGCTTATGGTATATAGCAACATGAAAGTGTTTCTTTTCGCTAGGTTGACGAAGCGCTGGTGGGGTGGTATCCATAGTTGTCTTATCAAGAATGAGGCAATGCAGAGGCTGAATTGTATTTGTGTGGATGATTTGGTGCAACCAAAGTATCACCAAGAACACTTTAGAACTGAAAGGCAGAGATGCTACTTCCTCATCCTCTCCTCCTCTTTCAACTTCACTAAAAACTCGGCTGATATGGCAGACGAAGAGTTGCTTCCTTCAAGTTAGAAGTTCCGAATCTGCCTCATCGACATACATGAACATTTGAATTTTTGGAGGCTGAAAATCTTTGGCATTCGATTTTTCAGACTTCCTGCCCAAATTTCAGGTCCAAAGCAGAATTGAGCCCCCCCCCCCCCCCTCACCTCTGCCATATCTATCATCCCCATGTTGGAAACGGCGTTTTCTTGAGTCAATACATTTGCGACTGTCACCAAGCCTAAAAGGCAGCTTCGCTGCAATGTGGTTCGGATGAGGTGAATCGTCTAATAATCTGAAAGGGCTCCTTTCAATGGGACGGCTGTATTGGTCTTGGAAAAGTTCAACCGTAGCTCAGGCTAAAGGCAGTTTTGCCGCAATATGAGAATGTAATGAGGTGAAGCATAATAAAGGTTCGAAGGGTTCAGTTTTAGTCGGACAATGACTCCATTTGTCTTTGGGAAGTTTGCATAGTAAAAATTCCAGTTTGAGTCCAATAACAAGCACTATTCATAAATCACTAGAAACTTCGAGTATTCACACACCCCTACTTAAAACAATACCATTAACATGCCCTGTAATTTTCTTGGCTTTATTACATGCTGGTTTTCATTGACCTTGATCATGTGAGTGACTTGACAGTGTTCATATGGTGTTGTTTCACAGCTGGTATTGACTAGTATTGTTTGGCGAAATTTGCCAGAGATGAAAGTACACTGCAAATTGCGACCTTTAAACTGGATTTGAAGATATATATTCTACATGGATCGTGAAAAGAACGCCCGAATCTGCCGCTGTTATTCACGGTCTTTCCATTCCCACCAGGATTTAAATTCGCATTCTGGCCTGCTGTCCAGCCTTTCAAAACCCGAAAAATGTACCGGCCTTTTTTCTTTCCAGCTTGGTCATGCGTGGTGCAGTGCCAGTCGCGACAAGGCACGCAAGAAGGCTCTTTTTCAGTGGCTGGTCCCCAGTCCCCTGGAGGCCTTCCAGTTGGCCTCGCACCCGTTTGACCGAGATGTGAAGCTGTCGTCGATCTCGTTTGGCACGCTGGTGCAGTTGGGCGTGTTCGTGCAGCACAAGCTCTTCTCCTCGTCCATCATCGACGACCACCGCGACTACTGGATCAACGCGACATTCCATCATGACCAGCGCGTGCTGCATGTGGATCTGCACCTCAACCACCGCGAGGCCTGTGCAGGGCTGATCGCCGAGTACCGGTTTATCGTCTCATACCTAAACATCACAAAGGTGTGTACACACTCCCAGTGGCATTGCACTGCTACGCATTAGGCCGCGAATTACTCCGGCCTGCTTGTTTTATCTAGATACGATGCTGAAATGCACGGTGAATTAGGTGGAGTAGGATATAAATATACATAATGCATACAAATGATACAAGATATAGAAACGAGGAAGTGAATTCGGAATAAATTTTTTGCCAGCATCACTGTATCACTTTTCCATGTTGGCAAGTTATCTTGTGTTGTTCTCTTTAAACATGACATGTTGGCTTGGAAAGAAGTGCAGAATATTATAATTACTTTAAGTTTCGAAGTGTGCTTGTTGAAACAGTATCTTGAGTGACTGAAATTTAAAGAATTAAGATACCCAAAACATTGCCCTAAGGGCACTTGCAAGGCACATGTAATGCATAATGCTACCATAAGACAGCTTGAAGCATTGCACAACAAAAGGATGCACAGATCACGTTGCTGCATACGGCAAAGTACAGTAAAACCTTGTTAATTTAAAGTTACTGGAACTGTGAGGAACAAATTAAGCCGGTTTGTGAAGTAACCGAACATACAAAAAGTGCAATGCAAGGAACATAAATTTATTCAAATTAATCAGGGCTGGTCGTTTGTTGCGCCGGCTAGTTTGTGGCTCCAAGGGTTATGTTTTTCAGCACTACCTGATCACAGCTGCAAACAAGGGGGAATTCCGGGCCTAACTGCTGTCAGAAATATAAAACAAAAAAAAGTGATCAACTAAAATGCGTGCAACACAGTAGTAGTGACGTCCGGGCAGCATGTCGCTTGCTCCTAGCTGTGTCAGCATGCACGTCATAATGCGACCATTCTCCTATTTTTTCTCGTAAAATGAAGAATTTAATAACGGACAGTGTGAAGAAAATTACAATGCGTTTTCACTGGAAAACATCATTGATATATGGGGTTTAACGTCCCAAAACCACCATATGATTATGAGAGACGCCGTAGTGGAGGGCTCCGGAAATTTCGACCACCTGGGGTTCTTTAACGTGCACCCATATCTGAGCACACGGGCCTACAACATTTCCGCCTCCATCGGAAATGCAGCCGCCGCAGCCGGGATGGGAAAACATCATTGAAACTTTCCACCAGTTTTCGAAGTAGGCGTTGCAGGCAAAACCTCTGCCAGCTGTGCAAGTGCCGAATTATTGGAGCAACCGGCACTCGGAGCTTCGCATACATGGCGGATTTCTCCAGACTGTCCTGGATAAATGGATAAATCGTGACGCGCTGACGTAGCGATCGTTGCGAGAAGCATGCGACATGCTGGCCGCACGTCACTGCTGTATTGCAGTGAAGCATGGTTTCTCCACAGGCGCATATTTTAGCTAATCACGAGACAGTAATATGATTTTTTGTGCTGGAAGTAGCAAGGCAGGGGTGCTTCAGCTACCACCCATTAGCATTGCTTAAGTACATTGCCTTGTGGCTCTTGAAGGCCGCCGTTTTATTGAATTTGTGGCGAAATCGGAATCGGGAATGAGCACACTGCACCCAAATTTTTCCAATTGACCGTACTTGTGCGGACCACCGCTTCATATTGTCCGCTCAAACTTGGATTGCAAAATATGAGACCGCCGAAATACTTAGAATTTTGTGGGATTTTGAAATAACCAAATTAGAATTAACGACCAATTACCGAATGAAAGGTACTATTTGGTTCATATTGGCTTTTGCGATGTGCTACCGTAAAAGCATTTCAAGTGCGCACCGTAAGTGCATCGCAAAAGCCTACCAAATCTGCCAAGTGTACAACAAATAAGCGTGCATGCTACCAGCATAAAAAGTAAGCTGCTGTCCAGGCAGGTCTTTGCACTCGGCAAGCACCATTACGTTGAGGCACGGCAGCTGTGAGTGTGACACGGGGTTGCACTCAACGCACCTTGGCGTCGAGGTGTGAACCGCAATGGGTGCTCTGGCAATTCTTTCAGTGACGGAGTCGAAGGCTTCAAAACGAGTCGATCCACTGGTCTTGTGCACTTAACTCGTCACAGATATCTGCAGAAATATAAAAACGAAAAGTTTCATATCTACCATATATGACAAGCCACCACTTGGCTGCCTTGAATATCTGCTGGCCACAAGTTGTTCTGGGAACGAGCTACACTCATAGACTACGCAATGATGCGTAGCAAAATCGGGACCAAGAATTCAGATTTCCACTTACAAGTTCATTTCTCTAAAACACAAAACAGCATGTTCATTGTTCAAGAGGCCCAATCGCAAGTATATTTAACAATGCCTTGTGAAGACATTGTCATCTCCAGACTATTGCCTTGTAATTGCTGAACACTTTTCTCATTGCGTGGGCTGGTGCTTGTTACATAGACAAGCGTAATGGATATGCTTAACTGTGCCTAATTTCAGATGGGAATTTTACAAAGGTAAATTCATTTGGATGTCCCTACAATAGCTTCCCTAATAGCCCTTTTATGGCATTAATATTGCATTTATCATTAGGATGGTGGTCGTGGCAGTTCTCATTGTTGTTAAGCATACATACATACATACATACATACATACATACATACATACATACATACATACATACATACATACATACATACATACATACATACATACATACATACATCATCATCATCATCATCAGCCTGACTACGTCCACTGCAGGACAAAGGCCTCTCCCATGTTCCGCCAGTTAACCCGGTCTTGTGCTTGCTGCTGCCAATTTATACCCGCAAACTTCTTAATCTCATCTGCCCACCTAACCTTCTGTCTCCCCCTAACCCGCTTCCCTTCTCTGGGAATCCAGTCAGTTACCCTTAATGACCAGCGGTTATCCTGTCTACGCGCTACATGCCCTGCCCATGTCCATTTCTTCTTCTTGATTTCAGCTATAATATCCTTAACCCCCGTTTGTTCCCTAATCCACTCTGCTCTCTTCTTGTCTCTTAAGGTTACACCTACCATTTTTCTTTCCATTGCTCGCTGCGTCGTACCTCAATTTCAGCTGAACCCTCTTTGTAAGTCTCCAGGTTTCTGCTCCGTAGCTAAGTACCGGCAAGATAAAGCTGTTATATACCTTCCTCTTGAGGGATAGTGGCAAGCTACCTGTCATAATCTGAGAGTGCTTGCCAAATGTGCTCCACCCCATTCTTATTCTTCTAGTTACTTCAATCTCGTGGTTTGGCTCTGCGGTTATTACCTGCCCTAAGTAGACATAGTCTTTTTACAACTTCAAGTGCACTATTACCTCATCTTGAATGTCATTATCAGAACAGTGATTACGATCCTCTTCAAGCACTTGCGATAATATATCATCAGTCGGCAAACCAGCAACAGCGACACTATCATCATTGCTCACAAACACAGCCCGAAAACGTAACGACGGTTTCTATGTCAAAGCGCCAACTCGCCCTATAGTCAACTCTTTTGATGTGCCCGAGCTGCAAACGCTATGTGCGAAGTCACTACGTAGTGCAAAGAAACCAGAAGCGTAGGCGTCGCGATTAGCTGGGGTAGCGGTGGCTGCGCAAACTGTCCCATACGGTCCTCATGTGCAGTGCATTTCGCAGACACTGGATGCACCGGCGGCCCAAGCGCTACTGCCAGGTGGTGACTAGCGCCGCCTGGCCACTTTCCCCCTCATTCACTATCTGCTGCTGTTCACATGGTTTCAGTTTCTCCAAAACTTCGGTTCCGCCGCGGGTTACAGCGACGGAGCCGGGAGTTCATGCCTTCAGTAACCGGAATCAGTTACCGAAAACACGAAGCCCCGATAGCTTTCTCTGTAATAACTGAGTTAACTGGTGCACGTCGAAATCTCTCTGAATTAACGAGCATTTGACACCATTGAAATATACAGTTTTGCCGGGACCGCACCACGTGTTCGAGTTAACGAGATTAGGATAAATGAGCTTTTACTGATTTGTATAAGCAGGTTGAAGTGGTCATCACCATAGCTGCCGTCACCTGAGGCACTGGGCAGCAACCATGCATCTCGCAGACCTCTGTGATGTAGCGACATTTAGTGAAATGTCGAGGAAAGCCTTGTACATCTACTTCACAGTCAAGAATTTTTTCGGTTGGTCATTAGCGACACTTTTCTACTTGAGAATAGTGTGGTCCATTTTTCTCGATGACTGGTATGTCCTACAACGTTGAGACATTGCCCACCGATGGTGAACCGAATTGATAAAGTAGTTTGCAAACACTCTTGAAGAAGCTACTGTGAAATCGCGAGCAAGTTCTATTGTATCGTGAAATCGTTCGCCTACGGTGAAAAAAAAATCTGACAGGGTTCGGAGGGCGGGCTCTTGCTCAGTTGCTGGTGAAAATTTTATATGGCGGGGGAGAACTGTCAAGAATATAAAGGATGTGAACTTGTGCTTCGAGCGAGATAGTTTGTAGGGTGCGTAAAAACGGCAAATGTAAAGTTAAAATCAATAAAGGGTTGGGGGGGGGGGGGCATTTGCTCAGTCAGTCACTGACGCATATTTCAAATCCCACGAAAAAGGTAGGAGGGCCCTTGCTGGGGTCCTGTAGTGATGCCATGTTTGGTGTGCCGCAGGTGATGATAAATGACAGGAATCGCCACGTTGAGATCTACCTGCACCTCAAGACCCCAGCGATGGTTATGGGCGAAGTGATCATGGAGAATCCTTCGCGGCCCGGCAGCGCAGCGGCTGCCACGCCACTGCGCTGGGAGCGCCACCTTGCCATTGGCTACGACTGCATCGGCGATACCGTGCGCATGGCTTCACTCTGTGGGGGTCTCTTCCTCAAGCTGGTCTTGACAGATCACTCCCTCGCGAGGCGCGTGATTGGCCGGCTCTCACAGCGTTGCACCCAGGGTACCCTGTTTTGCTACGCCCCCGTCCGGACCTACTGTCCAGATGTCGTGGTGGGCCGTTGGACCGTCGAGGTTTTGGTAGGGATGCTCTGCATTTCTTTTAGGGGCTCTTCAACACTTGTTCAGCATGATGAGAAAGCGCGATAAGTAGTCGTGGCTCCAGAAAACAAAACTTGCAAGTGTGGGACGTATATCCTGGAATTTGAGATTCTCAAACTTGGTTGGATATTGTTCCCTCTTTTCTCTGAAATGGTGCTACAAACTCGGATGAGCTCGTCATAAACCTGAAGACAATTGGCCGATATGAGAGTCGTGGGCTGCATACGTACTGTGGCTGCATAGTGAAATTCAGGAGCGTGCCCAAAAATAGAAAATTTGGCAGAGCCCATGTGCCTTGGGAATTGATGTTATACAAAGTAAGCGATAAAAGGTGGCCGTTATAATTTTTATAGTGCGAAATATTATGAAGTTGCGCTAAAGATATGCACAAGTGTACATACACACGCACGTTAAGCAACCGTCTGTTTTATGTAACCAGTTATTTACAGTTTCTTAACGATGTCAACATTAACATAGTCTACATTAGCAACACCAGAGGTGGAAAGCTGATATGAAGCGCTGGTGCTAGTGAGGATGGTATCCCTAGACACTGCTACATAAATCAAGTTTAGTGGATGGCGCTTGACCACAATTACCGTTAACCTGACCTGATGGCCACATCATTGGAGTACATGTGTAAATGTTTATAAAATTAACCCTCTCCACGTGTAGCTTTCAGCGCATTCGCTGGTGCAAAAGAAGAAAGCGCTTTGAAGGGTACGCCGAATTCCTGTAACTTCACTTGTAGTTCATAGATTCTAAAAAATTTTTGTCGCAGTTGATTCACGGGGCAACAAGCTCTGGTAGTGAAGCCATTCGACGTTTGCTTCGAAAAGTGTTGCAAAGCTACTTTATGGGCTGTCTACCGCTCGGAAAAATTTTTTGATTGTGGCGCAAATGAAAATATTATTCATCGCATCGGTGGCAACGAGCATACTTTCAGGCCAGAAACAAGGAAATATAATTTTTACTTGATGTTGAAAGTCAATAAAAAGTGACCACTAGCATCACCCAACAGTAAATGTGGTCAATCTTGACAATCTATGGGTAGGACAAGAAATTCTCGCAAGTAAACTTATTTTGCCCTAAAACACACGTTTAACTTGAAATTGTATTTTATGCACTTGAGGCAGCTTTAAGTTACACCAGAGACCAAATGTAGCTTTTTTTTTTTCTCGCGTGCTCAAAGGGGCGCACGATGGCGCTGCCAGCAGTATGTTCGCTTGCCTTCATGCCTGCCTGCGAACGGTGGAGAAACACGACCACGGCGTCCGCTGCCACTCATGAAAGCAACAAAAAAGTGCATGTGCCTAAAACGACCACTAAGATGTTTGTTTTTTTAATAACCAAACTTGAAGCCTGCAAAAATCACACGCAGTTTCAGTTTTCGACTTTCACCAGCACCGACCAGAGTTGTGGGCATTCATCCCACTGATGGAAGGAGACATAACGGGGACAGAAAAATTCTGTTTTAAAGATTTCTACGCACTTTCCAGAGAAACCGCTGCAAGGCTACACTTCGCATGGTACGCTTTTATTGCAACACAAAACAGGAGGGCGACAAAGGACTGTAAACAGTGCCTTTAAAGAGGGTTACACTCGAACAATGAAATCCTTTAGCCACGCTAGTACTGAACAAGCGCGATCATGTTAACTGCTTTTCAAGTCTGTTCCTGAAGGCGTCTTGCAACACTTTTTGAGCATGTTCAGAAAACGCTGCCGATCGGTAGTGGAGGCTCCCGACAACGCGCAAGCCGAATATAGCGTAGCTCGCAGCCTGGAATTCACTATAAATTATCAGACTGCTCGAAATTGCTTTCTCTTTTCTCGACAAATGATGAAGGACGTGCAAAAATCACTCGTAGCGAGCCCGTTTATCAGCCATTGGGTGATTTGAACATGGCCCGCTCAATCGTTAAAGATCGCCGCGGGAGGCTGCGACTTGTCCATGCGTGCGTGTGCAATCACACTGAAAAAGTCGCGCATTTGAAGAAAAAAAAAAGTGCTCGAGGTCGTGAGGTGCATGTGACGTCTTTCTTGGCCCCTGCCATCCCTCCCTGCTTAGCTTCCAGCACTTTTGTCGGGACAAGAGAAGAGAGAATGCAATCGCAGCATGCGACAAAACTTTGTAACTCCACTTGTACTGGACGAATTTTTGAAATTTTCGCGGCGTTGAATTCGTGAGGCAATAAGCTCTTCCAGAGAATTCATCCCATGGTTACTTGAAAAAGTGTTTCAGGGCTCCTTTAACACAAACCTCTTGCCTGGCGACTTTGAAACAAAACTGGGCACCGTTTGAATATCAAATTCTAGCAGCCTGCTCAACACTGTCTTTTATTATTGCAGACGAGGTGACTCTAGTGTTGAAGCCAAAACAACTGATTTGCACGGTCCTGCAGTTATATGGGGTCACCCCGCTTTCACCTTAAAAAAGGGCGCACGGACAGTTGGCTAAACAGTTTGCTTTATCTGTTGACATGCCTCTACAGCGTAACCTGGGAGAACAACGTTGGTTGCTCTAGCCTCTTCAAACTTGCACTCACCGCGACAGTTCATTTGATTTGTACTGTTCCAACGGCACTTAAGTGCTGCGTTCAAACCAAGAGCTATCTGCTCTCTTCGGCATTTTGTAAAGAATAGGGAAAAGGGAATTTCTGGGAACGTACTGCTTTTATGGGCATGCACTGCTTATTCAAGTTACAGATAGGGTTAATCAGCCATTTACAATTGGATGAGTGATAGCCTTCTTGACAGTTCGCTGCCCTGAAGTTGGAGCCATGTGCCGTGCTTTGCAACACTATTTCATGATCTAAATTGCCACATAGAGGACTACTACTCTGGAAATAATGTGCCACACTTGTAATCCCGCGTTGTGTGCCAGTCTATAGAGGGAAAGGAGTGCACTCTGCTATATGCCATAGGTGACGATTTCTCGGCCGCAAGTATGGTGGAACTGCTCTAAAGCCTGTGCCTCCTCCTTCAATGTGTCGCCAATTTAAAAGTTCCAAAAAATTCCTTCCTCTCTTAGCTCGTCACACTGTAGCTGTTAGACTGTTCAATCTATTTGGGCGGCTAGTAACATTATGAGCTAAAACAAACTTGCGTTTATTTTTCCTGCCTCGCTGGACACAGTAACTCCTTCTCTGGAGGTATTTGTACATGGCTATTATAAAATTATTTTGTCTGTGGTGTATGGGTAGTACCGTATTTACTCGCTTAATGAACGCACTCGCATAACAAACGCACCTTCAACTTCAGTCATCAAAATTTAGATTTTTTCCCCGTGTAATAAACGCCCCCCCCCCCTTACATTCATCCGCTGTAGTCCCGCTAAGCGACATCTCCTCACCCTGTGGATCTCTTCGGTTTTTTATTACTTCGGCTCGCTCCCTCTTCCTTCCTCCCTTCGCCCGTTGCCGCGTGCCTATTGGTTTTCTTTCTATCTGGGCAAGGCATGACCCCGTCTTATCTGTGAGCCACAGCAGGGTTCACGAGTGGTGCGAGTGTAGAGAAATCACAGCTGACAAGCACACAGTGAGTGAAGGTCGCCAAACCGCTCGCGCCAACCCACGTGTGGCGCTTTCTGCGATGCCCCCCCTTTCTATTTTTAGCGTACTTTCTTCTTTCTTCACTCTGTCTATTCATTCCTCGTTCCCCGATGAGTGTATCGGTTGAGGTGTCCACGTTAGAGACGAATATCGTGCACTTCACACCTCTTTTTCTTACCTTTCTACATTTTTCTTAAAAATCGCATTCCCCTCCCCCCCCCCCCCAAAAAAAAAACGCCAACCAAGTTCAGGCGATTTTCGAACTATGTCAGGATTTGCTGTCGCGAAGGGTCATCCGTTGGAATCAAGTGAAAGGTTTCTGGAAAACCAGAAAAAATCTCTTGTCGTCCAGAGAAGATCGCGACGATTTCCGCAACATGGTAGCACCCCCGATTCTCGCTTCGCTTGTTATCTAGGCGTAGAGGCACTTCTCATGTAGAAGCGAGGTGGCAGTCGTATTGGTCATTAATCTTGTTATCAACGGTTTGTTTTGATGCTTTAGGGGTAGCTTGCTGCAATGTCGGTTACTTGCTTCCACGACCTCGTGCTTGCTCAATGTTAATGGCGGCATCACGGTCGGCATGCAACGTTGCCGCGAAGTTGGCAAAAGGCGTTGTAGCGTCGTAGCGCCCGCTTTTGGGCGCCCCTCGAGATCACAGCACATACCACTGTTGCAGTTAAACGATTGCGAGAAAAGATAGCCGCAAAACATTTTATGGCATGCGCGGGCGGCCAGGTACAGCTTGCAAAAGGTCGCGCCATCAACCACTGAAGATGAGTAGAGTGCAACAAAGAAGCTGTTTCCAAACAGTGTACGCGTATGTGAATTGCAAAAGGCTAAGCGCCCTAACGTTTTTTTTCATTACCACATTTTTTGCTCCTCCCGAAAGTTTTTGTAAAATTTACCTTGTGTAATAAATTCACCCCCCAATTTGCTCCGATTTTTCGAGAAAAAAAGTGCGTTCATTATGTGAGTAAATATGATATTCCTATATCGGCGTGAGCCCCAGGAGGGTAGCAGTATATAAAATTCACAGTAATGTACTCCAGCCAGAAAAACTCAACAGCAAAAGCTAGTATTCATTTTTTTGCAACTGCCATTTTAAGACAGCATCTTTGGGTACAGTGCGAGACCAGCGAAGATAGAAGAGTACAGTAGGGACACAGACAAGTGCAGACTCGTAACTGGAAAGCTTTATTTGAAAAACACATGAATGTCAGTCATAAAAAAAAAGAGCAAAGTATCAACATTGCGCAGAAGTGTTCAAATTGAGTAAAAATTACATAGCATATCACGCAACAGCACATGTGCAGACGAGATGGGCAGACTTGTGCTGAGAAGTTAGATGGTGCACTACGTAACACTTTCTATTCAATTATAGCACTCCTGCGCAAAGGTGGTACGTCTTTTTAAAAAAATTTTTATTGCTGTCACGATCATGTGCTCTTCGATTAATACTCCTCAGTTGCGAGTAAGCACTTGTCTGTGTATCCTCTGTACTCATCCGTCTGCGTCGGTCTCGCGCTGTACCCAAAAATGCTTCCTTACCAGCTAGCCTAACTTTCGATATTACACTCGAAGCTCATTATAACAATGTTCCATTTTGCTCGAAAACAGGTTTGTTATATCCGAAAATTTGTTATAAAGGTTCATTTTTAACACTACATATGTTGTAAGACCATTTTTTATGTTTTGCATTGTAACAGATATTTCGTTAAAGGGGTTCTGAAACGCTTTTTTTAAGTAACCATGGAATAAACTCTGGGAGAGCTTATTGCCTTACGAATTAAACGGCCTGCCTTGCCGCAGTGGTCTAGTGGCTAAGGTACTCAGCTGCTGACCCGCAGGTCGCGGGATTGAATCCCGGCTGAGGCGGCTGCATTTCCGATGGAGGTGGAAACTGCTGTAGGCCGCTGTGCTCAGATATGGGTTCACGATAAAGAACCCCAGGTGGTCAAAATTTCTTGAGCCCTCCACTACGGTGTCTCTTATAATCATATGGTGGTTTTGGGACTTTAAACCCCACATATCCATCAAATCAACGAATTAAATGGCGTAAAAATTTAAAAAATCCGTTCAGTACGCTTTCTCACTAAATCATGCCTTTGCTGTGTTGTTTGTACGTGGTTAGCTTGCGTTCTGCCTGCTATGCACTGCTGTAGCGTGACTGAAAACTGCAATTCATTCAGTACCACTGTTCGCACCTTATACGCATATATTCTTTTCTCTCATTCTGTTCACCATGAATTGTGCGACAGTTAAGTCTAGTAAGGAAAGCTTAGTGGCTGACTGTGCTTCACGCTACACTGCGTTTACCACGTGTACGCACATGTTCTTGCACCAGTAAAAATCTTATATAAGACCTCAGCAGAAAGGTTTCATCGACGGATTACGTGCATGACGGTGCTATAACAAAGGCCTAGATAATGGGACAAGCATGTTTTTTTCTGACAAAAAGTTACGGCTGCCTTTCGTCAGGTCACTAACAATGCTACACAAATGCTGTCAATAATGTACAAAAGATAAAATATCAGTGAAATGACACATTATATATAAAGCACGCCGTCTGAATTAATTTTTAATGTCTGGGCTCTTCAAAGCATTTTTAAATCTATGCACACAGTTGCGCACGGTAATTCTGTCTTAATTGGGGTGTAAGTAACGAAGTCTCGCAGATTATGCGAGTAATATCTACATAGAAATATAGTAATATTTCTATGTAGTGGTACCACGGCCAGATAAACACAACTAAGACTCCTCGCATGATTCATAAACTACAGTGCCATGTCATAGTTGTACACCTACCAACAAATGGCGCTCAAGTGCATGACCTAGAGCTTTTTTTTTTACAACCGAGTCACCATAAAATGCTGCATTCACAAAGCATTTAATAATCATGTGTGGGAGGATTTAAAGAGCATTTTGCGATGTGCTTGTAACAGAAAGCGGCATTCACTCTGAAGTTTTTCTGGTGAATGGAGAGTACCGACGACAATAAACAACACTTTAGAAAGTTGCACTTGCCGATCTTGTTACAATGCATCAGCAGCTGAGCAAGATCAAATGCTTTCGTACGTCCTTTCAGGCATACGTAGATACAGTTACACTCACGCTGACATGACCGAACAAACCACACTTTGAGAACGTGCATGACGTACGCACGCACAGAAACACGACGTGGCTAGCAGACGATGCAAGGAGCAATCCACACTTCACCATTTCGCCCAGTTGCCACCAGGCGGTGACTCTGCTCGATCTCGCGGCCAATATCAAGTGCGCGGCGCGTTTCTACACCGTGCGTGGGCTATTTCGGAGGCCACGCTCTTTGTTTTTGTGCCACTGTGCGTTCGTGGCGCTTTCAGCAAAGAGGTTTCTCCAGCATTCGGCAGATGGCGCTTTGCTGTAAAAGGCGCGATTTTCAAATTTTGACTTGCATCGTCAACGCTCGCAACTGTTTGGCATGGTTGCAAATCTGTTTTGACTTCTATTGTGCAGTTATTTTGTCATATAATGGTTTGATTTACTATTGTTTCAATAATTAACGGCACTGGCTATCATACCAAAATAAAATGATCATATAGATCAAAGAAGTTTTTTTTTCTTTTTTTCAAGGACCAAGATGGGGAGTGGGTTCTATGCGAGTAAATACGGTATGAAAGTTGCAACTGCTGTGGCCAGGTGCGGTAGTTATTATAGGTTACCCCTGCCGAAAAGTGGGGAAAATGCAGCTTGAGCACCCGTACACAAGGCAGTGTCGACATAACATTCTTGTCTACATACTTTCATAGTAATCAAGAGATATTCTGACTAGCATAACAAACAAATGTCAGAACTACTGGTAAACATTAACGATGCAAAAAGAGATAAGTAACTGTGCTGAAAAAATTATGTTGAATCATATACACTCAAAGGTCATAATACACTCATCTGACACAAAAACATTGTTATATTTAAAAGTTCATTATAAATGAATATTTGTAACACTATCTATGGCAAAGCTTTTAGTCATTTTGTTATAATCAATAATTTGTTCTATTCGAATTCATTATATCGAGGTTTGAGCATGTTTGAGCCTGCTGGCTTTTAGCATTTTTAATTACTTAAAAATTTATTGCACCAGTGTTTAAAATAACTAATTACATTATGTAGCGAAATGAATGCGTTGTAGTAGGAACTGATAGTTATGTTTAGAGAAGTTAAAATGCAAGAAAAATCGTGAAACATTTTTTTATCGTTGTTGCCATAATCAATAACCTGTTTCTGATATTTGTTTGGGAGATATGGTAAATGCCGGTAGCATCTGATGACATTGCAATGTGCTGTCATAGACCTGTCACTCTTGGCGTGCCTGTTCACGGGAGGCTGTGTACGCAACGTGATTCTCTGCGCAAACTTCCCAGGCACGCTGCGAGGAAATGGAGAGGACTTTGCCATTTCCCTGTGCCTATGCATTCAAGGCGGCCCTGCACATCACATTTGACGTTCTCGATCAGATGGCGCTTATGTCAAGGACCACATTTGAGAAGCTTATGCGGGACATCAAGAAACGATCGAAGGAGGAGCCATTGGTCGTCGAGCGGGCGCTGAGCCACATTGTGTCCAGCATCGACGCGGGCAACGTCGTGATGTTTGGGCCCGCCTTCTACGTGGCCTGCAGCCTGTTTAAGGACGAGAAGCCGCCGCAGCTGGCCCGTAGCACGTGCCTCGTGCGGAGCGTGTTTGTCACGCCTGGCCGGCTCATTTTTCGTCCTCCGCAGGTATGCGAAGAGAGTTTTTAAAATCAAAAGTAGGGACTGTAGTGATACTGTATTTTCTCACATATGACACGTCCCTACCTGTTACGCACACCCCTGACAACCATACACAAAAAAAATTAATATAGGGAAAATAGCTTTAGTGTATTACAGTGACGTAGATTTTCTTGCATTACCATGAAGTAGCAGCATGAAACACACTCGCCACCTTACTTTGGCTTTGACTTTTTCGTATATTTTGTGCGGGTTTTATGCGACGAAATGTGGTATTTTTTTCTGAATACACTCAATCCTTATTATAACAAAGTTGCATCTTGCAAGAAAATAAGTTTGTTATATCTGAAAATTTGATAAGAAGGTTAATCTTACACTGTATCTATTGCTAGGCTATTTTTCATTTACTTCATTATAGCATATATTTTGTTATGTTTGTGTTTGTTATATTGAGTTTTGAGTGTACATGATTTAAACAAAGTGCGAGCAAGGCATGCGAGGCGTGAGCTCTGGCTACCTATGGCGTATTGGTATAGAATGCTGCTTCACTGCTAGAGCACGCTGTTAACTAGTAAGGTAAGTGTCATTGTGCTTTGTGGGTAGCCCCTTCGAAGATGTCCTTTGCAAATACTGCCACTACACATTGTGCATGAACGCATGTGATTTGTAAAAATTTGAAATGCTCATTAACCAACTTCAGAAATGGATTCCTTGGGTGTAAAGCAGTCTCAGTATGTTTTGACAACTTACATGGATGGATGAAACAGCTCAGCTGCACTTAGGAAGCCTTTGAATGGTATTACAGCATGCTATTTTAACACATGTTGATGGAAGGCTATGCACTTTCGGAGCTGTGACCCCGCCTTTTCTTACGCTTTGCAGGCACATGTTTACTGCGTGTGCGTGGCGGAATAAATCTAAGCTTAAGTGAGGATTTTCATTTTTGTCTTGCTGCTGTAATGAGCAGCAGTTGGAAAAAAAACATAAGACCAATTCATTCTTTGATAGTGTGTGACCTGCGGAGCTGAGGGGTGAACTTCCACCTCTGCGGCTGTCACCATTCTTCAATAGCCCCCTGGGTTATTTGCGCAAGCGCGGTCGGTCAGCTTGTACATGCCATGCACGATCATGCCAGCACAGCGCCTGATTGTGGTGGCACACCTTGTACGAAATGCATGTAGTAAAATTGCTGTTTCAACTCGAATGCATTAGTCCGACTTTCCTGTTTCAAAATGTGCCACTGTTCTCCAGGGGGACACTAAGTATTATTTGTATGCAGAAGCTGTTGTGCCATTGGCAGGTCCTTTGTAAAAGCAAATTTTCCTACAGCACGCGGCCTGTCCTTCCTCATTTATTCCTCCTCCTCCTCTTACAGCAGGCGGCCTGGGTGGAGTTGTGCTGTCATTAACACTGCCTGTGGAAGCGATGAGAACAAATTCAAAAAATATATTTTGAACAATTTCACATGTGCTTACGTTGCACCCATTATGTACACTCAAACCTCATCATAACAAGGTTGCATCTTACAAGAAAATAAGTTTGTTGTATCTGAAAATTTCTTAAAAAGGTTCATCATAACACTGTATTGCAAGACTATCTTTTGTTTACGAGAAATAACCAATATTTCGTTATATCCATGTCTGTTACATTAAGGTTTGAGTGTATTTCAGTTTGTGCGTAGGTATCTTTTTACATGTGCTGTGGTAAGACTATTTACTGAATTTGTATTTTGCTGCAGGTTCACTTTGAGAACAGGATTCTGAGTGAGTTCAACGCGGAATTCGCCATACGAGTGTCGTTCAGGGACGACAACCTGGACAAACTCTCCTTCTCACTCAACCTGCACTCGTCACGGGATGCGATCCTGAATGCCGTCGTCGCCCGCTTCCTGCACGATGGGCTGCAAGTTGGCACCAGAGAGTTCAAGTTTCTGGCACCTTCCTTTAGTCAGCTTCGTGACCACGGGTACGATTGAATGAGAACATCACAACTTGTGTTTAGTGCAAGGAAACGCGAGGACACAGATATAATGAAAAGCCAGTTATAACGAAGTAAAAGAAGAAAAGTTGTAATAGATATAATTGCTAGGAATAGACCTATATAACGGATTTTTTGATATAGCAAACTTATTTTCATGTAAGATTGAACTTTGTTATAATGAGGTTTGGATATATTAATCTCTCGTGTACTTTCTTGGTCTTGGCTTCGATTTCTGCCAGTATTCACTAACATTGTGTTAAACGAAGACATGAGCTTTCAAAATCCTCTCCACTGATTTGTAGCGAGAATCTTGTTCCCGCAAACTTCAGGTAGTTGTATGCGAGGGCTGAACCCTCTTTGTAAGTCTCCAGGTTTCTGCTCCGTAGCTAAGTACCGGCAAGATACAGCTGTTATATACCTTTCTCGTGAGAGATAGTGGCAATCTACCTGTCATAATTTGAGAGTGCTTGCCAAATGTGCTCCACCCTATTCTTATACTCTCGATCATGTCCCGCATGACGTGAGCTGTCTGTGCTGCGAGTGGTACTAACACTCCTTCCATCCCTTGAAAACCCGAAAATTGTACCGGCCTTTTTTCTTTCAGGAGAGAGCTCCTGAAGCCAACGTACGTTGTGACAGCCGTTGCTCCTGACTCAACCACAAGGCAGAGTGTAAAGGTTTCACCACTTTCAACTTGCAAGAAAAAGCCTGTTAGTTTTTCAGGTAAGCATTGCATTGTTATCCAGAATAAAAGTTTGTTTATTCTTCTTTCTACTGTGTCTGCAGCATCTTTTCCTACATAGCTCTATTCCCTATTATTGCCTTGTTCTGCAGGTATATTGAAAATCCAATCATAATACAGGATGTCAAGTATACGATACTGGAGTTTTTTTTTCTATTAGCTAATCATCTACTTGTTCATGTACTTCTACTACTATTATGCTACTACTACTAATGCCCCCTTGGTTTTTCTCATTTCAGGAACAATCGGTGCCAAGTTGTCAGTTGAATTCGATGCCTACAAAAACTCAAAGTTGGCCTTCCCAATCGGTGTTACAGCCACAGCATCTGGGAACATAATCGTTGCTGATACTTCTCAGGACAGAGTTATGGTATTTGACCCTAATGGACGCGGTCTTCACAAGGCCACCTTTTGTGAGCACACCCACTTTCTTATTTATGCAACATGCGAAAGCTCCTAGTGTGCGGAATGGGAAAAAAAGAAAGAAGTGATGGAAAACAGTGTCTCTCGAGAAATAGTATGGCTAATTGGTAGAAGAAACTTATGCCAGGTTCACATGAGTGGTGCCAGGCCTCGGGAAAAAAGTTGCGCTGAGTTTTTCTTTCTCTTGACTTTCCTGTTCGTTCTCTTTCTTTTTGCTTCACATCGTTTCTTGTATCTGTTCTATTTTGGCTCTTTCTTGTATATGATTTTTTACCCGTTGCTTTAGATTTCTTTCCTATCTATTTTTCTTGCTTTCACACTCTCTTTATAATTATTTCTCTCTTTCCTTGCTTTCTCCATTCGCTTCTTTCTATTTGTTTGTTTCTCATTTTCCTATTTTAATTTTTATTTTTCTGTATGCTTTTTATTATTGTGTCTGTTTCTTTCTCTTTTTCTGTGTATTTCTTTCTTGCAATATTTTTGCCTTTATTCTCTATTTCTCACCGTTTTTTTTCCCTTTTTTTCTATCCCTTTCTCTCTGTTAATATCTCTTTCCTTCTCCCTCTCTTTTTCCCTCTCTCTTTCATGTGTTTTATGTGCACCACTTTGCTGATCAAAAGTTTTTGTTTAATGCTTTTACCTGCTGTGCTCACTAGCAGGGCTTGTGCAATACCTGTGGTAAATACCCACTTGTGATTTTCTGCGCACACCAAAGTTGCTACATCCTGCTTAAACAGCTTTGCTGCTAAAAGACAACACGCCATAGTAGTTTGGTGGTTGTTTTAACTGCTGGCCCGAAGGCTGTTGGTTCAAATCCCGTTTGTAATGGCTACATTTCCACGAAAGCAAAATGCTAGTGGCCCATTCACTCGGATCCAAGCATGTCATGAAGGAGCCCTGGCAGCGAGTTTTGTTTGCGAATTCGTTACTGTAATTTACATATAGCCTCGGGTCAAGTAATGCCAAATCTAATTGTAAATACTTAGATGTATCATAAACGATCTAACTCATTAGTGCTAGATTAATTGTGACCAGTCTTAGCATCACTTTGAAACGCTTGCTGAACTAGTGTAAGAAACTTCTGCTTTCTCAGGCGTTAGTGCCCAAGAGCACATGTGCTCATGCTCTGATGACATTGACAGCGCACTTCTCAAATAAGGGCGGCCCTGCACGCAGTAAAGAATGAAATGGTGGCGGTAAAGAATGAAATGATGGAAAAAGAACAGCGATTCTCTGTAAGCGGTGGAAGCTACCTTGAGAGCAGTACGACAACAGAAGTTGAGGGTGCTCCAGTCGACAAATCATTGTGTGCACCTCTTGAATCATGTGCAACATTGACAATACTCTTTTCTTGTAAACTATCGCTGTGCCTTTGTCTACTTCATATACGCGATGATGTCACGAGGTGCTGCCAGTTCATATGAGCACTCACGCTCGCTTTAAAGCCAAATTAAAGTGCCAATGTTCACCACTAACAAATGGCCAGAAGATTCTGCTCATGTATACTGGCGAATCTTGCAACACAAAATGTCTTGAGGTTTCAATTTTTGGTGGTAGGGCCCTTTAAGGAACACGAGATGATGAAAATTTCTGGGGCCCTCCAGTAAGGCATCTTTCATTATCGTGTCGGTTTCGGGGCATAAAAACCCACAATTATTATTTTTTTTTATTTATTTGATACTGTCAATCCCGTGCTTGGGGTCATTATAGAGAGGGTGTCGCAAAGTACATAACGTTCGCATAAAAAAGAAAAATTCAAAAGCACATAGAAATACGAGATGGATAACCAACAGAAAAATAAGAAACAAACAACAGTGACTATACACATAAAAATCAAGGAATAAATGCTCACAACAGAATTCAGCACACATCACTACAAAGAAAACTGTCCAATGCATTTTCCGAATTCACTGATGTTGTTTGTTGCACAACCGCATTGGGTAAACTATTCCACATATCTATTGTGTCTCGGAAAAAGGAGTGGCGGAAAGCATTTGTGCATGTGAAATAAGGTTGAATTGCTCTACTATTATTAAGACGATTACATCGCCTTCCAGGGGGCTGAAGATAATAAATCCTTATTTATTTTTGTTTGCCCGCTTATAATCCTAAAAAAAATTTGAGGGGATGTTTGCGCCTGCGATATTCCAAAGACTCAAGCTCACAGGACTTTAACAAAGCTATGACTGAGTGTGTGCGTCGGTATCTACCGGATATGAAACGGACTGCTAATTTTTGTATTCTTTCAATTTTTGTCCATAACACCTTCTGGTGAGGCGACCACATAATACTAGTGCACTCTAAGACAGGACGTATGAATGTTTTGTGAGGAGCTAGTTTTACATTCGGTGTGGCATGTTCCAGTTTTTTCTTTAGGAAATACAGTTTTTTGTTTGTCTTAGAACAGATGTTATTAATATGTGAGTGCCATTTCAATGTGTGCATAATACTAACTCCTAGGTATTTGAAACAAGTGGCATTGTTTAAAGGGCGACTTCCGATGTGATACATGAATGATAATTCCCGCCCACTAGAGTGAATATGCGTAAATGTCATCTTGCTATAGGTTATTTCCATGTCCCATATTATACACCACTGATCTAATGCATGTAAGTGCCTGTTCAGATTAATTTGGTCGCCTTCGCAAGTAACTGGGGAAAAAATTAAGCAGTCATCTGCAAAAAGTTTCGTTTTAATAGGAGCATCAACTACTGAACATAGATCATTAACAAATATCAGAAAATGAATTGGTCAGAATTGATTCTAAAACAGATCCCTGGGGAATGCCCGAGTACACAGCCAGTGGTCTTGAAGTGTAGTGTTCAATTTTTACAGCCTGTTGACGTGCGGATAAATAGGCCTCTATCCATTTTAATACTTCTTCGCTTATTCCTAATCTTTCAAGCTTGAAAAGTAATTTACGATGAGAGACTTTATCAAAAGTTTTCCTAAAATCGACACAAATTACACCAGTCTGCAGAAAGGCATCGCTGTTTTTATTGAAATCGTGGAGCGTTTCAGCTAATTATGTCACAGTAGAAAGATCACTGGACAGTAATTTTATTTTTTGTGCTGGAAGTAGCGAGGCAGGGGTGCTTCAGCTACCACCCATTAGCATTGCTTAAGTACATTGCCTGGTGGCTCTAGAAGGCCGCCGTTTTCGCGAATTCGTGGCGAAATCGGGATCGGGAATCGGCACACTTCACCAGAATTTATCGAATTGACCGTACTTGTTCTGACCACCGCTTCAAATTATCCGCTCAAACTTGCATTGCAAAAAATGAGACTGCCGAAATACTTTGAAATAAATGGTATTCTGAAATAACTGAATTCGAATTAACGACCAATTACCAAATTAAAGCTACTACTTGGTTCGTGTTGGCTTTTGCGATGTGCTACCGTAAAAGCATTTCAAGTGCGCACCGTAAGTGCATCGCAAAAGCCTACCAAATCTGCCAAGTGTACAACAATGAGCGAGCACGCTACCAGCATAAAAAGCAAGCTGCTGTCGAGGCAGGTCGTTGCACTCGGCAAGCCCCATTACCTTGAGGCACGGCAGCTGTGAGATTGACACAGGGTTCCACTCAACGCACCTTGGCATTGAGGTGTGAACCACAATGGGTGCTCTGGAAATTCTTTCAGTGATGGAGTCGAAGGCCTCTAAAGGAGTCGATCCACTGGTCTTGTGCACTTAACTCATCAAAGATATCTGCAGAAATGTAAAAACGAAAAGTTTCATGTCTACCATACTTGACAAGCCATCACTTGACTGCCTTGAATATCTGCTGGCCACAAGTTCTGGGAACGAGGCGCATTAATAGACTACGCAATGATGCAGAAAAATTGGTACCAAGAATTCAGATTTCCACTTACAAGTTCTTTTCTCTAAAACACAAAACAGCGTGTTCATTGTTTAAGAGGCCCAATTGCAAGTATATTTGACAATGCCTTGTGAAGACATTGTAATCTCCAGACTATTGCCTTGGAATTGCTGAATACTTTTCTCATTGCGTGGGCTGGTGCTTGTTACATAGACAAGCGTAATGGATATGCTTAACTGTGCTTAATTTCAGATGGGAATTTTACAAAGTATAGTTCATTTGGATGTCCCTACAAAAGCTTCCCTAATAGCCCTTTAATGGAATAATATTGTATTTATTATTAGGATGGTTGTCGTGGCAGTTCTCGTTGTTGTTAGGCATACATACATATATACATACATTCATACATACATACATCAAAAATGACCGGAAAAGGAAAAGAGCTATGATTGTGTTCGGCATGGCTTAATAGGCTCTCAGGACCTGCTTTCGTAAATACACTCAAGCCTCAATATTACAATTGCACCAGTCATGAAAATACTTCACTATATTTGAAAATTCATTAAAAAATTAAATTTGTGGCACTGTATCAATGACAGAGCCATTCTTCACTTACTTTGTTATAACCAATAATTCATTATATCTGGGTTCGTTATATCGAGGTTTGAGTTATCCTGATGTTAAAAAGATGCAAGTGTGGCACATCTCCAGGTAAAGAGAAATGCGAGTCTTAACGCAATTTTTTTTTTCAAAATTACATATTTTTCATTTTTATTTGCTTTTGTAAGTTTGGTTTCTCTAGTTTCACAACAAAAAAACTGAAAATTGTAATGAAACTGAAAGTTGTTTAACCCTTTGTGGTCCAAAACTGTTAGCCACTTTCCGCCTCTACCGGTCCAAAACTATTTCGCGAGTTTCTGGCATCGAAAAAAGTAACATGAACTGTGGAAGGAAAACTGACCCGATATTTTTCGCTCCTGCATTCAGGTGGCAACTCTTTTGGCGATAATTGGGCAGCTTATGATACCACTCACAGCATTCTCTGGTTACCGGCTGGGGTTTTTACTTCAGGTTTTGCAGAACGAAATGTTTTCTCAACTGCCGTCGTCGTCGTCTCCGTCACTCATTTCTGTCGAATCATTGTCATCACTGTCTGGTGGAGGCACGTAATTCTTTCCTTCAATACAGTTGTCTTCCCTTTCGCAAAAAGCACCACCGTAAATTGCACGCAGTAAAAGCGTGACCATGCTTCTCGGCAAACCATGCTTGAGTGGGTACGCTCTAGGCTCCGTGCTGAACATTGTGCTGCACCCTAGTGTAAAGACAAGTAAACCTCAACAAAGTAAGCTCCCTCATTCTTCAAGAGAAGGCTCTTCATGTATTATAAAGATACGCGTGACTTTCAGTGAAAAGAAAAACATGGATTATAAACTAGCACACATTTGTCGGGCGGTGCCAGACAGCAGACCACTGAGGCTGGTGTGAATTGTCGTGCGCTCACTGAGAGGACCGCAAAGGGTGAAAATCACTTTTTTTAAAGAGTATAAGGTGCCTACTAAAAACGATAAATAGCTCACTGTCTAGTCTCCTAAAAATTGTCACCTGGCTGCTTGCCATTGCATTTTGCATGAGCAGTTCACTGAGGCCACATGCTCAAAATAATTGATTTTCAAGCTCTCCCGATGGAAGGAATCATTCTAAAATACATATTCTTGCCACATAGGTGAGCTTTGACTTATACCTTTAAAGTTAGTTTTTCTCTGGATCCACCTTTGGGAAACTTCCCGAGTTTAGACATGTTTTTGGTACTTCTGATAGTCAAGTGACAATGAGACATTGTCCACATATTCCTTAACATGTGAAGGGTGCAAGTATCTCATTTAACACTTGATATCATCTGTATAATTATTACAAACCTCAAGCAAGCGATTGGTACGTTCTGAGGATTCTAAGAGCTTTCACATTACAATTTTATTGCGATAGAAATCATGTGGACACTCTCCGCTTGATTTCGCCGTCGGCGTCAATGTCATGTACCGTATATGTATACGTATTCAATAAATGAAAATGCAAAAAAAAGAAATCCAGAAAAAATACTCCGGCGTGCGAAATCGAATGTGGGACCTCCACGCCGTGAATACGAGACGTTAACCACTGAGACACTGAAAGGTACTTCTTTCAATGTTTAGGTGGCAAGCTATTTATATCTACCATTTACCGCCGTTGGCTGGCATCTCGTGGGGGGGGGGGGGGGACTATTGTGTTTTCAGCATTATCAGCAAGATGGTGCGATGAGCGCGTACATTGGCCCGTGGAGATGAGGGGAGTAGACGATGTCTTGCGCACCCTTATCTCCCGATGGGGAGGATCATACGTCCTGGCCTACGTGTGGCATGCATGGAACGATTGTTGGAGTTATGGGGCGCACAAAGGTTACTGCAATCCTTGCACAGCCTCCGCTTGCGGAAAGTGCGCACTTTTCAAACACAGCAAAGTAACAACTGAGACACTTGTTCGCGTTCATCTGTACCTTTGAGTACGTTTTGTGCATAATTTGTGCGTGAGAAACACGGGGAACATTTTGATTTGCTTGCCATTCTGCGCGTGATCTTCCAATTTGTTGCTATGACGTTCATTGCTTCGCCTTTGCGGCAAAGCTGTGACTTTTTCTACTCCACTAAACTGTCTTATACTCGCTCTCTTATACTTATTTTCATTCTACCGTTAATGTAGATCAATATGAGCCATTAATGGTGCAGAACCCTAAAAGTTTGGTGGCACAAAAAGTTTGTCCTAAACGAACTATGCTTTACACATTGTCATGACACGAATAAAATCTGTGCAATTTATTATAAAATTACTTATTTTGAAATTATAATAAACCTTGTTTACAGCTGAATATTTCATTGCCCTAAGCTACATATTGAACTTTTCTTTTTTTCGAATTCTATCCTTAAATTATCCAGGCAGGCAGCGCGCACAACACATCTCCGTGAACACGCACTCAGTTACCCTGCTCTTGGTGCCTCTAATGATGATGCTCAACGTCAACTGTGGCGCAATGTCTCAGCCTTGCTGTTGCCATCTTTCTCTGCCACGCAGTCTGTACAAGTTTTATGTCAATACAGTAAAACTTCGTTATTTCGAGGTCACTGGAGTTGTGAGAAATCTTTCAATTAAGAAGGTTTTGGAATTAACAGAACATACAAAAAAGCGGTATGCTAGGAACTTGGAATAATTTCAAGTAATCAGGGCTGGTCGTTTCATCTGCCGGCTAGTTTGCAGCTCCAAGGGCATGTTTTCCTGCCATACCTCGTCCTCATTCGTCGCAAACACGAGGGAACGAACACCTCGCTGCTACCATGGAAAAAAAAAAGAACAAAAAACTCAATCAATTGAAATATGCTCTTGTGGCAAGATACCTAAAAGATATTAATGTCTTTTTTTCGTAAACAAAACAATTAGCCCTGGTTATATCGTACAGGTTGTGCACACCGAATCTGCTCGCATATTTCTAGCCATTATTTGCGGCTGTCTTTTTATCAATGTAATTTAATGTCGTGTGAAATCCTATGTCTCGCATTTTCAGTTACAGGGATTATTTGATTTTTGCCGAACATTTGAAAAAGGCTGAGTCATCTGGAAATATTTAGGTTCCGAGTCATATCTTTCGAAGTTCTTGAAAGCGGACATGCTATCCAGTTGGTGTGATGTAAATAGGAAAGGTGCGCTATAAAAAAAAGCGGCCCTCGTATGTTTAGTACTTCAGTATAATGAAGGGAAGGGGGAGCAGGTGAGAGGAAGGAGTAAGCTATCCCATGCAGTGTTCCTGTTCTAGTATCCATGTTTTATATTACATGGCTTGGATCCTTAACACTTCTTTACGGTATGTGGTGCAGCGTCTTTGTATTTTGCCTTTTGCTTCAATGTGATGGAATGACAGAGTGCAGAGACAGAGTGGGTATCCTCAAGTCGGCATTTCCCAACTTGTGTTATCCACCTTTACAACCAGAGAGAGTACAAATGTCCAGTTAGTTTGGCATTAAATTCACTTATCATGATAAATGACTATAGCATATAAGTATAAGTAGCCATAGTTTTCATAGGAAAACTGAGCCGAAGTTATTCTCGGGAAAGTACAGTTAGTATGTATGTATTTAGAGTGATAGTTTACTTGCACTTGGTGAGCGGTATAATCAACTCGCTCATTGGAGGATAGGTTTGCACAGTACCAAAATAAGATAGAGCTGTAAGGTATTGAGTACAAAGTGTGTAGGATATTTTTCACTTAACAGGCTCTCCATAGGTAATACTGACTAAAAATTATGCTTTTGTGACCTAACAGGCGAACAAATATTATCATCAATAATAGTAATGTGCACGCAGATGGCTTTTATTTTAAAAAATTAAGACCTGGTAAGTCGTATCCAAAACAAATGTGTGATTAAAAGAAAAAAAATCTATTTGCTTCATTTAGTGCGAATTGTGCTCTTAGCAGCAGCTGCTTTTCTAATATTTCACCATTTTTTTCTGCAATCAATCCATCGCCCTGTGCATGTGTTCTTTCGGGCATCATCTTCACATTTGACGATGCGCAAAAGCTGTTGTCATTTCCTTGCTTCATTCTTGTTCTGTTTTCAACTCTCGCAGGGCACGCTGCGTTTTCACGAGGTGGGGCTTCAGGCAGTGGTGCCATGGTCTCTATGGAGATCGAGATCGACATCTCGAACCGAACCACGAACACGATGGCTGTGCTGACGCAGCAACTCGTGGGTGCCAGCACCAAGTGACCGATGTTCGAGATGGTCTGTGCGCCGTTGGACTGGCTGTGTCTTAAAAAAGTCGCGCCGTGTTTTTCGACAGAAGAATAGTCGAAAAGGCCCGCCTGCTATCTTCGGTGTTCCCGGCCTGCGACGTGAACGGTGGTAGTGACACCGAGTGGCACCTGTTTGGCCAGGACGTTTATGTTTTATTGCGAAATATTTTGTTACATGTTAGTTGTGCTATTTGTTTGATTCGTATGGTTACGTATTAATTCTTTCATTCGAATTCGGGTGCTCCTGTTTATGTTTATCCTTACGCTTTCGATGAGTGAATGAGCCTTGGTACCTTAGAAACTTTTTGTAAGTTAGTCCGTACTGATATGTGAATTCGTTTTTTACCAATATGTTCATAATTTCATAAATCGTATATTCGAGCGTTGAAACAGCCTCACTTTGACGAAAATGATTATGTGCATGAAACCAGATCGGTGCTGTGTAAACATGGGAGGGACGATTCTATGTGCATTATTAGTAGTGATTGACTGATTGCATAAGAAAGAAATAATACTGTAAAAATCATGTATGTGTAATAAACTACAATTATTCAAAAAGTTTTTTTGGGGCCATTTCTAAAACATTGCACTCAACTAAACGTATGGGTTTTTCGCCGTTAGAACGAAATACAAGATGTGTTATGGACAATAGAGGTGCTGTTGACTATTGTATTTACCGACTACCCCTCGTGAAGAAAATTTTTTGCCGATGTCTGTATACTCGACAAAGTGCTTTTCTAATCAACTGTATGTGCTAAATGGCAAATGACCCGAATAATAAAAAAAGGAAAGGAATAAAAAAAGGCCCCAAGGAAACCATTGTCATATTACCAAAAGACATACATATTACCAAAGTGCTTTCGTCAAGCACTTGGTAATGCTAAAATACTACAGGTTTTCCCGCTCAATTTAATCCAAGCGCCAGCCAAATTAATCTAGGCACCAGTAAATTTAATCCAGCCGCAACTGAAATTAATCCAGGTGCCAATCATTTTAATCCAAGTGCCACTGAAATTAATCCAACCGCCAGCCGATTTAATCCGGACGCCAGCGAATTTAATCCTGATGACATTGTGACTTCAAAACGACCCAGAATTTTCGGGAATGCGTGGAGTGAATAGCTTTGGAGTGAATTTAACAGGGAAAAGCCATGAATGAGTAACTAGTGACACAATGCGACTCGTGTGACTTTATCACGCCTATCACCCGTGTAAGCACTATTCACACCTTCGACATGCATATCAAAGGCAACACAGTCCACACAGTAATAACTTGATAATTATTAACCAGGCCAATGATCTCATCACGAGTGACTTAGGTGACGTCCTCACGCATATCACCCACGCATGCACTGTCTTAACCTTCCCTCATGCATATCAAATGAAACGTCTTTGAAAGGGCGGGATCTTGATACCTAAAACTCGGCCAAGTCACCTGATAACCAGTTCCTCAGGGGACATCATCACAAATATCACCCGCGCACATTATTTACTCGCCTGCCGACATGCATGCCAAACGAAACGTCTTTGAGAGAGCGATAACGTGGTACCTATGACTCGGCCAACTGACTTGATCACTGGTGATTTAGCTGACGTCATCGCGCCTATCACCCACGCACGCAATGTCTAACCTGCCATCATGTATACCAAACGAAACGTCTTCGAGAGGCTAATAAATTGAACGCTGTCAATCGGCAGAGTGACGTGATCACTAGTGACTCGTGTGACGTCATCACGCCTGACACCCACGCACGCGGTGTCCTAACCTGTCTTCATGCATATCAAACGAAATGTCTTTGAGAGAGTAATAACTTGAATGCTGTCACAAGGCCCAGTGACGTCATCACTAGTGACTGGCGTGACATCAATACGCCTGACACCCACGCACGCGGTGTCCTAACCTGTCTTCATGCATATCAAACGGAATGTCTTTGAGAGAGTAATAACTTGAAGGCTGTCACAAGGCCCAGTGACGTCATCACTAGTGACTGGCTTGACGTCATCATGCCTGACACCCACGCAAGCACTCTGTAACCTGTCTTCATGTATATCAAACGAAACGTCTTTGAGAGAGTAATAACTTGAACGCTGTCACAAGGCCCAGTGACGTCATCACTAGTGACTGGCGTGACGTCATCACGCCTATCACACACGCACGCGGTGTCCTAACCTGTCTTCATGCATATCAAACGAAACGTCTTAGAGAGAGTAATAACTTGAATGCTCTCACTAGGCCTAGCGACGTGAATACTAGTGACTCATGTGACGTCGTCACGCCTATCACATACGCACGCGGTGTGATAGGCCAAACTGAACACGGCTTCCCCTTCATCTCATGGGCGTGCGCCCCAACATGGTGAAGGTGATAGAATGGTCCTGCCTATGTCAAAGTAGTACGTGACACTGCGAGAACTATTTGAGACAACGTGTGTAATTTGTACAAACTGTTGCCTAAATAGAAGCATGAAAGTTTACAAAAATGTTAGAACACACAGGCGAAATCTATTCGCCTTATTTATTTATTTCATATCGAGAGAGACGCGACACTAAGGTGCCTCCATTTTGTTTGCGTTGGTGTTCTCGCAGTTTGCGCATTGTGTCGGGGCCAGCATTCACAACGCTGGGCGTGGTTTTGGTGTATCGTCCCTAGCAGAAGATGCAGCGGTGTGACGCTGTGTATCGGGGTAAGGATACGTTATCCAAGCCAGCCTTTCCAAACGTGCGCGCAGATAGGGATCCATCCCACAAAAACTCGCAGTACAATACAAAAGAACATCGAGACGGCAGAACACCGCTTGCACGCACGGGCTGACATGGGCATCTCATGCGAGTGTAGGTTATGCGCGCATGACGTGCTCATGCACGTCGTGTGATGCTCCAGCTCCGAGTGAATTTCATACCAATAGCGGGGAAGGAATTGGACTTGCGAAGTCTACATAGAGTTAGTGGTGAAGGTTTCAAGCTCCCCTCCTGAGATCATGCTTTCGCAGCTTTTAATGATTAAATTAAAAATTCTAGTGATACAAAGCTTTTCGTTGGACATGCAACTATTTCCACTGCGTAAGTAAAAATTTTTAGGTGATCCAGTGAAGCACCACATGTATATGACAAATAAAACAGAAACTACATAGATATTGCTTTTTTTAATCTGCACTTTACTTCCTTACTTCCCCTGATGACTCTCCACAGTTTCGCATTCATTCTTCATCTTCCTGCCGATGCACAGAGGCACCTCCTGCTCCCTACGCATCTGAGCGAACACTGGAAAGAGGCTGAGCAGACGACGCGACATGGATGGTATACATGTGTAGAGGCTAATCTACCTTCCTCTTGGCTAAAACGCCTTCTGGTTTTGACAGTTCTAAACGTAACTCGTGAAATAAAGAGTAGTTTGCACCCCACAGTGTCCCGAAATCTATATTTTGCCGGGTAACATAAATACCGGGCTCCAGTGGTACTTGAAAGCAAAATTTCAGGTTAAATAGCGTTTATATAGGCATCGATTTTGAAAACAGACATTTACAGGCACCTATACGAATTGAGGCTACAACGCCCGAAATAGGTATATATAGGCACTATAAAAGCACTATAAAAGCTCTCCTCGCCCTCTAATTTGTGCTCACGTGTCAAAATGACACGATATCGGCACAAGAAACGAAACAGGCGTTTGCATATAATTCGGCTATAGTCATAACACTGTATATCCTTAATCAAGCATAAGACGCACGGTCTGCCTGCTCCAAAGCTTGCTACAAAAAGATTTGTCTACCACTCCTTCGGCTCAACAATTATTTCATCTGGTTATCCTGTGAAACAAATCCGTTGTAATAGACGGCAGTCCCCATACTTGAGATACATACTATTGCTATTTGCAACTGGCCATTTGCTGATGCGGTGGCTGACTCGCACTATAACCAGAGAGTTGCCAGCTGCCTTGAAAAGATATGCGCTGCAGTTAACTTGAGGTGAGTTGTAGCGCTTGTTTTTGAAGTATATGAAATTGTCCGAATAAAACTGTGACCTCCGAAATTGCTGTATATTGAGTATAATTTGCTTTCTGATTGTTGCAAAGCCGTGTGGTCGCTTCAATTTAACGATATCAATGAATGCGTTATGGATGAATGGGTGGAAACAACTTTATAACAATTACTGATTTACAATATATTCATGGCACTGTGGGCACGAGAACGGCTCCCTCCATCACTTGCACCATAGTCCTGCAGTCAATGCAGACCTCTATATTTCTCTTCAGCTCCTCGCTTGTGTCACCAAAATTTTATTTTTATATTGCTAGCAAAAGCACCTTGCGCTGAGCACAGAATGATACACATTACTTTCACCACAAATCGAAGTTTCTATTTATATAACACAATCAGCCAATAATGAACTTCTACAGACGTTCTATAAAAAACTGTTTACAATTTACAGTAGCAATAAACAGGGGTTATGTACACTAACCAGAACTTGAGTGCACAACTTAAACAGGGACTTTGGAAGACGAGGGCAAGCATACTGCTTACTACCAATCCAACGTTTATTCAGAAAGTACTGACATGTTCAGCATTTTCTTTTTTAGATAATACATATTTTAAATCAAAGTGGGAAGGCTGTCAGCCTTTATCTTCGCATACGAACTCAATGCCGGAGCGGAAAAACTTTGCTAAAATATTTCAAATGAGTGAATAACAAAAACAACTTTTAGGTTAATTTGAGAGTGCTTGTTTATATTGAAAACTTGTAGGATGTGACAATGTATAGGGTTACCCATTTTTTAAAGATCTTGTGAGGGCACATTGTTTGAGATATTAATCATCACAACTGAGGGCTCCAATTTTCTTTTTTAGATAATACATATTTTAAATCAAAGTGGGAAGGCTGTCAGCCTTTATCTTCGCATACGAACTCAATGCCGGAGCGGAAAAACTTTGCTAAAATATTTCAAATGAGTGAATAACAAAAACAACTTTTAGGTTAATTTGAGAGTGCTTGTTTATATTGAAAACTTGTAGGATGTGACAATGTATAGGGTTACCCATTTTTTAAAGATCTTGTGAGGGCACATTGTTTGAGATATTAATCATCACAACTGAGGGCTCCAATCTAGATGAGACCAAAACTGAGTGCGTCTGGCTGACAAGAAATGCACCATCTGGGACGCATTGGACCGGAAAACCCGACAATGGTAAGCAAATCTCACCCTTAAGCAGCCCCTATATTCACTACACTCTTAGGCAAAGATCATTTGAATTATTTAGCCTTCAACTGCGCTACATAATAGCTGTGTCTACAATGTAGTCTTATACTTTTTACAATTATTATCATGTAATGTTGCCGAGTATGATGTGGTGTAACAATGCCGTTGACTGTATGTCAACAGCATTGATGCCAAACAGACAAAAAATTCAATTTCATTGCAGCGTAAGCACATGAATTGCAAATACGTGAACGAGGAAATAATCGGGGGGGGGGGCACTATTTGTTTCGAAGCAGCATCATATTGCAGCGGTATGAGCCGAACAAGTAGTAGAAGAGGAGGGAATCGAGCTAGGCGTCTGCTTCGTCGCGGACCTAGTGGCAGCTGCCACCTCATTTTGGTCGAAGTAACCAGCACAGCCACCACAAGACTGTTACAGTTATGGTTGAACGACGTATATTTAAAGGGTCAGGTTGACCTACAGGCAACGATGGCGTTGGCAGGCTGCCCATTTCGCGTCCTACTTCTTGCTCGTCTCATAACCGTTGCAATAAGAAAGCATTTGATTCAGAAAGCAGAGAATAAGAAAACAGGTGATCAATGGCAAATGATTATGCATAACGAAGACAACACCAAAATGAGATTCTGAGTTGAGTTTTCATCACCAGGCACCCATACCTTTTCTGCGATGAACACTAAATACTCGAGAAAATGCACAGTGAAAAAATGTGTATCGAAGAGACATCGAGTCAAAATGTTTCCTGCGTTTTCTGGTAGCATATCTATTGCAACACATGAAACTTGCATGTATATGTTGTGAATGAATTGCTGTTCCTTAAGAAATTGTAACTTTTGAGGCTAAACTATCTGGCTAAAACCATGACGCCTTGGGGTTGTGATTTAATTGCAGAGCTAAAGTACCTAATCACATTAAAAAAGGAGCAGCTACTGCAATGTGTTAGCCACCACAAGGTGGAATAAGTTAATACTCTTATATCATATATAATTATATATATTATCATTGATACTGACATTGACTCTGATATTATCATTATAATATCAGAGTCCACTGCGAAGTGGACTCTGATAGAGCTCCATCAACTTGTGGTCCGCAGATATTGGGTTTATGAAAATGTACTTTTAAATATTACTGGAATCTGCTTTTTTGTACTGCCCCAAAATAATGTTTTTACAACATATTTCGTGTGAAGAATACAGCAGCAAACGTTTGCCTTAAACGAAAATCTTGTCAAATAAGTTAGTTTATGTAACGGAGGAGGTTTCAACTACACCGTCTTCGTAATATGTATAGAGCTTTAGCTGTACGTCTTGCTGTCCATATCACTTGCAGCGATAAAGAGGTGACAGGAAAGGAAAGTGGATCTGGCAACATCAATGTTCTTTTCAAGAAGTTCAGTTTTCTTACAGCTTGCAGTAACAAAACTCTTAATCAGAGAGCACTTCTAGATAAATAACAATGAAGTGTTGATAAGGCATCACTGGCAACTAAATGAGCTTCTCCAAATGGCTTGTTTACAGCAATTTTCTTACTTTCACCATCTTCCCAACTTGTTCAACAATCCATTTATTATTGTACATTGAAGGAATTGAACGCTGGAGAAGTATTAACGAAATTCTGACTCACCTCATCCTAGTGGCCGTCGAGGGCTTTGGGTCTAGTGGTACTCCATCGTCAGGCAAAGATGGGCTTGCCGCTGACACTGATGAGGTGGCAGACATGTTCATAATGGGAACTGGATCAGGGGAGAGAGAATCAATCAACATTTAGCAAGAGGCGAAAATTAAAAAATAAGCTCTAAATAAGTTAGAAGTAAAACATTTTCTCGGTGGTGTACAAAACCAAGAACAAAACAGTAAATATTGAAGGGAGGGTAGCGATGTTCGAGAGAGTTCGCTACGTGTACTGTCCATTTCAGCGTGCACTCGCTGACAGCAAACATGTTGCAGTTGTCATCCCTGACACCCAAGTAGTACTTTCTAATCAGCATGGGCCGAGAAAGACCATTCCCGTAATTGTACTTACAGAATACCATGCCCGGTTAGTTTTTGCCCCTAATACACCAGTCTTTTCGAACGCTTCACCACTGCAGCAGTTTTACTGCATCCGACATATGTTCCTCTGCGAATTGCAAGTAGTGCAGAGACCAACCGTGGCTCAATTGTGAAGAGATCGACGACATATTTTTCTCAACTTGGTTTTTTATGGCGCAACAGAAATAACACCCTCTGTAGTGTTTGTAGCTGAAGTAGTTAATCTCGAAAGCACATAGTCATTTAATGAGCAGTACATTTCAATCTGAAACGCTCTAAAGATGGATGTATCTTTCCTCCAGCAATGCCGAAAACTGATAGCAATGCTGCCGACCCTTCTGGAGATTTGCGAAAGCTGTCATTCAGCTTTGACAGGTGTTCCTGCAACTATGCTTAACCACCTTTATTTTGAGCTTTCAGACTATTTTTTTAAATAAGCTGTTACAAAGAGGTGATGTTGCTTTGTACACCTTCCTCGAACTTGTAGCGCGTTGCGCATGCCTGCAGGTTGCCTGCGGCTGTATGATGGGTGACTTGTCCTGGCATCGTTATTCGATACACGAGACAAGCGAAGTGACCAAAAACATCACTGCACATGCGCACGGCCGTGTCGAGGAGCAGCACTCATTGCCAAGGCAAGCCCCGCCGTGGTGGTCTAGTGGCTAAGGTACTCGGCTGCTGACCCGCAGGTCGCGGGTTCAAATCCCGGCTGCGGCGGCTGCATTTCCGATGGAGGCGGAAATGTTGTAGGCCCGTGTGCTCAGATTTGGGTGCACGTTAAAGAACCCCAGGTGGTCAAAATTTCCGGAGCCCTCCACTACGGCGTCTCTCATAATCATATAGTGGTTTTGGGACGTTAAACCCCACATATCATCATCATCATATCATCATCATCATTGCCAAGGCAAAGTGCAGGTAGCAAAACTGTCACTTTAAAATCTTGGCAACCAGGAAAATTCATGCACGGTTGCCGAAGTACGCAGGCGTTGCTTAAGACGCGCTGATGAGCAAGAGATCATTATGTCACGCGAAGGCAGCGCCACTTTAATGCATACCGGTAACTCACACCTATATGTAAATGTTTATGGAATAATATATTGAAATAGAAATAAACGAACATAACATAAAACTGATCGGACGCATACAGCACTCAATGATCACGTGGCCGGATGTATCAGACCATTCGCGTTTTTGCCGCCAGAAATGAATAAATAAAAAAGTACAAGCCCACCTCTCATGAAAAAATAGTCAGGTTTGCGTCAATGCAACAAGAAATATTATTTCCTTTAGTGGAGCCATCTAGGTTTATCCCCTTTAGAGACCAGACTCGCCATCCTTGGTGAAGAATCATCACCCATGCTGGCATATGACTATGTTCCCAGAGACACCCTAGTTTTACAGTCACTTCAAACTGCTGCCACAAGGCGGGATTTCTGGCTGTTCTCCAAAACACCAGGTAGTGGCCAGCCACTGAACATAGGCAGAGCTGCACAAGAACTATTCGTTAGAGTAGCCATAAAACAGTGGCCACGTGGCGTGGGACCTAAGACGCTTCTTATATAGGCAGCCGTTTCCACTCCAGACTTATTCTTGGCACGTCAATGAAATATGAGCAAAACAAGTCATGGCAAACAAAAACCCATATCTTTTGCAAAACTTCAATATAGCAAAGGCCAAGCGAGAATGACTGCCCGCTCAAATTTTCACGGCTTTGAGTATCACCCTTTTCACACTCTAGAGATTTCATATTGCCAACTTCCTTGAAACCCATTACAGAAGCATTTCAATATTTCGAAAACTCTTAGTTCAAACTGACACAGAGGGCAAGAACAGGACAGCTGGCTCCAGCAATGTACTACTTATTTCCACCAATTCAAGCCAAGAACGGTCAAATGGTCCTACCTAAAATGAATTCTGACTTGTATGTACTGACTTTCGAAAAAATGTTGCAGTTTTTTTTTAAGCAATAGCTACACTGGCCTAGCTGAGCCAATTTCGCGTGGCACTGGTCTGCGCATGCGCAATGATACTCCGCCGCCGCGCCGCGCGGGGCTCACCGCCGGTGTGCGCGCAATTTGATGCACTGCGCAGATGATCAGTGGTGTCACGCACCGGAGCCGGCACCTCCCTCGCACTCGGCCGCGCGCGACTCGCCGCCGCCGGTGTGCACTTTCCAGAGGAGTGCCGTCATAGCCTCTGTAGATATATGGACGCGGACGCGCGCGCCTTCCCTGTGGAGTCGCCATCTGACACTGGGCTGGAGCCGCTTGATAGCACCTCTGACTGGCGTTTGTCACTTTGGTATAGCCATCAAGAAGGAGAGTGCAAATGTTGCTCAACGGGGCAGTAGAGCGGAGAAGCTCATCGGATCCCGAAATAGTTGCCCGGCAACTATGGCAAGAACCGAGTCTATGGTTGCATAGTTATGGCAAGAACCAAAATGGCAAGAACCGAGTCGAAAAATATTACAGAAATTTTACACCGCGATTGGCGCACCCCTAACTTCAATAGTTGGGGTATAAATCACCTCCCACCCCTAATTTCGAACCAGATTTTCTTAAAAAATAAGTGCGCCTAGAATGCAAGTGCAGCTATTATGAGAGGGGCGGCAGCGCTTGAGAGAATTAGCAAATGCTGCTCTTCTGTGATTTTGAGCAAAAGCAGCAGTTTCTCACAACCAGCTTTCAAAACTTCGCAGTTCTAACTTTACTTTTATGCAATTTTTTTAACAGACGTGGAATTGAGTGCGAGCGTGTGGAGAGTCTTGAAATCAGCCCTCTGGTGAAAAAAGCAGCCGCTCAAAGCGTGTAGCTAGCAGCGATTTCAGCCTAAAAGACAAAAGTTCTGTATTTCAACTGCAATAATGAAATAAGCATTCCCTTGTTTGCTACATTCTAAAGTAGAATCATTAAACTTTTTGCATAACATACGCAACAATTTGTATCGCATTTTGAACAGCTTTTTTCGGTTGTTGCCAAGCTTTCCTCTACGTGCAAATTCCGCGAACTAAAGCTTGCAATTTTTTTTGCACAGTTTCTTTCCCCACACTATAGAATCATAGAATCGCTTACCTGGCGACATTCGATCACTCCCCCTGAATGATTATAAAGCGTGGTGAAAATCGTTATGTATAAGAAAATCTTAATTTTTTATTTTTGCGAATAGTTTCTGTTACTTTCGATATCTTTTTTCTGTTACGATCTTTCCTGCAATGTGTAATCACACTGCTGCAATAGCCCTTTCACAGGCCTGCAGTAGGTAAAGAAAAAAAAATGAATTTAAAGCAGGACAAACCGAGAGACTACAGATCTATTTTCATCCCCTAGGCCTTTAACTCTACATGGACATTTTTTTTTACTGGTTTCGCACTGAGTGAAATGTGGCTGCCTGTGGCCTGGTGACTGCCGTTGGAGTCGATGCTTTCATACTGTTAGTGCCAGCGCACTCTTTAATACTTGCCTAAAATTAAGTGCTACACTTTCTCAACAGCTGCAGCCATTGTGAAAAGGGGCTAACATGAAGGGCTGTTGCATACACATTCAGCAGTGAGAAAGCACAATCCATTGGCCACACAGAAAGCAGGTACACTAAAACCTCATTATAAAAAAGTCGCACCTGCCACGTAAATACTTCGTTATGTCCTAAAATTCGTTATAAACATGTGTATCACTGTAGCTATGACAGAGCTATTCCTAATGTACTTATTTATAACCAATACTTGGTTATATCGAGTGTATTCACCTAGCTGAAGCTCGATTTTCTGTAAAGCTGCGAGAAGTATTTTAACAGGAGATCAATTGTCTGTGCAAACCCTACTTTTGTACACAGACTTCCCCTAGCAAGCAAAGAAATGGAACTTGGGTGCTTTGCCGGCTGCAAGCTTTTCCACTGGCGTGATACCGATTCTGCACAACATTTAGGCCATTGAGATCGAAATTCCGGGCAGCAACAATGCATTAATGTGTTTTGTGCACATACGAGTGCACACTGATTACAAATTATCATATGTGTCCAGCATCTCTAGGGCCTATTTCCATTTGTCGCACTGCTCCTTGTTGCACGGTGAACACCTCTTTTGGTGTTTTTCTTGTAAACTAAACAACCCGCTGGCACACTAAATTTGTTCGACGCAATCGTCCTACACCCGCAATTCAACAGTAAAAAATTACACGAAAGAATCACAGAAAGTACCAAAGCCCTCAGCTTGTGTCACACCGCGGAAGCATTTCGGCACGCAAACGATTCCCTCTGTGGCACAGCAGCACTGCAGCCCCTTTTGGCAGCGTGTGAAGCTTCCCCATAGCGCGACTTCAAAGTTTTGAGGAGTATTGAATGATTGGAAAGTTCACACCAGCATAGTTCGATTCTTGAGGCCGTTTCGTCTTAGGAATGAAATTTCAACAGTCTGCGCCGAATAGTATTTTGCCGTTAGAGAACCTTCAAGCGAGCATGTTTGTTCCCTAATGATTCCCTTTCTTGAATACTGAAAGAGTGTAGGTGGGGTCATATGGGAAAAGCTTGACTAAATGACAAATTACCGCTTATAACTCTCACTGTTACCTAAATCCAGCTACTATCAGAAAGAATTTGCTGTAATATAACAGAATGCAAATTTCTATTCCCTGTGAAATTAAAAAAAATTTGTACCAGCCTATATAAAGTCCAAGGTTTCAACATGGTGCTGAAGGCACTCACTTTTTATAAGGTAGTGTTCGCGCAGGGCTATGCAGCCAACAACTACTGGGAGTCCTATTATAAAGCTGTATTCAAATTGAAACACTTTCTAGCAAGCTAAAGCTGCAGTTCCCCCATAACATTGCATTCTCAAACACAGACAATAGAGACTGATATTAAAAGAATATGTATGAACATATACACCCCATAAAGTGGATGGGGGTATACCAGCTGTAGTAGCTCAGTTGGCAGGGCATCGGACGCGTTATGTGAAGGTTGAAGGTTCAGTCACTGCCCATGGCAGTTTAGCTTTTTGTACACTTTTCTTCCCATTTGCATTACCTAATAACATCCCCTATACTTTCCTTGGCACGACTGTCTGTTAAATCACATTAATATTAAAAGAATATGCCATGAAACAAATTTCTCTGTGATGGCATTGCTATACTCCGCAACAACTTAATGAAGCGAAGGTCGTAGAGGTGGGACTCCCATTTGCGATGCCACGCTACTAATACGGCGGCTAGCAGCCAATTTCCTTTCTGTTTGCTCACATTGTTAACGCAAACTAAACAGCGCATTTGCGAGCACACAGTGACCCACTATTTCGTGGATGCCATGCTCACTCTGGAAACTATGGGAAGGCTGGAAATATGGCGTCATTCAAGATTTGAAAACGAAGACATTCTTGCAAAGCAAGCGAAAATTTCACCTACAACTTTCCACAACGGAGCGTCTGGAAATAAATAAAGCAGCGTTCATTTACCGGACAAAATTATAGCAAACAAGTACAATTTACGGCATGGTAGCAGGCAGAGGTTTCGTTTCTTTAGCTTTCACAGTGCCGTTAAGAAAAGTTGTCGCATAATATGGTGCCACACACCAATTACACCTACTGCCCGCAGTACTTACACCCACTGCCCGCAGTTTGCACTGGTGATTGCAATGCTATGATGTGTTTTACTGTCAGTCCTGCCTTTGGTGCTGCGATCCTGTTTGGCTGTCGCAGCGGTGGTCTCTGTGGCGATTGGTTTACCGGCTTTTGCACCACATTGCCGAGCTTCTGACCAGCAGCGGCTGGCTTTTGGCTCGCTCGGAGGGGCTTCTTTGTAGCAGCCGAATTCTCGAGCCGAGTCTGTAAAAAAAGTGCACAAAAACCATGTCACAGGTTGCATCAAAGGGGCACTAAAGTCAATTAACAATTTACGTCAGAGTGAAATCTCAATGTATGACAACATCTAAAACGACATTATTAACGTGCACTACCTAATAGTGAGAAATTCAGGTAAATGCAGAAGAAAACAAGCGCCGAAACAGGACATTTTAAAAATGATCCTGATGACTTCAGACAAACCGCCTACCATAAATCATCAGTAATTGATCTATCTGCACTAAATAAAGAACTTTCCATGCATCAATAGGCGCAATAAAATGCTGCTTGTTCGTTTCAGTTTGATTTGAAAGAACCGCCGGATGTTACCATGGGGAACGGCCCAAGCGATTCAAAAATTGAAATTTAGTGTGGTTTTAGAGACAGGTTGTGCCATCTAGCGGGGCGCAGTTGAAACAAAAATTGTCTGCAGTCTCGAAGCCATTTGCGGGAAATCGATCAATGGCCGTTGTTGCTGCTGTGGCTCCCGCAGCTCTCGGTCACTGATAGTAGCGCAGTAAAGCCGGGCAACGTTGTGCACGGTAACAGTGACTCGAGTCTTTCCAATCGATCCGTTTCGTGAGGCGGGTAAATTGAAGTGCGCTAACTCAATGCAGACCATTAAAACACGATGTTATTTCAAAATAGGCCCTTCCTAGGCAGAGAAGTAGCTTTACAAGCATATAGGACCGCCATTACAACAATCAACGTCGACTTAACAGTTGCCTTTAGTGTCCCTTAAAAGACGAATAGATCGTTTGGCTATGGTTGAAGCAGCGGACCATGCGAGACAGAAGATCACAACATTGGTCCTGGTCGACTCCAATAATAGCATTTCACCCAATGGTGAGGGCACCATAGAATGTGAAACAACGTTTGCCAATCATGGAGCAAGGCAGGGCCTGTCAAACAAACGCAACATACATGAAATGGAATGTCCCACAGACTTGTGTGTAAACACTGAACGAAACGTGCCTTGCCAACCATACTGTCCACGTTCCATTTCTCAAGTTTTGTTATCACCCCCAAAACACTACACAATTCTCATGCGCAAGCCGCGCCTGCAGTTTTCGAGAAGCTTCTGGACTTTTGTAGACCATTTCGATAAGATGACGCCCACTCGAACGAGATGACGCGAACTGTACAGATTATTCTGGAACCTACGCCACCGCCAGCGATAAGGCTAGAACATTCGATGGCAAGAGTATAAATGCCGACGCACTTAGCCGCTTGTCAGTTGTTGATCGACGGCCGATGCCTCGTTCACTGGTATCTGTGCAAGACTGCCTCTTTAATCGGACTTTCCATTCACCGGGGACAGGTTCGCCCAAATAAACAGTTATATCCCAACTCAAAGTATCCTGTCTTCGGCCACGTCACGACCCCGTGCCAATACAGTATTGAACATGCCTCACAGGCAGCCTGCAGAGCATTGCATAAGATAGCATCAGCAATTACAAAACAAAAAATACAAGCAAAAACCTAACAATGTTGTAGACTAACACGCAACAGAAATCAGTTTATCACAGAAAGTTTCACTAAGAGAGACTGATGAATGCAATCCAGAAGATTGCTCCTATATACAATAGCTCTAGGCAGCAGCGACAAGGTAAATGCCTGCTTGGGGCTCTGGATGAATGCCCACAAAAATGATTGCGTTGCAATTACATCGAGATGTGTGCTCGGAAGGATGAAGCTGAAAAAATAAATTATCACTGTAAATGTACCTAAGCAACAGACAAAACATCAATTGTGCAATGATCTTGAAAAGACAAACCGAAGATGTCTTATTCAGGTAATACTCGAACAATAGTCATAGCTGCAAGACGCTACTTTATTCTGAATGACCTCCAACATATGGACATAGATAATCTTGTTTATGTTGACTACGTGGATGAAGGAATTTGTGATACATTAAAGTAGTCACAAAATGTCCAAGCAGTCGGGCTGCTATGAAACCTTGGTGTGGAGTGGGGGCCGAGCGGGCCGATGTGGTCGAGTCATATTGCACTCCAAACGCCAGGGCTAAAAATTTCGCTGACGGGAGACTATGTGCGACCCTTGGCTACGCCATTGCTTCCGACACTCGTGAACAGGGAACTGCCAGAAAACGAAACTCTAGATCTTCCAGAGGCATTCGACTTACGCCACGATGCCTAGCGCGACGTTGGAAACCGGGCAAGTCATGCATCCCCTATTGCAAAAAAAGCCATCCCGCGAATGTCCGACTCGAGCTCAAGAGACCTTAAAGTGCAGAGAAACGCGAACGAAAAAATTGGCTCCTAAAATCACGAACTAAATTAGGACAGAGCACGTGCGTGCTATCGGTTAACTCGCAGCTTTCCAATGATCCAGCGTCCGCTGCACACAATAAAAATTTAACACAGCCCTTTCAACACCCTGCGTAGTCTACACGTCACCATAAGTGACCACACGAAAACCTTCGAAAATTCTCGCCATAAATAGAGCGAAATACCAAAACATGTGCAGTGACAGCCGCGGCGGGCACCTTGAATAAGATTCGAAACAAGTGGCTGGCAGGACAAAATTGAAATCATTGAGCTAGAAAAAAACGCACTGCTGTTTAAGCACGTTCGCCCAATGAAATTGAATTTAGGCCACAAAAAACACCAAGGAATGCCAATTCCGCAGCGGCGAAGACTATTACAAGAAGCTACCAGGCACGCTACAGCAACGGCCCACTGCACAAGCTTTCGTCAAAAAAGGGGCTAGCATTGTGACAACATTCGCCTAGGCTTTGTTGGCCACTCACCCATCTTGAAGAACGTGTGAAAGTGGCCATGTCTTCAGTAGCACAGACGTTTCTTCGAGATTTCGCTTTCACGCTGCAACTGTCGTCCCTTTGAATGTGCCGCTGATGCACCAACCAGCCGTCCCACATGCTCCCGCAGCACGTATGAGCCTTTATCAACGGTTCCGATGCGTCATAATTGACCACGTGACCCGACCCTAGGCACCTGGAGGCCACGAGCTGTAGTACTAGTCGTAGTATCTATAGCGCAAACGTTCGCGCGTAATTTGAATTGTCGTGCACACGCGCAAACCAAATAAATAAATAAGTAAATATGCACGAAAGGACTTTCTTTTCTTCTCTGAAGATTCGCGACTATTTAGGCAACCTTAGTCGCCCGGTTCTTGGTCGATCCCACTTTGTGGGTGTGCGCTAGAGTATCAAGGATCATCACTATCATTTAGGCAACCTAGGTTGGTTGGTTGGTTCCTCAACACCTTGGCGCAACCCACCCAGGGGGATAGGGCATGAATGGGACAGTGCCTTGCTTTTTAAATTAATTCACTTCTTGAAAGAGAGGGTTGGATTAATTAGGTAATATAGGTAATTATGAAAAGGTGTTAAATTTCAAAAAAAGAGAACCTTGAAAAGAAAACATATAAACATACAAAAAAAATTATACATAAGTCAACTGAAGTTACCTATTATTAGAATTCCATTCTTTTATATTCTCGTAAAAAATTTGTAACAGCGGTAAAAACGCTCCTGTGGCTGAATCCAAATGCGACTGCGCCAAATGAAAGAATCACCGGAAGTGTCAAGTTTAAGCCCAACTTTCGTAGGGGTTCTTCTAGTAGATTTTCCCTTTGAGTTTTCAATTTTCGGCATGACAAAAAGAAGTCCTCCAAAGATTCCCTCTCATTACAATAAAGGCACAAAGGCGAGTGTGCCAGACCCGACCTGTGAAGGTAAAAGTTCAATGAGGGGACTCGACAACGCAGCCTGGTAATTAATATTTCTTCCTTCCTTGATGAACACCACTTCTTCTTTCAAGGGAACTTTAGCTGTGTGAAGTCTGATACAAACAAAGGGGATCTTTCAAAGTTATTGGTCATTGTGCGTTTTTCAAAGCGCGCTGCTGTGATATATTCAGAAGCAGGCAAAATAAGTAAAACAGGACAATCAAGGGAAGATACAGCTAGTGCATATGCATGCTCATTCAGAGCTAAACTTCTATGGCCTGGTACCCAAACTAGTCGGAGGAGTCGCACATGTGTAGGAATGAGCGAGTAGAAAGATTCTAAGGCACGCGAAAAAGTTGGTGAGCTTAAGGCAGTGCAGACCGAGAGACAGTCTGTTATAACAATCACCGCTGATAGATCTTGCGGCACTTTACGTAATGCAAGGACTATTGCCAGTAGTTCAGCTTGGTAAATAGGTGTAAAGTCGGGTAATCGAATTGAGAAAGCCCAATCTAGAGAGGAGGATACAATTCCTACACCAGCCTTCTCCCAATAAACAGAAGCGTCAGTAGCTATCACAATGAATGTTTCTAGATTGGTGTCACAGACGGCCATTTTTGGCGACACCGCGTCACGGCTATTAACGGGCGCCGTACTCCCCGACTGACCGTGAGAAACGGCGGCGCATGAAAGGGAGCCGAGAAGAGCAGAATGGGGTGCTCTTCTTAGAACGTCGCCGCCGACGGTTAATCCTTTTGTAACTGTGGCGGCGTCTGCAAGGTCGTAGAAGGCCGCGGTATACCCCGAACAAGGATTAGACTACGAGACGCACCGGCTGAGAACCAAACGTTTGACCGTTCCCACGGGGAAAAGCGTGGGAAACGCTCTGGTGGCCAAGCCGTATGACAACAACCCGACAGGTTGTCACTCTCGCTAGTTGAGGGCCCTCTCCCAATTAAAAAGGGGTGGGGTCAAAATATTTTTTGGGGCGGAGTTTTCATCAATTAAACGCGCATGATTGGACCCAGGTAGAGGTCTCTTGTCCCCAAGGAAGAGAGCGAGGAGACACGAGGGGGATTTAAGCGCAGGATTTTGCCCTGCTAGGCAGACTAGTCGCTGACCAACATGGTGTAGAAACAGATCAACAAGCATCTCTTCTAGAAGTTTTTAGTGTGGCTCTGTATCGGCTGGCCACCTAAACTTAGCCGTTCGTCTAGTTGTGACGCGATATTAACGTCTGCAACGTAGACATCGGGACTTCGCCTCGAGTTAGCTCAACCTGCTCGAAGTCACCTGCAAGCACTAGCCTTTCGGAGCCACCAGCGTTGCAACACCGCCGACATCGCAGTCGTGCCAGAACTCTCTTCGACTTCTCGCATCCGATCGTCGGGGACGCAACGCTGCCGGTCATCACACGTATGCCTTCACCTGTTTATATCTTCGAACTTTCTCCTCCGTCGTTCTATTCTTGTTAGTTTGTGTAGTTTGTAATAGTTCTCTCTCGTAAGCTGATTTATTGTTTCTGTTATATATTTCTTTAGTTGTATCAAGTGTCGATGTATTTTGTTAGTTGTATTGAAGTGTTGTATTAGATTCCGTGTGCTGCAATATCACTAGAGTAAAGTTGTTTTGTTTGCTCACGTCTCTGATCTCTTCACTGTCTCTGCTTGCGTACGGAACGAACCGACCTGCTGTCATTCCCGTCGCCGACTTCGCGCTGGCGACGCTAGAGTGGCAGCTTGTAACAATTGGCCAAATGATCTTCCAAAATGCCATTTATATACTGATATGGTAAATTTTTTGAATTCTTGGGATATATATCGCCAAATTCTATCCTAATTGCATATACAGTGTTGAGCACAAGTGTTTCCCAAAGGTTAACTTTTAAGGGCTCCAAAAGTTTCTGAGTAAATATTACTTGAGGACACCTTAATTTAGGCCATTGGTGGTTGAAGAATGAGGTCTGCTGGCTAATAAACACATACTGTGCCCTCCACTGAGGTGATGCAAAGATTTTAAGGAATGTACGTATTGTTTGAATATGAAATCTTTTGATAAGAGAAGGCAGACGGGATTCCTCGTATAGGATATTGTTGGCAATATTTTTGGGCATAAGCGTAGATTCGTGTTCTAGCAGAATCAGTGGTCGTACTTTTTGTTAGTAAAAGTTGACGTGAACGTTTCCCTAGGCTGCACGGCTATTCCCGCGAAAGATAAGAACTGTTAAGCGTTGTAAGTCACCTGATTTCTTTTCTCAATTGTCGTATCTAAAAGGATAATTACCTTATTTAAACGATGTATTAACATATGAGAGTGCTCGGAACTAGTTTGATAGGGACGACATTAATGGCTAAGGGTTCGTTGCTTCTATCGGCAATTGAGGTAGCTGCCGCATTCTACTAATTTGTCAACGTTACTCGCTTCACCCGTTTCACATTACGCGTCACCACATATGTGTGCAGTAGTGATCGGCGATCAAATCCGCATAGGGACAGCAAACGTGTGAGGAGCTAGCACATCATTAGTGGAGCCAACTCATGACAGTATTTAAGTCGCACTTGGTCACCGCTCTGGCTCTAAAATGCTTAGACCGCGATGCCCTTACATGACTGAAGTTTGAAAAAAATGTTTCTCCGATAACTCCGCATGTTGGGGCTTAGTCACTGGAGACCTATTAAAAAGATCCTATCGTGAACCCTTCATTCACTTTGTGTGTGTAGACTAACTCTTTTATCGTCCTATAGATCCTGCCTTCAATCGGCCATATGGACAGTTTTGGTGGACCGAAGTGTAGTTTACAGCCCGCTGTTAAGTCAGCGAAAACTACGCCTGATAAGTCAGCGAAAACTACAGTATCTTCATTTCACCACGTACAGTCAGTGGCCTGAACAACCTTGGCTGCTATTAGGTATGGATATCGTAGGTCCCCTGCATACAGCTCCTGCCCCGCCGCGGTGGTCTAGTGGCTAAGGTACTCGGCTGCTGACCCGCAGGGCGCGGGTTTGAATCCCGGCTGCGGCGGCTGCATTTCCGATGGAGGCGAAAATGTTGTAGGCCCGTGTGCTCAGATTTGGGCGCACGTTAAAGAACCCCAGGTGGTCTAAATTTCCGGAGCCCTCCACTACGGCGTCTCTCATAATCATATAGTGGTTTTGGGACGTTAAACCCCACATATCAATCAATCAATGCATACAGCTCCAAACCCTATCATTACTACTTTTCTGAATGGTCATAAGTCCTTTACCAATTCACTCACGACAAGAGACGTCGTTAAGTTACTCAGAGCTGCTTTCAATGGTCAGCCACAAACCTTCGTCTGTAGATAATGGACCCCAGTTTACGTCCAGACAGTTCCATGATTTTTTGAGGCGAAGTGGTATTGTTCATCACTTCTCATCCGACTACTACCCGCAGATAAATGGGCTAACAGAGATATTTAACCGTGTCAAGCCAGTAGCAAGGTGCAAGCTTCCCATCTGGGCCTCCAGGTGTTGCCCACGTTGAAACGACGACGGCGCACCGCCAGCAGCGGCAATCAAAAGGCATTCAGGAGCATGTATAGTGTGAACGCGTAGAAGATTAGCAAGGGACACACTTCTGGTGGCATCGTTAACCAGAAAACAAGCAGTGGCGCCACACTGCTCGTGAAGGCACTGTCATCGAGGTGTTGCGACATCTTGCAGAGCGACAGAAGTGCAGGGATGTTGGTGCTTCACCCTCACTTACAACAGCGAAGGTTTTGAGCAGTTGTATGAGCCAACATTGGACACATATCAGCCAACATTGGACAGCTTCTGCTGCGGGCACCTGCATTGCGGCTATGCGTAGTATGTACTTTGTTTGCACATGAGCGCTGATGCATTCAGGTTGTTCACCGGTGTACATGCTAAAACGTTACTTACTTTGCCTTTATTTATGCAAAAACTGACTGGCTCGCAATAAAACGATTTGTTGTTGCAAGTTGGTGGGATCAGCCTAGTGATTTTGTTCAGCCTGTATGCGGCAATCACTAACTTATAAAGCATGCAAGAAACTTGTGAGTGTCTAGTGAATAACTGTCTGCATTGTGCATCACGCAAACGAGAGAAATTGAGAGAGGCGATTACCTAAGAGGCCGGTCGTCTTGTAATTGTCTTGAAGGTGGAGGGGGTTGCAATCTTGCCCCTGGTTCCATATCACCGAAGACTGGTTGTTTTGCTTGCCACTAGGCCAGGAGAAAAGAGGCTGTGGTTGATCTTGCTCCTGCTTGAGTGCGTTGCAAGCAGCCGCGAGAGCCCTCAAGCCACGTGCTCATATCTTGCCATTCATAAAAATTGACCTTGAACATACCGAGTAGCGGTTGCGGTTTATTTATGCAAACAAAAATTATTGTAGCAGTGTTGACATAATGGAGCATTTGCCAAATTTGTTCTTAAATGTAAAATAAATAAAGGCACACGTCGACCAAACCCCAATCGAAATAAACCAAGAGTGGCGTAATGAGGTAAACAAAGAAAATGCTGCACACCCTGTGTAGGAAATCTGTTAGCAGGCTTTATGGGTGCATTGCGCGTGGAGGTCTACTGGCTGCTGCACTACACTCCCGATGTGGAAGCTTGCTCGGCACTTAACCCGTATACGAAAGTGAAAGGAGTTACCCATGAGCTGAGCGCTGGCAGATTCAAGGCATCCAAGACAAAGGTTCTTCAACGTGCACTGTTTGCCTCTAGTTAAAGCCGGGCGTAAACGTGGATGATTTACCGCCACCAGCTGCGCATCGGTTGCAATATGTAGCTTCTGGTTGCACCAGAGAGAGCCCCGTTATGCCTGCATTGCAACAGAACGGGGCATATCAGAACAGACTGTCATGTGCCTCGCTGTGTGGTGGGTAGGCGGTTTGGTCATGCAGAAAATGAATGCATGCGAATTTACGCCAATCTTAGCTGACCCTATGAAAAGTGACGAACTAATCCGTGAGCACTTAATGCATGAAGCAGGCGCCAAAGAAGCCGTCAGAGGACTAATGATGAGACCGCAAGCTATAACTCTAAAAACCGTGGTGCATGCGGAAGACAAAGAGTCCGAAGCGGCCTTCGAAGAGCGAACACGCAGACTCTAATGAAAAGTCAGATAAGAACTAGGTGAAGAGTTTGAAGATAACTACTGATGAGACAGTGATGGACACAATCGGTGTGCCATTAAAGCGCACCCATGAAGAGGATTCCCAAGAAAATGCAGGAGATAGCAGAACGAAAGAACTGATGTCGAAAATTCCGTATTGTCGGTTGACATTAAGGCCGGCACCTAATTTACCACCGAGCCATAAACAGAGCGACACAGCGTTTTTCCGCGTATTCTTTTACACCTTCGACCGGGAAAGTGCACTTGTGTCTCAGACTGAGCGACGCATGCCGCTCGGTCCCCGCTTCGTCACATCAAAATGATTCACATAGACAAGCTAGTGCGCTTAGCTACTATCGATGTTAGGGGGCTATCGGGACGAAGGAAGCAGCATAAGCTACAACGCCTTTTATGTCGACAATGATCTTGATATGATTGCAGTGCAGGAGACAAAGATAGAAAGTGAGGATGGGACGGACCGAATGGCGAATCCTTTCATGTCGCGCTATCTTGTGTGCGTATCTCATGCACGCGAAAAAGCCGGCGGTTGTGCACTCCTGATAAGAAAAGCGTTGGATGAAACATAAGTTTCATAACGGATGATAGTGGGCGCCTGGTTGTATGTGACTCATTGTAAAGTGCAGTAAAGTGGCGTGTTCTTTGTACGCACCTAATGGAATAAGTGACCGGTCGAGCTTTTTTGATATTTTGGTTGGTTATTTAAAAGTTGAAGGGTTTATTATGATGATGGGTAACTTCAACTGTGTATGTCATGTAGAGGATCGTGAACGTGCCCCGCCAATACTTGATACTAGTGCAAAAGTTCTTGCCGAAACGATCGAAGGGCATGAATTTACGGGTGTTAGCTAAGTATTTCCAAATGCTCAAATTTCAAAGTTCATGCACTACAAGAAAGATAATCAGGTGAAGTTAGATGGAATATATGTATCAACCCACATTATATCACACAGCAGCGGCTATGGGGTAACAAATTTCTCATTCAGTGACCACACTGCGGTCCATGTTTTGAAAGGTTCAAAGAAACACTCAAACTTTAATTGGTCTCTGTGTATATTCAACAATAAACGTTTACAGGATGAATTTTTTGTAAACAAGGTCAAAAATTTTATAAAGGTGCATCAAGAACGGTACGAAACAAGTTGTTTCGAAGCGTGGCAATTTTAGACGCCATTGAAAGATCCTGTGTGCTAAAACAGGCAGAAAAATGAAAAGAAAGGGAGCTACAAGCTGAGCTAGATTTTCTCCTAAGCAAAGAAAGAAGTAGTCCTGGAAGTTCCATGTGAGAAGTAAAAAAAAGCTGATACGTAATGATTGGACGTTAACAAATATAAAGGTGCCATTATACGCTCACACGCAGAAAAACTTTATTGCGGTGAAAAATCAACGAAGTGGTCAATATCTGATAAACGGGCTATGCTGCAAGGAATGAGAGAAAAACCATAATGTACCAGAGTAACGTAATTCGGGAAAGAGAAATAATTCTCGGTGCTTTTGCAGACTATTATGGGTGACTGCTGGGGCAGAGGATGTCTTAGTGAGAAGGTTTCAATGAAGTATTTTTCCGGACAATGCCTAAGCTCCATGATGGCGAGAGAGAAAGCTGAGGCCCCTATAACCGTCGCGGAAATATAAAAATCCAGCGAAAACTTGAGCAATGGTACTTCGTGCACCAGGACCAGAAGATTTCGGTGCAAGCTTCTATAAAATGTTTGAGGAAGAGCTAGCCGGAGTCTCGCATGATGTAATAACAGAGGCTTATGATAAACAAGTGACCTCTATGCTTTCGGTGAAGCCTTACAGTGCTAATCCCGAAATCGAGTGATCCTGAAAAACTCTTATCAGTTGGACATTATCGACCCATTAGCTCGACCAACACTGACTTTAAGGTATATGCGAAAGTCTTAGAAAGCAAGCTGCAAAATGTTGTACGACAACTGGTAGGTCCCCACAAAACGTGTGGGATAAAGTGGAGATCAACAACCACAAATAATAATGTGGCACGAACGATCATCGAGTGCTGCGATGCCTTCTCGGAAAAGTCGCAATGATACAACTATATTTAGAGTGGGCTTTCTATAAGGTATCGCATGACATTATCCTCAGGGTCATGGAACGCGCCAATGTGTGAGTTTTATTCTATCGGACGAGAACGGGCGCATTCAGCATGGTATGGCTGATGGCATAGTTTTATTCTATTATAAGGGGTAAGCATGTGCTACCGGGAAGCCAGGGCGCAAATTGTAGTCAGTAAAATGCTACCTCGCAGCATTAACATCAGGTAGGGTGTAGAACAAGGATGTGCTCTTTCCCGTCTAATTTATGCAATAGCCTTAGAACCGTTTTGCTTATGTGTGATGCATATAATGATATTAAAGGATTTAAGGTGGACATGAGCGAAATAAAAAAAGTCTACACAGATGATTTTGTAATATTTTTGAAGATAAGCGAAGTGTAGATAACACGGTAGAAGTGCCCACAAAGTTTTGTAGCATGGCTGGCAGTGCAGTAAACTGGAGCAAGTCGCTTGGTTTGAAGCACGGAAGCTGGGAAGATACTCCAATACATTTCGAAAACATGACATAGACCTCGACACCGACAAAGTACCTTGGCGTACCTTTACAACATTACATTGATCCAGAAAATTATTGGCAAGAGGAAATCGATGACGCGAAGGAGAAAACAGCCAACTTCAGAGGCCGCAACTTGTCTATTCTCGCATGAGCTACAGGCTCTAATCTTTTTGTTGTTGCGAAGATATGCTAGGTTCTGATGTTTTTATGTATCTCTAGAGCAAGTGTATAGACAATACACAGAGTTTTCGCAGTGTATATTTGGGGCTCAACTTGGGAACGAACGAGCCGCACTAATTTATTTCAGCCAGTGAAGGCTGGTGGCCTCGTCTTAACGCAATTCTTTCTAAAACAGGTAGTGTCACGATTTCTATTTTTGCGGGATCAAAGAAGGAGCTTCCTGCACAGAGTGGTTAAACTAAGGCTAAGTGATGCTTGTTTCCTCACAATACAGGAAGGCATCACTAATAACAGGATTCCTACGCGAAGTGGTATGGTCTTTTCGGTTTTTGCATGCGCGTTTGTCATTAGAGTATCTCGGCAGCGTCACTAGAAAAAAAACTGTATAGAGATGATATAGATGTCAATTTACCCATTCCGATATACCGATCCATATACGGTGAAAATCATGGCGCATATGTGTTGAAACGGGTGAAGAGAATGCCGATTCTTGGGTCATGAAAAACTTTTTTTTCAGCTACACAGTGCGACTTTGCCTGTGAAGCCTTGGCTAAAAGAGAAAGGCATTTCTGCGCCGTAGACAATCAATTGTCTGAGATGCAGAAAGCCTGCGACTATCGAACACATATTCTTAGATTGTTCTACTGCGCTATTTGTTGCGGGACGCGCTAAAACGTACCTTGAAAAAAAAAGAGGTACCAGTAACGAAATACAGCATACGCTTTCTGCCAGGCAGTGATCAGTGATGATGGCGGGCCTTATGATGTGTTCATGGAGAGTATGCTACACAGATTATCATGGTGTGCCATGAAGACATCTGTATAGTGTCACCGAGGGAGTACTTCAATGAGACCATTGTTTATATTCGTAAAGCCTTGAGTACATGACGGACGAACCAGAGTTGTATGACCTCTTAGACAGATTGATAATCTACCAAGTTATTCATTGTCGAGCATTGTCCAAAGTGTGATTAATGTTTGTTTTATCATTTATCAGGGCATTGGAAGCGTGCTGGGTCCATAGCCCAGAGGTCCGTGGATTGAAACCACGCTCTGCTAACTCTTATCTTTGTATTGCATGAGTGCGCACTTACTTACTGCACAATTTCCAAAACCACCGAGTGTGCAGCAGAGTGGCGCAGTGCATTCTTCTTCCGGCAGCGCAAACGAACGGTCGTAGAATCATGTCCTCCGACGGACCGGCGATAGCGGCCGGTGCCGGCTGCGGGAACAGGTTCGATGGCGCTGAAGATACGGAATACGAGATCGTGCTGCCTACGTTGCCCACTAGTCGTGTTGTGCTGAACACGTTGTTTTTGCACGGTGAAGTGCGTGAACGTCCCTACAGGGTCGATATTCAGAGACGCCCTGGCGAAGGCGGTAGTGCTTCCCGACGTCGTCGCGTTAGGGGCGTACCAGATAAACCACGTCTGGGCGGTCACCCTCACCAGCGGAGAAGTGACCAAGGAACTGGCCGCCATGAAAGAATTTAAGGTCAAGGGTCGCCGGTGCGTAATAATTGATCCCGAGGATCAGCAGATAAAGCTTCGCCGGCATTGACTGCTCTACGGCGTCCAAGATGAGGACATTCGGACAGCCTTTGCCGCGTTCGGCAACGTCACTGAAGTGACTCGTGAACGGTGGCGCGTGCAAGGCATGAGGGAGAAGGGCTCGACCACGAGAAGCGTACTCCTAAAGTTGAAGCCGGGAGTCAAGGTGGATGACCTGCCCCACCAGATGGGAGTCACCAGCAAGTTGGCCCTCGTCGTCGTTCCCGGGTGGGCGATGCAGTGTTTGCGTTGCCACGGCATGGACAATGTGCGCCGAGATTGCAGGGTGCCCGGCTGCTCCAAGTGCCGGCGTTACGAACACGTGGACTGCGTTCGTACTTACGCGTGGGCAACCGGACTCCCTAGGGTTGACGAATATGGCGAGCTTATGGACGCCGTCGAGGCCGATGAGGCTGCCCAGGGAACCGACGAGACGAACAAGCAAATGGGACCACCAGCGTCATCATCGCCTTCCGGCTGTGGCCCCTCGGATGTTGAAGCTCCGGAATCCAGGCCAGCTGCCGTAGCTGGCCGGAATCTAGCACCTTGAGCTGTAGGTATTAGCCTCTGCTCTAGGCTTGTTTCATTTCTTAGGGAGTTTAGATGGTTCCTAAATTTCGCAGCTGCCTTTTTTCTCCTTTTTATGTACTTCTGCAAACCACTGAGCCCCCTTTCTTCTAACTTTTCATTGATCGGAAGGGATGCTTCCCTTCTACAGCTTAGAAAGATTTTTCATTTTCTTTCGACATCTTCTGTCGGTTCACACCGCTGCTTAGCATGTCTGTGTTCCCTAGAGGCTTCCTGACATTTTGCTATGGCCCTCTTAAATTCCTCATCCCACCAACTCTTGGGTTTGTGTCTTCTTGTCCAGGGTGACTTGTCAAGTGCCTTAGCAAGCTTTAGCTCAAACAGTCCAATTAGACTCGTGTATGTCCACACTGTTTTATTATTCTCAGTGATTAGTTTCTCAATTCGTTTAGTAGCTATCTCCCATTGCCTTTCTGAATGAAAAGTTTCCTGTAGTTGCTCATCTTGTCTCCTTCCCACTTTCACTGCTCTTCCAAAACTTAGCTTGATGTGTCTGTGATCACTACGTAGACTTCTGGAGCCACACTCATCTATGTACATTCCCCTGAGCCTATCCTACATACCTGTGGAAGATAGCCGCTTTACGCGTTCGTCTGCCTGTCCGTTCATCTGCTATTCTGTCCGTCTGTCCGTCCATGCGCCCGTCCGTGCGTCCATCCAGTGGACACTCCAAGTACCACCATCTCGCTTACCCTGTGGCACATAGACGCTGAGTTGACGTCACTGTGCATGGAACGAGGTTGGTCGCGCGCTGGAAAAAATGCGCGAGCTTTTCCTGCGCGTTTCGGAGCCTGTTGACTGGCCCTTTAACACGATCCCCAGTGCCATACACGTTCGTTTGCGCGCTGTGTACAGCGTCAATTTATATTAAAGGGAACACGCGAACGCGTGACCCACGCGCTTTGGCTGCTGCTTGTAGCGCGTTCAAGCGGGAGCGATAGCAATCACAGCATCTATTCCCGTCATCTAGTGGCCAGCACAACAAGCAGTCATTATTGATATTGAACCAGCGGCAAGATTGCAGCCCCCTCCCTCTTCAAGGCGATTACGCCCGGCCTCTCACGTAATTGCCTTGGAGGGGAAATGGTTCCTATCTTGCCACTTTTTCCATATCGCCAATGACTGGTTGTTCCGCTCGCCACTAGATGACAAAAATAGAGGCTGTGGTTGCTATCGCTCCCGCTTGAGCACGCTAGAAGCAGCCGTCAGAGTGCGAGGGCCACGCGTTCGCGTGTTCCCTTTCATAAAAATTGACACAGTACATGCGTATTTAACTCGTTCATTTTGGATAGCACATGATGCGTTGTTCTTAATCGCTTGTCGTACACAGGCGGCAGTTGCGCGAAGACGTGCGCCTGCGTTGTGCGCTTGCTGCGACCGGCGGCTTCAACTATTTCTTGTGACATTACATTGAAAGCACGCATCCCGTGAGTTCATCGTGAAGGAATATTTTCTGACTGTCCCTGTTTGGTTTTTAGAAAAAACTGATACCCTTTCACTTCTTTCTTATTAACCCATTGGCTTCGCCAGCAGCAACCCGCCGGCCGGGTTGGTGAGGCCAAACGCGCTATGACCAGAGAGTTGTCGGCTGCCATGAAAAGATATGCGCTGCAGTTAACTTGAGGTGAGTTGTAGCGCTTGTTTTTGAAGTATATGAAATTGTCCAAATAAAACTGTGACATCCAAAATTGCTGTATATTGACCATAATTTGCTTTCTGATTGTTGCAAAGCCTTGTGGTCGCTTCAATTTAACGATATCAATGAACGCGTTATGGATGGATGGGTGAAAACAACTTTATAACAATTACTAATTTACAATATATTCATGTGAGAAACTAGCTAATCTTGGTTTGATTGTCAATGTCTGCGTGCAAGTCATGATTTGAGCCACAAAAGCCACATGTAGAACACCGAACAGTATATGTTTTGAACAATTTTTTTGCCAATCAGCTGCATGGAGTTAGGTAAATATGATGAAAAAAATATACTGTATGTTGCAGGGTGCGGTCTGTAAATGAGGTAGCTGATTAATATTACAAAAACAAGATATGAAAATATATAATATGCAATCACAGTTTTTTTTTCTTTTCTCACGACAGCACGTGGTTTTTATTCTTTTGTTACATCCAACTGGCATGCTATTTTCACACTTTTGTGGAAGGCACACAACGCACAGACACGATGAAAGGTTATGGGACGTAAGTGCGTGTGTTTCACATCTTTAACCTATATAAACAGTTACCGACTAGTCCAAGACAATGCTAATTGAAGTTGTTAACGCAGCTGTCGTGGACGGTAGTTTCTGCGAGCAAATCCAGCTGAAAATGGTGCTTTAAAAATAAAGATTACACAATAGAAATCTGACACTTTCGTGCTGCCGATGCGAATATTTTGTATTTCTCTCATGTTGCTTAACTACCACACGTTTTGACACGACAAACTGTACGAAGTCGCGTGACACCCGTTGGCTGCCCATCGTGACCATAGGTGGCTTCCGGAGAGGGCATTGTTATGGCGGACGCCGTAGCAGACGGCGCTGTTGTCTCCACCCTCCAAAGCGGCGGAGCCCTGGGGGCGAGCGCATCGAGCGGCGGGTGGGGTTGCACGCATTGAGAACTTTACTTGAAACTTGCCACGCGCTGCTCAAGTGGAAAGGACGCATGAAATGAACATTTACAGGACGAGCGCAAACTAACAACTCTCCCAGCTCGACAAGAGTGGCGATGAGGGCTTGTTGGTGAAACATTTGAAAGAAATTTATGTAGCACGAGGCGAAAAAACGAACACAGGAAAGAATAGATTGATGGGACAGACAGAGAGCTCTGTCCTCTCAGTCTATTCTTTCCTGTGTTCAGTTTGTTGCCTCGCGCTACATAAATTTCTTTCAAATATTTCTCCCAGCTCGACACTCAAAGCACTCTGCTCAAGCGCGGAGAAAGGCACATGAAACCAGCGCTCAATTATGCAAAGGATGAGCGCGCACTAACTACTCGTACAAATGTGACTTTGTGTCTAAACAGCACGCTCCTTCTGTAAACGCAGCAACTGCTTCGAGAAGTGGTTTTCGTTTTCTGTGTAGCTTTAAGCGCCTTCTTTCTTCTACAAGTACCAATGGGCGCGTGGGGCGGGATGACTCATGACAAGAGAGCAGGGAGCTGTGTCCGTTCCTCGGCGTGTGTTGCTCATGACCGAACACTTCTTTTTTTCATCTCATGTACAGCTTTAAAAGGGCCATGACACCCAATTCTCGATCACAATCTGGGTTATGTCTGTTAATCCAGCATTTACAAATAATCTTGCAAAATTTTAGCGCACTTGGTCGAGCACTGCATTTACTACTGAATATTTTTACAAACACACGAGTTGACTGAGAGTCGGGCAACACTGACGCACTCGCGAGCCATGACATAACAGGGAGAATCGCTGTGCGAGCGTCTGCATTCCGGTGAACAATATTGTTTCGTCGTCAGCTGCGCATAAAATCAAGGTATTAGAGCTTTCTTCTACTTAGTTCTGAAAGTGAACAATGTGCCGCTGCTAGGGCCGTGGTAGACGTGAAGTCCCTAGAAATAACTTTCTTTAGGGACTTTAGGTTGAAGACGATGGCAGCGCTCCTTGCGCCCGTGACGTCACAGGCATCATGGCATCATGGCGGTCGCCAGCGGTGGGCATAATCTACTACAAGTAAGGTCTACGGCCTGTTTTGCACTAAAATGTGTTTTTATGGCCTAGTTTTTGTATCTCCATAGGTCTAATAGACCCTCTCTGTTGTTGCTGAAAAGTACAAATAGTCTGATGACTGTGGCAAGTCACCATCGTGCGTGACTAAGCGGGCACGTCACGGCATACATCAAGCTGCGAACGCGGTAGGCATGCATTTCACGATTCTGAAGTCAGTCAATGGCCGTGAACTCGTTGATGGCATGATCGCTTATGCCATCTTTGACTGATCGTTTCGGAGTGATTTCCTGAGATAAGTGAAGTTGCATCTTCTGATTTCCTCGGCCTCTTTCTCACAGGAGATCGCTCTAAAGCGCTTCGAAACGACCAGTCAATGGTGGCATTATATAAGTGCCTCGTAAATTAGTTAGACGGGGCATAATTAGAATTTACGGCATCACTTATCGAAAGAAGAGGAACTGATTTCCAGCTGACTGAAAATAATTGTGAATTTCAGGCCGAATGCACCGCTATAACGCTTGGCTGACATGATCTCAGGATCGGATGACAAGATCGGTAGCGTTTTCTAACCATTCTGCAAAAGTTTCACAGATGTAGTTTAAATTTCGCAATCAAGTCGGTTGTCGAAGAGAGCAGTCCCGAACGCATTGAAAAGGATAAGTTGATGTGAACAAGTATAAATGATTTCCGTGATTTTCCGTGCACAAACCATGACATGGTTATTAGGCACTTTGTAGTGGAGGACAACGGAATAATTTAGATCATCATCGGGTTCTTTAACGCGCATCTAAATCTATATATATAAATATATAGACGCATTTAGGTTGCACGTCGCCATCCCTGTAACATTATCCACGATGCGATGCTCAGCTACTATTTTTAGGCGGTGCATTTCTCGTCCGACTAAGTTTTTTTTTCAGATTGGAGATTTCAGTTTCCAGTCAAGTGTTTTTGCGAATTTGCTTTATAACCTGACTTTAAATTGCCTCAGTACAGTTCCCTAGAAATGGTCTTGCTCATTCCTGAGCGCAATTGCGAATTTGATGCTTGGAAATATTTTTCTTTATATCATATACCTCTTTGAAAGCATGAAAAGGTATAAAGACTACACCTGCACTAGATAATTTCAACAGCAAAAACAATGACAGGACAGCCGAATAGAAAAAAAAGGCTGGTGCATGTGGTGACGTAAGCTTTACAGCAACAGACCACAGTGATATGAAGGCTCACAAGAAGTGCAACTGCAGGTAGTGCTCTGCTGAAATGAGGGCCACACAACTTTCCTTTTCACAACTTAATAAATGATGCTCTCTGTCACTAACTTCGGCCATTTTATCCCGAAATACCTGTTTATGTTGTCGTAAGATGGTGCTTTTATGACACAGTGGGACAGCCTTTTCCAATTTTTTTGAAAAATGCTGTTCGGTGGGACATATAGTATGTCCCAGTTTCTTCTGTGATCTACTTGCTTGACTGTAGTAAAATTTGTTTCATACTATTTTTTGTAGTTTATGTCAACATACCACAGCCGGTTTTTACATCAGTGTAAAAAATATAAGCGAACCTAGAAAGAGTTATTGTGTAATGGTTCAACAATTCTTCTTCAGCCCTTGGTATCAGTGAGTGAATTAATTTCCTAAGCAAATCACCATCTGATTCATGGCCTATCTCCCTGAGTGGGTTGCAATATGATGCTGAGGAAGCAACGAACCAACCTTCAGAAAATCTTCACTTTACATCGTTGGCTTTGGTTTCGTCTGAATGCAATGCCTGAGTAACCCTCCATACAGAAGGGCGACTGTAGCCCCTGAGGCTTTTCACCCCAACTTTCAGTTCCAAGCCTCCGCATGATTGTTTCTGTGTCCTCCATCAAGAGTGGCCGAGTAGTCATTTCACTTATAGAGAGGTGTGCACCACATACTAGTCTCTCAGCTTAATTACCCGCCAGTACATACCCAAAATGTATGTACTGTCAGAATAGTCTCGTACTTCTCTTCCAGCTTCTGGCATTAAACCTTTCATAGCGGTCATCCTATCTTGTACACCAAGGGGCAGGGAAGCCAAGACGTCCCGCACTGCCTTGAAAGTTCTTAACTTGTCATCTTGCCTGTAGAGTGATCAACCCGAGCTCTTGCATTTTTTGCCAGGTGCTTCGCATAAATATAAAAAGCACAGGCTTATGGTGATGTCTTTTCCAAAGACTGGTTTTACAGCATTCAATGTGGGAAAAATACGATGTGGCCTAGCAGTACAAGAACAAAGTATAGCTACCGAAATTTCTTGGAAGTTTCCGTCCATACAACAGGTGCTGCTCTCGGTTAACAACTTCAATTACTTTGTGCTGCAAATGAATGTAGTCCATTTTCAGTCTTTTTGCCAGTATCGTTTCACAGGAAGCGCTTTGGATAGTCGCCTGCAATCATAGTCCAAGGTTCCGGAATATCAAGTTCCCTCAGGTGGACAGCATTCGGTGCGAACATTTTGCTCTGCTGCTGGTGAATGCAGTATTTGTGTGCTCGCTGCTTATGTGGCATTTTTGTTGATTTCTAAAATTTATGGGACATCTGGGACAATGGTGGCGGGTTTCGCTCTCGAGACAAGGGCAGTCTCTATTTTTTTCCGCTTCATTTTTGGGACAATAATCGCGGAATTACAGTGGTTGCGGCGAACACTTATGGCACGTTTACACTAGAGAGAGAAACACTGACATCACCCCGACGAAAACACGAGGCGGATGCAAACCATCGACTGATGAGTTGCCCGCCAACGAAGTCGCCAGACCCCATGGTCACACTAGGCCGATGACGACGCCGCTGCCTCAAAAGACAGCGTTTCATCGTAGTGTAACACGATGAGAGGCCGAAAGCACCAGCAAAACGCATCAGCAGCCATGTAGTCGGCGTGTCTTCGGGAGATCGGCGGCTGAGCGAAAATTTGCCCGATGTCTTTGCTTCAAACGACCACGAAGTGGGCCCTCTTGAGGGAGTTAACAATGCTATCTCCGAGGCTTTGCGACGTCTCAATAGGCAGCTAGAGTATCCAATGGAAGTCTTTTCTTCGCTAACAACTGAAAGATAAATAATGCAATCATCTGCAAACATGTGGATTTTGCGAGTAACACGCAATGGTAGGGCAATATTATATATTAGAAAGAGTAGGGGGCCTAATAAAGAACCTTGAGGGACGCCGAATCGTACTGAAAGAGGCTCAGAGTTGTTATTGATGCACACTGACTGCAGGTGGTTAGTGGGGAACTGCTCAATTCATGTTGTAACTGGGGGTTAGACTTAGTTGGGAGAGTTTTAGTAGTAAGCGTTGATGAGCAACTTTTTGGTATGATTTTGCAAAATTAAAAAAAATTGCATCAGTTTGAATGTTAGCGTCTAGATTTAGGTGGAAGTCTTAGAGAAATGCAACTGATTGCGTTTTGCAAGACAGTTCCTCGTGGAGCCCATGCTGAGAATGGCGAAAAAAATGTTTCAAATCAAGGTAGCGAATTATAAGAGCATATGTGACATGCTCCTTGATCGTACAAGGCACTGGTATGATGGAAATGGGGCGGTAGTTTAGGGGTGAACTCCTGTTGCCTGATTTGTAGACTTGAACAACCTTAGACTTTTTTCACTCTTTTGGTAGGTTTCCAGATGACAGTGACTGGGTAAACAACAGCATTAGATATGCCGCCGAAATGAGCTTGGTGTTCTTCAGAAACTTGATGTGATTTGATCGAAACCAGCAAATGATGACAGTTCAGAGACCAGCTTTCATGAATGTGGCTCTCTTGAAATGTTGCTTCGTATTTCTCGTACAATTGTTCAAATTCATTGTTGATCGCTAACTAATTTCCTTTAGCGTAGAGACGAATGATTTCAGCGTAGAGACGAATGAAAAGTGGCATGAATTACTTTGTGGTCACTTATTTTATTAAGGCAGGTGATGGAAGGTAGCATTTCCGGGCTTGTGTGCCACACTTGAATCGCAGCACATCAGACGGCAAACTGATTACTTTTACATTGATGCGGTATTCAGTGGGAATATAAATTACATTCGAGTAACAATTTGAAGGCTTATAGAAGGCATGACGTGAATTTTTATTGCCTTTTGAAGCAAATATACAATAGTACATTCGAGTTGCATTAAGCTGTACAGATAGGGCGGTATGGTGAAATCGGTAAATACTGAAGCGATGTGCAGGTTCTGGGACTTGTTTGTGGTGGTAAGTTCACTTTAGGTTTTGTCAGTAGTAATGTTTCACGGCTCTACAGTTTCACCTGGTACTATTTATAGGCTGTATAAAGCATGTGAAGATTAAACTAATCTTGACTGCATTTCATGTGCAAAGCTAAAGCTCTCTTTGTTGCCGTTAGGTCAGTTGAGAAGCACTTCATGCTTCGCTGACAGCCTAATCATCGTCTCACAAATAAAGCAAGTAGGAGCAATGTGCATATAAAAAAATAAACAGGGTTGCAATCGGTTTTTGTAGAACTTTGGACATTTCACAAATTCGGAGCTTTTCATTCTTAGTCAGTTTTTATGCTGGCCTTCCCGAGTGTTCGTGGAATCTGCAAAATATTTGTTTTCCATGTCATCTTGTATTGGCTAGATTGTGCTGAAATGGAACCTGATGTCACTGTAGCTTAGTAGCAGCTAAAGTATAGCGATGCCAAGCTTGGTCACGGTTTCAATCCAGGACATATACTAATAACCTTGTCACCAATCAGATTAGTAGATATAGGCAACGTTATCAAGTAACAACTTTCAAGGTTCATGCCCACTGATTGAATTGTTCAATCTCTGATGTATTACAGTAATGTCATCAGTAGTCAGCCGCGTAAGATTTAGGCAACGAATAAGTAGCAACTTTCAAGGCCCATTCATCCATACTTATTGATTTGTGCAGTCCAGGATGTATTGTAATAATGTCATCTCCATTCAGATACATAATATTGGGTATATTTAAAGAGAAACTTTTGAGGTTCCTGTCAAGGTTCGTGTGTCAAGGTTGATGCTCTTGTTGAACGTAAGCAAAGCCAGACAATTTTAGTCAGCGCTAGTTTTTGCTACCTTGTGCATTGGGCACGATTTTCAATGACTCGAAACTATTAGTGAAGGAAATGTTAGCTTATGGGTGATAGTAGTTATAAAATATCATCATCAAACGCCGGAAGAAGAAGAAAGAAGACTGCTGCCTGGAGCGAGCGCGCGCTACTTCACTTCTTCCAATAAACCGTATTCGTTCGAAGGAGTCCCTGGTCTCGATCGTCTTAAAATAATGGTGCCGTGACCAGGATACTACCTCTTCGCCGGCAAGAAAGGTCAACCTGCCACGGAGCGGCAGAGAAGAAAACAGCGGAGGAGCAGACGATCGACCTGGATCGAGCGACGAGACCACGGTGGACAGTACGAGCATCAGAACGAACGATTGGCAAGTAAGGAGTCATTGCTAACCGCCTCAATATGAGCAAAGAAGTGATAACGAAGAAAAGGAAAGCGCTTCGCTCACAGATCACGCGACTGATTAACGCAGCGGAGCAGCAAATTAATGATGGAGCTAACCGGGAGCCGCTACTTACAACGCAGGCGCAGATTAAAGCAATAAGCGACAGTCTCAAGAGCGCAAACGAGCAAGTGGAAAAGTTTCTAACACAAGACAATGCCGAAGCTGAATTCGAAAGCGTCATAGAGTACGACATGAAATTAACGGCAATCTTATTTGCAATAGAAATCAGACTTCGACAGCCTGAACAATCAGATTCAAGCGATAGGACAAGGCAGGTGACGCCCTCAAGTACAGGACAAGAAGCAACGGAACTAGTTAAGCTACCAAAGCTTGAAATGATAAAGTTTGGGGGAAAAACTTTAGAGTGGAACCACTTTTGGTCTCAGTACGAGTCGGCAGCTCACCTGAGACCGAACATGAGCAAGAGACAGAAGTTCAATTATTTGTTAGCTTCACTAACCGGAAAAGCTGCGGCTACTATTGAAGGACTTCAGTACTCGGCAGAGGAAAATTATGATAACGCAATCAAAATACTGCAAAAAACGTTCGGCAATCGAGAACATTTCATTGAAATGCACATGAATGAGCTATTGAGATTGAAGAAAGTGAGGTCTGTTCAAGATACCGATGACTTGAATAGGCTAGTATAGAGAGTGCGAGTTAACATATTGGCACTCAAGTCACAAAAAGTGGAAACCGAGAACTATGTGCCGATGTTATTACCGGTATTGAAAAGAGCGATTCCACCAGAATTATCAGTGCAGTTCTAGTCAAAAGAGGCTATGAGAAACAGCTCAGCTTCAGAAAACGGCGAGCAAAACAACGCAACGGGAAAAGCGTGCGAGGATAAGTTGGACAGGCTTATGTTATTCTTAAGAGAGCAAGCGGCTTTTCGTGAAGAAACACAACGTGAACAAGAGAGGATAACTGCAAAACCAAGAGAGAACCGCGGACAGATGCGCACAACTTCAAGCTTCTATAGCTCAGCGGACAGAATATGCTTATTCTGCAAGCAGAAAACCCACGCAACCGAAAAATGTCGTAGAAGCATTCAAATGGATGAAAAGAAAGCTATGCTTACCGAAAATAGAGCATGCTTCAGATGCACACGACCAAACCACACTGCACGCATTTGCAAGGCCCAAGGTAAATGCAAGCAATGCAAGGGATGGCATGCCACGTCAGTGTGTAGAACGGGGATGCAGAAAACAAGGGCAGAGCTGGTCTCAACAGCGCAAGCCGAAGCGTCGACGTCTACGCTACACGCAACCGAAAAATATCAAGCATAAGTTTGTGCTTTTGCAGACGGCTGTAGCGTGCGTAGAAGGAGAAACATGTGGCCGACATTGCCGTTTGTTATTAGACAGCGGAAGTCAACGTTCATTTATTGAAGCGGGATTAGCGAAAGAAATAGGTGCGAAGGTGTTGCGACAGGAAAGGCTGACGATTGGTTCATTTGGAGGAGACGAAAAGGTCAAACTATTGAACGTGGTGCAAGTGACTGTAGGATCACGAGAAACAAGCACGACAACAGTGATTGAAGCGTTACAAGTCGACGTTATCTCGCACAGTTGTATACCCACTCCAACTAAGAAACTCAGTGAGAAAATGAAACTGCTAAATATGCAAGTGGCTGATCACAGGACCAAGACGACTGCAAAAAATTCTGTAGAACTACTGATCGGCTCAGACTATTATTGGGAATTCTTTACTGGTAGAACTCAAAGAATCGAGGACAGACTGATGGCTGTAGAAACTATACTGGGATGGGTACTGCAAGGGCCGTCAGAGCAAAGCAAGACAAAACTAACACATAATCAAGCAGTCATGGTTCTGAAGGTCGAAGCTGCGGAGACAGAACTCCAGCAAGAGCTACGGAAGTTCTGGAGCCTGGAGTCAAAGGGGATCACAAGAAATAGTTTGGATAACACCGGAAATGAAGTGGTCGAAGAATTCGAGTGCAAGATTGTACAACAAAACGGTCGCTATCAAGTCAGCTTGCCATGGAAACAGGACGTAAACTTGGAAAGCATCAAGGAAAATGCGATAAAAAGACTACAGCAACTGACTAAAAGGCTGCGAAAAATTGAAGGCGTGCTGTATCACTACGACAAAGCTATATCAGAGTACATGGCATTAGGAGTCGCAGAGGAGGTCCAAGAGCCATCAGAACAGCCAAATGCACTTTGCTACTACATGCCACATCATGCGATCATTAGAGAGGACCGAGCCACAACAAAGGTTCGAGTAGTGTTTGACGCCTCATCACATTCTAGAAAAGGCATGTCTTTAAACGAGAACTTAGAGGCAGGACCCAATTTGAATGAGGACATGCTATCGCGGCTCATTAATTTCCGAAAAGAAAAGGTGGCGTTAGTTGGAGATGTTGAAAAGGCATTTCTACAAATCTTTATACATGAAGAGGATAGAGATGCAATGACATTTCTGTGGTGGAAGCATGACGCTGAAGGAAGGTTAATGAATGAAGTGCAAACAAGGCGCATGACAAGAGTAACGTTCGGAAGAACACCAAGCACGTTTATACTGGCAGCTACAATTAAACACCATTTGAAACAAGTGGAAGACCAGTTTCCTGATAAGACAAGGACACTGCAGAAAGCGATCTACGTGGATGATGTCATTTTTGGAGCAGCCACGCTTGATGAAGCAGTCAAGTTGTACAAAGAGGCAAAGCAAGTGTTCAGTGAAGCAGCATACTTGATAGCAGTATACCACGGTGGAAGCAAAGAACCAAGGCTGGTAACAGCAAAAGGCCGCGTAGCTCCAAATAAAGAGCTGACATTGGAGTGACTTGAACTGATGGCAGCGGTGGAAGCATCAAGATTATGCGACTACATCAAATGTCACTTCAACGAAAGTTTTCAGGAAATACACTGCTGGACGGACTCGATGATTGTGCTGCACTGGATCAAGGGAACAAGCAAAAGAGATCCGTTTGTTGCCAACAGAATCGCAGAAATTAGAGAAAAAACACTTCAAGCAAGCTGGTCATTCGTTCAAAGTGACGACAACCCTGCTGACCTACTTACACGAGGAATAAGCGCAAAAGCATTGATAACGTCAAAGTCATGATGGAACGGTCCCGAATGGATAACATCACTGGAAAAGAACTTAGTAAGCATAATTGGACACAAATACAGACGTCGAAGACCCGCGTAAAACACAATGTGACCAATGTATGGGAAGAGCCAAAATTGCGCCAACCTGGAAATCGAAAGGTATTCATCATACGAATGGCTCATAAGAATGACAGCATGGGTGTTCAGATTCATAAACAACACAAGAAAGGAAAATCACAAAGGGCCGTTGACAGCAAAAGAGGTAACAAATGCAAATAAATACTGGATAAGACAGACCCAAATATTACTGAGACAAACAAAGGGTGAGGCCTATTCAAACAATCGATCATTTGAAATTAATGGACACGAATTCTACCTTGATGACGATGGAATCATTAGACAGAAAGGACGATTGCAGTGCAGCCAAGAATTCAACAAGTACGTAATAGTGATTCCAAAGGATCGATGAGCATTTCACGGAACTGCTAATACGTCACGTGCATAAAATTGTATCACACGGAGGAGTTAAAGTGACGCTAGCGCAACTTCGAACTAAGTTCTGGATATTGCAGGGTAGACAAGCAGTGAAAAGAGTTCTAAACAAATGTGTCGTTTGCAAGAGGCACAACTCCAGACCGGCGACTCAAGACATACCTCCACTTCCGGCAGACAGAGTCACTGAAGCAGAGCCATTCAAAGTTACGGGAGTTGACTTCACAGGACCTCTTTACGCAAAGGACAAGTACCAAATTGTGAAGCAATATGTACTGATATTCACCTGCGCGGTAACAAGAGGAGTACACTTGGAAGTTACCAACGATTTGTCATCGTCGAGTTTTCTTCAAGCGTTCTGACGATTTACAGCTCGACGGGGAATACCAGCAGTAATATACTCGGACAACGCCAAAACATTTAGAAAAGCTGGAAAGGAAATCAACAGAATGCTCGAAACAATTAACAACGAGGTCTTAAAGAATTACTGCAGTGGCCAACAAATTAAATGGAAAACAATAGCCGAGTGCGCGCCATGGTGGGGAGGATGTTACGAGCGCCTCATAAGAAGCTTGAAGACGTCGATGCGAAAAATATTATCGAAAAGCACAGCTTCGGTAGAGGAGCTACGCACTATTGTAGCAGAAGTTGAAGGAACACTCAACAATCGACCATTGACATACGTACATGAAGAGCAAGAGGTCCGTGGTTCGAATCCCGGTGCCACGGAGTTCCCAACCGGATAAAAAAAATAAAAAATGAAATAAAATCCGCGTGTTGATGGAACTGCATTAAGAGGCCTGGGGTGCGGCCTCACTGGTAACCACCGCCGGGAACGCACTCCCTCACCAGAGAAGGATTGGCCACCCTGGTGTAGTATCTGGCCACTACCTCCCACATGCTTAAGTCAAATAACTCACGGCCCTCAGTTCCCAGCAGCTGCGAAGCAACTGACCACGGCGGCGGTCAGATCTGCAATGCAGAAGAGGGTGCTAAGAATTTCTGGATCCGGACAGGCCGCCATTGGAACCTGAACTTGGCAACGTTTTACGCTAGAACCTTATCTAGTGAGGGAAGTCCAGCTGTACTATTCGAGGAGCTAGAGAGTGTTGAATGGGATATAATAGGGCTCAGTGAGGTTAGGAGGACAGATGAGGCCTATACGGTGCTACAGAATGGGCACGTCCTTTGCTATCGGGGCTTGACAGACAGAAAAGAACTGGGAGTGGGGTTCCTAATTCACAGAAACATAGCTGGAAACATAGAGGAATACTATAGCATTAATGAAAGGGTGGTAGGTATTGTAATTAAACTGAATAAAAGATACAAGATGAAGGTAGTACAAGCTTACGCGCCTACATCCAGCCATAATAACGCTTCAGCTGAAAGCTTCTATGAAGACGTGGAATCGGCAATGAATAAGGTAAAAACACAGTATACTATAGTGATGGGCGACTTTAATGCAAAGGTAGGGAAGAAGCAGGCTTGAGACCAGGCAGTAGGAGATTATGGCATCGGTACTAGAAACGCCAGAGGAGAGCTACTAGTAGAATTCGCAGAACGCAATAATTAACGGATTTTGAATACCTTCTACCGAAAACGAGAAAACCGCAAGTGGACATGGAGGAGCCCTAATGGCGAAAATAAGAACGAAATAGACTTTATAATGAGTGTACACCCAGGAATCGTGCAGGATGTGGAAGTGGTTGGCAAAGTACCATGCAGTGATCATAGGATGGTACGGTCTCGAATTCGCCTAGACTTGAAGAAAGAACGACAGAAACTGATACGCAAGAAGCCAATAAATGAGCTAGCACTGAGAGGGAAAGTACAGGAATTCAGAGTGTCGCTGCAGAACAGGTACTCGGCTCTTAGTGAGGAAACCAACCTTACCGTAGATACAATGAATGATAATCTAACGAGTATTATTACGGAGTGTGCAGTGGAAGTTGGAGGCAGGGTAGTTAGACAGGACACTGGCAAGCTTTCTCAGGAAACAAAGAACCTAATTAAAAAGCGTCAAATCATGAAAGTGTCAAGTACAACAGACAAAATAGAACTGGCAGAGCTTTTGAAGTTGATTAATAGACGTAAGGTATGCGATGTAAGAAGGTATAACATGGAGAGAATTGAACACGCTCTGAAAAACGGAGGAAGCGTCAAAGCAGTGAAGAGGAAACTTGGGATAGGCAAAACTCGGATGTATGCACTAAGGGACAAAGAAGGCAAAATAACTACCAATATGGATAGGGTAGTTAAAATAGCGGAAGAGTTTTACAGAAGTCTGTACAGTAGCGGAGACAACCACGAACTTAATACTATAAGAACTAGCAGTAACCCAGATGACACCCCACTAGTAATGATAGAAGAAGTCAGAAAAGCTTTGGAGAGCATGCAAAGAGGCAAAGCTGCTGGTGAGGATCAGGTAACATCAGATCTGCTGAATGATGGAGGAAAGATTGTGTTAGAAAAACTAGCCACCCTGTTTACGAGGTGTCTCCTGACGGAAGAGTGCCAGAGTCTTGGAAGAATGCTAACATCATCTTAATACATAAGAAAGGAGATGACAAGGACTTGAAGAATTACAGGCCGATCAGCTTGCTCTCTGTAGTATACAAGCTCTATACAAAGGTAATTGCTAACAGAGTAAAGAAAACATTAGAATTCAATCAACCAAAGGAACAAGCAGGATTTCGAACAGGCTACTCAACAATTGACCACATTCATACTATCAACCAGGTAATAGAGAAATCCCCAGAGTATAACCAACCACTATACATAGCCTTCATAGATTACGAGAAGGCGTTTTATTCCGCAGAAATATCAGCCGTCATGCAGACACTGCGGAATCAGGGCGTAGATGAAGTATATATAAACATTCTAGAAAAAATCTACAGGGGATCAACTGCTACCATAATGCTTCATGAAGAAAGCAACAGAATACCAATCAAGAAGGGTGTAAGGCAGGGGGACACTATCTCCCCAATGCTATTTACCGCTTGCTTACAGGAGGTTTTCAGAAGCCTAGAATGGGAGCAGTTAGAGGTAAGAGTTAATGGAGAATACCTTAGTAACCTGCGCTTTGCCGATGACATTGCATTGCTGAGTAACTCAGGGGACGAATTGCAACTCATGATTACGGAGTTGAACAGGGAGAGCAGAAAGGTGGGTCTTAAAATTTATCTGCAGAAAACGAAAGTAATGTACAACTACCTCGGAAAGGAGCAGTGCCTCGAGATAGGTAATAGTGCACTTGAAGTTGTAAAAGACTATGTCTACTTAGGGCAGGTAATAACCGCAGAGCCGAACCACGAGATCGAAGTAACTAGAAGAATAAGAATGGGGTGGAGCACATTCGGCAAGCACTCTCAAATTATGACAGGTAGATTGCCACTATCTCTCAAGAGGAAGGTATATAACAGCTGTATCTTGCCAGTACTTAGCTACGGAGCAGAAACCTGGAGACTTACAAAGAGGGTTCAGCTTAAATTGAGGACGACGCAGCGAGCAATGGAAAGAAAAATGGTAGGTGTAACCTTAAGAGACAAGAAGAGAGCAGAGTGGATTAGCGGACAAACGGGGGTTAAGGATATCATAGTTGAAATAAAGAAGAGGAAATGGACGTGGGCCGGGCATGTAGCGCGTGGACAGGATAACCACTGGACATTAAGGGCAACTAACTGGATTCCCAGAGAAGGGAAGCGGGTTAGGGGGAGACAAGGTTAGGTGGGCAGATGAGATTAAGAAGTTTGCGGGTATAAATTGGCAGCAGCAAGCACAGGATCGGGTTAACAGGCGGAACATGAGAGAGGCCTTTGTCCTGCAGTGAACGTAGTCAGGCTGATGATGATGATGATGATGATGATGATGATATGGAGAACCTGACGAGCCAATGCCACTAACGCCGGCAGACATCATAGGTGGACGGCGACAGCTTCAAGACGGACAAACAAGACTATACAACGGTGACATTGAAGACGCATGGCGACGCAGATGCAAACTCGTGTGCGCTTGGTGGAAAAGATGGCATCAAGAATATATCAAGGAAATAGGAGCTACGGTCAAAGTCAAGACACGGCAAGCAAAACCACTCTCACAGGGTGACATCGTGTTGGTTGAGGACAAGGCTCCAAGAACATTTTGGAAAATGTGCCGGATTGAAAAGCTCTACCTTGGGCGAGACGGAATAACAAGAGCTTGTCTCCTTCTCACAGGCAAAAAAGAGCTTCTAAGAAGATCGGTGAACCACATATACCCAATGGAAGGTTGTTTCAAATAGCCCGCCAGAGCTTATCACATTTCAACTTGGGCGGGAGGGAGCCTATAAAATATCATCATCAAACGCCAGAAGAAGAAGAATGAAGACTGCTGCCTGGAGCGAGCGCGCGCTACTTCACTTCTTCCAATAAACCGTATTCGTTCGAAGTAGTCCCTGGTCTCGATCGTCTTAATAGTAGTCTGCTTTGAAGCATGACTGGGCTCTTCTTACATCTGATTTCAGCGGAATTGCGAGTCGAATGCAGACACTCATGTTCAGCCCATTTGGTGCACTTTAAATAACTACAACTTGTTGAAACTGTCCACAAGACGAACCCGCCGTTGTTTTAAAAAGTCTTTGATGCTATGCAGCATGCCTACCAGCTACCATCAGCTGAAGCTCCAACTCTGCTGGATCCCACCGGATGGCACAGAAGGTCACGACGGGTTCCTGCATGCCTATCGGACATTCTTCAGCGAGCAGACTCCGCTGGTGGATGCAGATGCGACATTTTCCTTCAGTGAGGTGTACCGTAAAGCAGTCAAGTACCTTAACGAGGAGGCGATTTATCACTCAACTACAGAGTGGCCTGGCGTTGTCTGGTTTGGCCCGGCGACAAAATATCTTTAGATATGAGTTCATTGCAGCGTTTATGACACAATAACACCTTTACTTTGTTTACTTCTCTGTCAGAATTTCTACGGTACACTTAAAACAGTATGGAAAGGTGGCCTAGTTGGTAGTTCGTACTCGTTTAGCGAACTGGGAGGGCAGGAACACGCAACAGACAGAGAAGAGCCATACAGCACGAGTGAGCAATCAGGCTTCGTGGCTCTTCTGCGTCTCTTGTGCATGTTTCCGCGCTCCCAGTTCGCTGCAAGAGCTTAATAAAGTACTACACTCAAATCTCGATACAACGAACCCAAAAATAATGAAAAGTCAGTTATAATGAAGGGAATGAAGAAAAGTTGCAATAGATATAGTGTTAGGAATAAACCTTTATAACGGATTTTTAGATATAGCAAACTTTTTTCATGTAATTTGCAGCTTTGTTATAATGAGGTTTGAATCTATTAATATCTCATGTACTTTCTTTGTCTTGGTTTCGATTTCTTCCAGTATTCACTAACATTGTGTTAAACAAAGACATGAGCTCTCAAAATCCTTTCCACTCATTTGTAGCGAGAATCTTACATTGTGTTAAACAAAGACATGAGCTCTCAAAATCCTTTCCACTCATTTGTAGCGAGAATCTTGTTCCGGCAAACTTCATGTCGTTGTATGCGAGGGTTTACTCGATCATGTCCCGCATGACTCAAGCTATCTATGCTACGAGTGGTACTAACACTCTTTCTATGCACATAAAATTCTCCACAAATTGGAAAAGGGGACAACCATCATCGTAGCTCATTTGGTAAGAGCATCAAGCGCACAATCCTTACGTTGCAGGTTTGATTCCCGCCAGCGGCAAGTTGTCTTTTCATTCCCTTCACATCTGTATCGCAATGGCAACATTACACTAGAGCTATGTGAATACCATATTTTGGGTGCGATGCAAATTCGAATGTTGAAGTGTGAGTGCAAATGGAATGGCTTGTTTAAAACATATTTCTTGTATAATTCTCAAATCTTTTCGGATAGTTTAATGTGAAATTCCAGGCGAAAATCGGTAAGGATTCCTAATTTGAATATTTCTCAAATATTTTTCGAGTAAATGGATTTGAAATTGCGAGGAAAAAAATACAAAGGATGCACAAGTACTTGCTTATGATATAAAGCAACATGAAAGTGTGTCTTTTCGCTAGGATGATGAATCGCTGGTGGGGTGGTATCCATAGTTGTCTTATCAAGAATGAGGCAATGCAGAGGCTGAATTGTATTTGTTTAGATGATTTGTTGCAACCAAAGTGTCACCAAGAACACTTTAGAAGCGAAAGGCCTAAATGCTACTTCCTCGTCCTCTCCTCCTCTTTCAACTTCCGTGGAAACCCAGCTGATATGGCAGACAAAGAGTTGCTCCCTTCAAGTTAGAAGTTCCGAATCTTCAAGTTAGAGTTCTCAATTTTTTAAAGACATCATCGCATACTTCACGGCCCATCACTTGTAATGCTGTAAACTTAGCAGGTTGCCTTTACATAAAAATTTAAGAATTAATAGATTCTGCATGGAACCATCATCGTGCATTTTCAGAAACTCTGAAAAAATGGGAGTAGGAGGATGAAAAAGAGAGAAAGAAATGTTGCATCGAGAAGATGTCGGAATATCTATAATATAACGTGGCTGATATCTCTACTTAGGAATCGGTATAACACGAAAGTCAAAGGTGTCTTTACAGAGGTAGTTAGACATTTATTGTACATTGCTTCAGCAACAGCAATAAATTGCAAAGTCATGTTAGGAATGGCAAGCAGCTCGAAACTTGCAGTGCATACCTCAAACAGAAATAAAGCACAAAAGTAGCATATTCAGAACGAGCGCAGACTAACAGCTGTCAAGCTCGAAACTTAGAGTGCACTGTTCAAACAGAAAGAAAAACGCACGATCAAGCAGAAACGAAGACGCACTAAAGGAGCACAAGTATACGCAGGACAAGCGCGAACAACTGTCGAAATAATTCCTGCATCTCATGTCAGCAGCGTGCTCCTTTCGTAAAAGCGGCCATAGCAGTGTGCGAAGTGACCTTTGTCCTTTCCCTTATGACAAGTCCGATGAGCGCTCGCGCAGGAGAGACCACTCTCTCTCTCATTGTAGGCAGGGTTTCATGGAGGCGACGACCTTCATAGCGCGCCCAACGAGAGCCCAATGTGCCGTCTCACCACTGATGAAGAAAATGCGCTAAAGATTTGAAGGGCTGAGGGCAACCGAACGGTGTATGCGGTAAGCACTCTAGGCAAGGCACGCTCAGTGGTGTAGTGGTTAGCGCCGCGCGCTGAAAACCTAGAGGTTATTGGTTGGATTCCGCGTGACAGATGCTTGCCTTGTGGTTTTTTTTCCTTTGCAATGTTTAAGTAAATATTTTCAACGTCACTTCCGTGACGGAAGTAGGCCAGCGGATACCCTGGTATTTTTGTGTTAAAAAGAAAAAAAAAAGCTTGAAGGCGTTGTTAAGTATTTATCAGCTACCGCAGACTCATATGCAAAAAAGCACAGAGAATCGGCGACCTTACGGGCATCATTAAGTCAAACATCCTTAGGGTGAGTGCCAAGACCAAGCAGCGGGAGATAGTTTTATTTGAAAATTCAGAAAAAGCAACAAGACGTTGCTTAATAACTGTTCCTTAGTATTTCCTATCTGAATAAATGTTTGCAATTTGTGTCAGACTGAACCGAATTACCTATGCAGTTCAAGAAACTATGATTGAAAGTTGTCTGAAAATAAAGTGTCACTGGAGCCACGTTTTTGACGTCTGCTCCATTGATGTTGCGCTTTTTTCACAAATTATAGTTACTTAATTGAAGCCTTAGTCCTCCCCTGAAAGTGTGTGATTGGGATTTTAACAGACAGTGTGGTCCTTGAAAATTGGTACACATAGCCTTGAAAGTCCTTAAAAACCCTTGAGTTTTTTCATGTAAACAAGCATGAACCTTGAGCTGGTGATGTTGCCGCTTGGTTTCTTCACGTTGTTGCCCACTTCCTGACCTTATAAGGACACTGAAGGGAAAAACAAATGTTTCTCTCTAGTTGTAAATTACTAAAGACACCGTGCATGCTGTGAGAAGATGCTTGACGATTGCAAAATACAGGTGGTGTGAACTTGAGGTCGTGATAATGAACAGCGCATAAAGAAAAATATACTGAAGGAAGAACCACCAAGACAAGCTCTGACAGCAGACTGAAAAATTAGTGCACATAACCTGTGCTTAAACGTCGTTTTTTTCCTATTATTATCATGCATTCATACCAACTAGCACAGTTTGAACCTCTTCAATATTTAAAGTCCCTACACTAGTCACTGTGTTACTAAATTTGGATAGTGTCTGCTAAATGAAGTACGTTTTTTGTCAGGGGCTCAGCAAACGAATGATATTTCGGAAATTTTTTTGACCAATGCAAATAGAAAAAAAGCCTGATATCTCACATCACCACTCCAAGACCACGCTGGAAAATCTGAAAATTTTTATTTTTTCGCTTGCTCGTAAACCTATGGTGGTGAAATCAATGACGCTAAAGTTTTCATAAAAATTTGTGTGTCTATAATCACCGTTTCGCTTATAACCCTTTTATCATTCTTTTTTTTTTCTGTTTCCAGGCGAAGACACTCACGGGATCCCTATCACAGGTTTCGAGCTGGGTACGCCTGACTGCCGGGCTGTTGTGTGAGACCTGATGGCCCACCTCCGACCTTCCTCGGACGGCCTAGCTCTGCCACCGTTCTTCTTCATGCCAAACAACATGCCCCCGGCCGACGGCTATCGCGGTGGCTCGTAATGCATGGAGATTAAGGGGGGAGGAGGTGGAAGAAGTCTCGCCTAGATTTGTTTTTGTTATATTTGTGATATATACATATTTATAATAAGTGCAATAAAATCTGTTAATTCGAAAATTTGAGAGTGACAAATTCCCACATATCATGCCGCTTTGAGTCCTCGAAAAAGTTGCAACAGGTCCTGGAAAGTCTTTGAATATCCTTGATTTTTTTGTTTGAAAACCTGTACGAACCCTAGACCGAACTCAGTGCAACATGATGTGGTTATCTTGAGCTCCTGAGCATACCAGCAGTGACCAAAATGTCTTGTTCGAATTATGAGCACTGCACATACTCTGCTGTGTTGAGATTGCGGCTTGCTAAAGGGAAACAGAAAGGGCCAGGAAGATGGTCCACAAGTCAAGCATGAGTGTTGTATTGTGCTCTATTCTAATTTTATTCTTCAAATGCAAGTCAACTCATATATTGTAAGAAAAAAAGGAACTTGACTCATGTCTGTTTACAAGAACCACGGCGTAAGTGCTATAATAAGCAAGGTCAAGACCCATGGTACATGCCGGTTTTTTTTTGCAAGGGAATGCATGGCATTTGCGATGAGAATTCCCAACTCTTGTCAGCAATGAAATCTGGTATAGCGACCATGGTTCTGCGGTTGGTGCAGTATTTATTTTCTTGGCTATATCACTCAAAATCAAATCTTGACAAAGGGTTCCGGTGTGTCGAGCTTGAGCGGCCGAGCTTCAGCATTCTAGGTGGTCTGTGTACATTTTTTCTAGAGTTGCTTTTAATTTTGGTGGTGCGTCGATGTACAACAAGTGCACGTTTGTAAAGTACCTGTGTAGCTGGTGCGAAATTAGAGCTCCATTATCTCGATACATTCACTAGGTTTGATCAAGCTCTTCTGGTTTCAGAGAGAGGTCGAAAGCTAACTATAGGTGGCATTTCCGAAAAAAAAAGAAGCAGTTTCGCTGCTAGGACGAAGCAACTAATGCGATAGCAAGCAGTCCGAATCTCACACGAATAAGACAAGCGCCTCGTTGATTTCAGCATGCCTCTGCATCACAAATGAGGATGCTTGAAAGAACGCGTAGGTATATTCGGAACACGTGCCGCTGTGTGTCGCCACCAGTGCTAGGATCTTCTGCTGCCAATTGAGCACGGCGGTTTTTCCTTTTTCTTCATGTTGGACAATCATTAGAGCATGGAGGTTTTTCCCGTTTTTACTTGTCCTCATCGGGCGAATAAGAACTGTGAAAATGGCAGAAATGGAGGAGGCATATTTCTGATGTCCGTGAAAGTTGAGTAGGCCGCATACTCGACGATAGTTATAGCGCGACAACAAAACGACGACACAGAGACAAGAAGGACACGAAAGACACGAGCGCTTCTTGTCTCTGTGTCGTCGTTTTGTTCTCGCGCTATAACTATCGTCATGCCATACCAACTAGCCCAAGCTGCCACGCATACTCGAGTAAGGGCACTTGCTCGGAGGTTTTACGATCGTGTCGCAAAATAGCAGCATGTCATGCCACTGCCATGTATGTGTTTTCAATAATGTCATGCAGGGGTCGTTTTTAAGTTTTTGCACCATTGTTACACAACTGCCTTCGAAAACATATTTGGAACAGTACAAAAAGAAATTACACAGAACATCTTAGTCATTATATGTTCTTCCCCAGAGCCCTGAGGCCAACAGGGGAGCCCAAGAATTTTCTACAGGGACACCAATATTCAAGCCACGTGGGGTCCGTGGAAGAAGAAATGGACGACTTGAGCATAAGGGCCGAGCTAAATGGGACATAGCGTATATGGGTGGCAGGAATAGGTTGAAGTGGGAAAAGATAGAAGAGCAATAAAGGCAGGAGGAGCTGATGGTATATGATGTTGTGGAGACACATCTTCCGGACATGTAGCAAACACCTTGCCATCCGAACTACGTATGGGAAAATTGCAATACAACAGAAGGCAACAAAAAGGCAGGTGGAATTGGGGGCATTTATAAATAAAAGTATGTGTTGGCAAAAAGTCAAGCAGGGATGCACGGAACATTTATGTTTAAAAGGGAAAGTAGCTGGGCAGATGAAACTCTTTGGTTTATTGTACTTGTGGACAGGAGCAAAGGTCAGAGAGGAAAACCAGGCAATGGTAGGGTGTATAACGATTGACATTGAGGAATTAGGAGGAGAGCGCGAAATAGTTATACTAGGCGATATGAATGTGCACATACAATATATAGAAGGCTATACTGACCCAACTATAAAAATGATCATGGATATATGTTAAAGGCATGATTCGATCATTTGCAACAGTACTAAGAAGTGTGAAGGGCAAACAACATGGGAGGTAGGAAGGCTGCAGTTGACGATATATTGTGCACTGATGTCACATAGGATGTATGATAGGCACAGGGGAATGCACATAGATGAATGTGGCTCCAGAAGTCTGGTTGGTGATCACAAATGTATCCAGCTAAGTTTTGGAAGAGCATTGAAAGTGGGAAGGAGACAAGATAAGCAACAAGGGAATTTTTATTCGGAAAGAAAAACAGAAATAGCTACTGAACAAGTCGACAAAGTAATTGCTAACGATAATAAAACAGTTTGGACGTACACGAATCTAATTAGAGTGAGCTAGAACTTGCTTGAATGTAGAGCATTGTCAGCCATTAACAGCTCAGAACCAAAAAATGTTAGTAGTAGAAAAAGTTTTTTCAATAGGAGCTACACTTTACACTTTGTAAAGGCATAAAACTAAAGCTGTGCAACTTACTATGAAACTAATTTCATACTTGTAATCAGCATCAAAGCTGATCATCACGAAGAAATATTTCTTCCTCTGTGATAAAAGCCTATATATATAGCAAAAGTTTTATTACCCTAAACTATAGATTAACAAAACTTTTTGTTTTTTAAGACTTGCGTGTCCTCGTAAGCATTCTCATACATAACGGAATCAATATTTTTTATTCATAGCACTCCTTGGTCAAGTGTGGCCCTTGAAGCATTACACCCACATATCAATGTTGCCAATAGTACAAGTTCTACAAGAATTGTTTCCATAGATGCTGGCAGGCTTGTATGTGCCGCTGTTCAAAAGAGCATGAAGTCGCCCTTGCGGAGAAGATAATAAAGTTGTAATGCCGTTGATCGAATCAATCTAACGTCCTTGTGTGGTCTTGTATAAAGGTTTTCGTTACGGTGTAACGTGAGAATATTGTGTTATTTTGGGCAGTCGAGATGATATACTGCAGAATTTGAGGTCTAGGACTAGAATTTATTGCAACATTATGTGACTTTTAATGAGAACTAACATTGATGCCAAGTAAAGAGGATGTTATTACCCTATTTACACTATTGTAGGTCGACTTAAATGTACGTCAGCTCCCTTAATATCGCACGGCAAAGAAATATTAAATAAAATTCATTTACGATGGCTATGAAAAAAAATACAGATTGCCAAGGTGGTTTCACGAAAGTTCTCAAAAGCTTTGCAGAAAAGCTAGCTTTACAAAAATGCATAGAAATCGGTTTTCAGTATTTTCTTTTGACAGCCAAAACAAGCTTTCTATTTCAAATTATGACTGAATGGGACATAAACACGTATGAGACTGTTGGAGAACAATACCTATTAAACTCAAAACTGCGATCGAGTTACGTTAAGTGACTGTCTCAATGCTTTTTCTTTGAAAGGCGACAAAAATTACATCTTGACACATGCTCAGCGCAAATTATCAACATTTTTTTTTCCTGAAATGTAGCAGGATGTGGCCGGTTCGACCTCTTTGAACAGTTATGGAATCACTGAGCTTAAGGTAGTCGTTGCGAGTGGAACATACCGTGTGGTGCATTAGGAGATTGCCACTCCAGGAAGTTCTGAAATACTACTATTCTTGATGTGAAATGTTATACCCCTGTCACACAGGCACTTGAAATGTTTTCTATAAAAAGACATCTGAAAAAAGGAAGTTTCATCTATAGACACAAGACGGCGGTTACTCTCTTTTTCCTCAAAGTTGTCTTTTCTGGAAACGGCGTTCAAATCTTATTCACGGTCAAACTGTAAACGGCAATCTTTTTCACGGTCGTAAAAAATTTAGCCGCGAAACCAGTGATTGTCAGCAATTATAACCACTGAAAAAAATTGCAAATGTTAGTTCATCTCACAGGAGGCCTATTAACATTAGGCCCATTAAACAGTTTCCTAGGGCACTACCGTAAGCAGTTATATAGGCTCGCGGAATACATGGGGAGGCTTAGCGCATCGCACGCAAGGATGCAACAAGCACTGCACCGTAACGACTATAGCGAACTCTTGCGAGTGAACAGCCTTGGATGCACACAAAGTGCAACTGCTGCAGTGATCTGTGAGGGACAATTGCATTTTATATATCGAGATAGGTAGCTTGCATTTCACTGGTTTTCATATTGAAAGCTAGCACCACGCTTCCGACTGTGCGTTCGAAGAAGAACACCAAGAAGAGATGCTTAGTGTGATGTGTGCGAGGCAACACCCTCATTAAAAATCGTTTGAACTACGTAAAGAAGTTTGCGTACTCGTGTGACAGAGGTATTATTACCGTGCTTCTCTGTTTGATAATTCATGCAGGCAGCAAAAATTTGAAAAACAGACATAAAAGGTTAAAAGTATTCTATTTTACTTCCAAAGACTATTGTACAAAATTGTGACCGTCCGAGATAAAATGAGGTTCCTCATTCGAGCGTTACATTTTCTCACAGAGAGTTTTGATCGCCTTGCACAGCTCGTTAAGAGACTTGTCCCGGGTTGTTAACTTCACCACCTGCACAGACGGGAGAGCCCTTAATTAGGAGTGCGCAGACATTTAAAATTCATTTATATTTATTACACAACGCAATATACAGTAAAAACTCGTTAACTCTGATCTCACAGGACCGAAGAAAATGTCCGAGTTAACCGAATTCCGAATTATCAAATGGACCAAGTAAAATAAAAAGAAAATCGTACACGGCACAGACAAACCTTTATTTCATAAAAAAGTGCGTTATTTTTGCTTGCTTCCCCGTCGAAATTTGTGACAGAACGATCTTTTTTAATCCCGTCAGGTGGTGGTGCGCACGTTCACTGTCGCGAAAACAAACGCAGAACTGCTCGAGAGCTTCGGCAGCCTCCTGCATGGTGCGGTGACGTCGCGTTGGTTCATCCTGGCCGTCATCATCGAAACAGTGATTTTGGTCCTCCTCACGCACTTCCGGTAATATATCAGCGTCAGTCAGCGGACCAGCAAAGGCAACATGATAGTGTATAGCGACGTAGTCTAAAATCTGGACACCACTAGGAAGGAGAGAGTCCAAACGCGTGTCATTCGCCTCGTCGTCCATATTTCCAGTGGGCTCACGGGTATCCTCTGAAGTGGCCTCTGGGAGATTATTCGAGTCGTCAGGGCAGACAAAGCCACTGTGCCGGAAAGAATTTTCAATGACTGTCGGTGGCGTTTCGCTCGAGACATGAGCTAAAGTGTGAATTGCTGTCAGGAGAGTCACGTCATATTCTCGCCCTGCTTTCTTGCAGAGCAGGATTCGTTTCAGCACATGCTTTCTGTACCTGCTTTGTACGTGCCAAATTATTCCTTGATCCAACGGTTGCAGAGCAGCCGTCGTGTTTGCAGGTAGAAATACAAGTTCGATGCACTCCAGCCCTGTCACTCTGGTATGAGCACTGCGGTTGTCAACTAGAAGTAAAACCTTGCGCTTGTTAGCGGAGAAGCGGTGGTCGAGTTGGCGTGGCCAAGCTTGGAAAATATCTGAAGTCATCCAGGCCTTTTTGTTGGCACGATATTGCACAGGAAAGTGATGAATGCTCTTAAAACCCCTTGGTTTACGTGCCTTCCCGATGACTAGCAGTGGCAGGCGCTCGGTGCCCGACATATTTGAAGTGAGAAGCACAGTGATCCTTTCTTTGCTCCTCTTCCCTCCAACGCATGGGTCGCCCTTGAACGTGATCATTTTGTTCGGCAAGGCTTTAAAAAAGAGCCGTTTCATCGGCACTGAAGACGTTGGCAGGCTAATAACGAGTCAGGTACTGGGGAAGCTCCGTTGTCTTCTAGTCAGTAATACGCGATTCATCCACTGCTGCTTTTTTCCCACACACGTTTCGAAAGGACTAACCCACGCGTTTCTCTAAAGCGGGCAAACCAGCCTTCAGACGCACTGAAAGATTCGATGTTCATTCTCAGTGCGTACCTTTCAGCTTGCTGACAGATCACCGGTCCACTCAAGGGAAGCTGGTTGTTCCGCATGTCTGATATTCACCGCAGCAGCGCGTCTTAGAGCTTCGGGTGTGCTGACGTCCTTAGTCGTTTTCGTTTTCCGGTGAATTTGCCGCTGTCAAGTGCCTCGAAAATTTTTTCTTTGTACTTCCCGTAGTCGCTTAAGGTGCTTCTCCTTAACAATGTACTTTTTCATTATCTTCTGTCGAGAAACGTCTGTGTCCACGTCTTTCAATATCATAACCTTTCTTTTAAGATCATTTGCTGGCTGCTGTGGCTGCTCAACTCCTGCGACGGTCGCCATGAAGAGCGACAGCGGCGGGAACGCGCACAAACACAGCCGCAGCACGCGAAGTCACAACACAAAGAACCAAGACACGAAGTACACCAGTAGGCTTAGCATGGGTGTAGCTAGCAGCTGTAAGTAGACACTGGATGCGCCGATGGCCCAAGCGCTGTTGCCGGGTGGTGACTAGCGCCACCTAGCCACTTCCCCCCTCATTCACTATCATAATGGTCATATTCTGCTGCAGTTCGCTCGGTTTCGGTTTCTCCAAAACTCTGGTTCTGCCGTTGGTTACGGCAAGCGGTGCTTGAGCCTCCAAACCGCCGAGATCGCGCGACTCCGCAGTCCTGATAGCCCTCTCCTGGAGTTGTCCGAGATAACTGGTGCGCGGCTTAATATCCCCGAAATAATGAGCATTTGACCTCATTGAAATATACAAAGTTTTGCCGGGGCCACGCCGCGAGTCCGAGTTGACTGAATTTTCGAGTTAACGAGGTCCAGATAAACGAGCTTTTACAGTAATGCGTAAGAGGCAATATTGAATTCCGAATCATCAAAAGTGTAAAGAAAACAAACTAATTCAGCTCATTTTATTAAGAAACACCTTGAGCGAGATATCACATAAATAGTGGTTGTATGGAATACAAATACACGTGTACCATTTTATATACTACCATTATTTATTGTTATAACGTGTTAGTACACTAATGTAATCTTTATTATGCACTATTTGTTTACCTATGCCTAGTATGCATGTCTACGGTGTCTAAATACAACATTTGTTAATGTCTATTAAATCGGTACATCTTCATTTTCTTGATGTATACCTCGTAAATGCCGTACTTATTTTACATAAGAGCACAGTGAAAGCTAAAATTTTCATCACCCTTAGACTTCTCTCAGAATTGTGACAGTGGCCCATCAATCCCACGTTTCAATTAGCCGAAAACATGCACTGCGCCCCTGCCTAATTATTGCTGCGAACACCACGCACACCTGACACTTTCTTTTACACCAATTAATAAATGTTTGCTTTAATGTGCAGCAAGTGCCAAAGACCACTTTACTCGATAAACTTTGATCACCTGGCCGTTGTTCACGTGGACGTGAATGGGCACACCTAAAGTTTTTGCTTCGACTGGACTGCCCGAGAGTGACAGCAGTATTTCACCCCGTTCGCACCGGTCGTGCTGAAGCTGGCCGCTTGCTGCAAACGCAGGCAGGTGAAATTCTATTACTACTGCAGCGTAGAAGGAGAAAATCTTCGAAATGGCACTGAAACAACCTTAATGATAGGGCAACTTGTCACTTGCACGACCCCTGGTGTAATGTAAACACACCAGTGTGGTGAAAGCTTCTGTACACACCACTAAGCGAAGCTAGGCCTCCTCAATTGGCTTGAATAGCTTAACATTCATGCCTCTTTGCAGCATGTTGGTGATACCTAACAAATAAAAATTCTTGATGAACCAAAGCTGTACACTTGACTATCTTTTGAATAATCATCAAATATTCACATTTTTGCCACTTGACAGTGAAAGGCGGGACTGATGAAAGCCATGTTATCATAGAATGAACTCTGATCAGCATAACAAATTTTATCATGCGCTGGAAACTACAAACTGGAACTTCGTTCATGTAGAAAAAGACCTCGATAAAGCATATCATCTTTTTATGAAGCACTTATGATTTATGTACCGAAATTTCCCACTTGTTCTATTCCGTAGGAAGATAAAAATTTGCAAGCCTTGGATTAGTGGGTGTTTGTACAAAAGAATAACACATAAAAACAGAATGTACCATGCATTTGTACAGATATGTGACGCGGCTCTACTTAGCTAATTAAAAAATACCGTAATAAGATAATTCCGACTTGAAAAAAGCTAGCAGCCTGCTACTATCAAACCCTTTCTTTTAGTGTACTCAATGAACCTAGAAAACCTGTGGAACGAAGTGAACAATTTATCTAACAACTCGAAAGTGAAACGTTTAGCATTACAGCTTTTGCCTATAGTAAAACGAAATAGAAAGACTCACCAAAATGAATGAATACTTTACTAATGTGGGTGCACTACAAACAAATCTCGGTTCTGAGGCCTATCATGTCATACATAAACGTGCATGCTTGCTGCACTCAGTTTTTTTTCAAGTCATCAAGAGGTGGAAAAATTAGTAGGTAAAATAAAACTAATGTTTATACAAGAATTGATGAATTATGTACCTTATACATGAAATATGTATCGGCTCTTAAGTCATTACCATTAAAACATATTAATAAAATGCTTGAAGCCGGCATCTTCCCCTCAGATGTAAAGTTTGCTCGCATATGCCCAGTATATAAGGGTGGCGCTGTTAATGATATATGTAAATACAGGCCAATTTCTGTGGTACCCATGTTATCTAAGTTATTTGAAAATGTAATAAACTTGCATCTCGCCAATTTCATAATTAGGCACCACATAATAAATGTCGCACAGTATGGCTTCCAGAAAAATAAAACCACTGAGCTAGCTTTATTACCTGTTTGGAATAGAATATTGCATGACTTTGAAAACAAAGTTTACAGTGCAGGTCTTTTTATTGATCTAAGGAAATCATTTGATTGCGTTAATCACAACATTTCTCTATCAAAACTCAATGATTATAGCATTTGTGGTGTCACCTAAAATCTTTTAAAGAGTTACCTTTCTTGTAGAAAACAGTGTATCGAAATTGATAACTTTACCTCTCCTACTACCACCATAAAACAAGGAGTGCCCCAGGGGTCTATCCTGGGATCCTTGTTATTTATATTGTTTGTAAACGACCCATTTGATATTCTGAATTCCCCAAATTTAGTAATGGACGATCACGACACCAACGTCTTTTTTCAGTGCTCACATTTATTCAGCTCGAGAAAATGATAAACGAATATCTCGTTCAGCTGGATGGATGGCTTCATGCAAATAAATTAGCCCTAAGTGTACAGAAATTCAATTATGTCTTTTTTAGGCCCCCTATAAATCATGCGACAAGCAGATTACGTTAACGTTTGAGAACACTGTTTTAAAGTGCGTAAAATGTCAAAAAGTTTTAGGCGTGTGGTTTGAAGAAAACATCTCCTGGAATACACACATCAATAAACTCACTTCAGAACTAAACAAAGCTGTTGGTGTTAAATTTAACTTTCAGATTTTATTCCTTTACATCTAAAAAGGCGATATAATATGCGTACTTCTACTTCCAGGTTATCATTTTGCACACTTGTCTGGGGTACCGCAACAACTTCTAATTACAAAAAACTGGAAACAATGCAAAAGAAAGTGCTCAGGCTATTCGAGAATTATTCTTGTGAGCCAAAACACTTGCCAACAAATCCCTTATTCATTAAGCATAATTGGCTTAAAGCAAGCAATTTGTATAACTATAAACTCCTCATGCACATACATTAGCATAATCTGCCTAGACATCACACATGAATCGTCACAGCGTTATCTTCTACGCAATAAGCAGACACCAATACCTTGAACACGAACAAATTATGGAAGATCAGGCCTCACTTATCTGATACCCGCCCTAATAAAGCCTGTGTTTTTACAAATGAACTTTGTTGTTGCACTCTATCAATTCAAAAAACAAATAACACTGAGTGCACAGCGATTCTAAGCTCATGTATGTCGCCAGACCATTTTTCTCTTATTCACTTTCCTTTATATTGGTGGATTAAACGTTAATGTGCATTTTTCTGTAACATCCACTCCATGGTATCAGTGCTTTATATTGTATCTTTTTACTGGTTTCTTTCATACCTTTGTTGTTTATATAACAAATTGTATAAGTTATACAGTTTTCTTTCTTCCTCCGTGAATATCCATTCACTGCTGCCTGTACAGTCCCCCAGGTCTCCTCAAGCTGTTTTTCACAGCTTTTTTGCCTTGAAAACCCCCAAATGTTTTGTGTTGAAAATAATTAAATAAAATAATGCAGTGAATCGAACAAGTTGGTGTACTATCATAAACGTGCAGCATGGCACAACACTTATGTTGTCCGTTTCTGGTCCATTGTCTGCTGCGCAGCACGTTTACCCGAAGATGACATGCACTGTTCAAGGCACTTGCTTAAAAACATTTACTGCTATTTTCTTGGAAATCAAAGAATAATTACCCGAAAAAGAAACGTTTACAAAGTATTTTAAAGTAGAGTGCATATGTGACACATAAATTTGATTCAGATAGCTTGATTTTACAAGGATTGGTCCTCGAGATGCATCTTTCCTTCGCAATATGACCACTGCTTAAAGGGCCACTCATCAGGTTTTACAATTTTGAGCTGACAAGCGCAATGCACAAATGAGGCGTTCGCAATCACGTGTACCAGAATTCGCCACACTACGCGCGGCGCAAATGAGTCAAAATTCAAGATGAACGCTGCCCCCCTTCCTTTTGCGGGCGTGCGCCCAGAGAATGATGGCATAACGTGGGCGGCCCTACGTACATGGCAATGTAGTGACGTTGGTCATCTACGTAGACGACTATGCTCCGACGTTGCCAACAGTGGCACGTGACATGGCTAAAATGATTTAACACGACATGCATAGATTATGCGTTTGTTGATCAATACATGAAGAGATGAATACATATCTAGATAAATAATGAGATGCAATAAAAGAATGTACGCGTTTTTTTTCTAAATCTTTTACTCGTGAGTTGCAATGAGATGCGGGGCTAATGGACCGGTGTTTAGCACGCGTTCGTGTCCCTGCGGTCAGCACATCGAGCAGACGACAGCCATGGAACGCTCCTATGAGTTCGCGCACTCATTGTGCTCATCTATTCTACCGTGTCAAAGCCAGCGTTTCCAAACCATCCCGCAGAAACATTCAAAACAACGCTGCTGAACAAAAAAAGTGCCGCTTGCATGCATGGAGGTTTGGCTTGTTCAGGCACGTCATGCGCATGTGACCGAACACGCCGGAGAGGGTACGGAAGAGATTTGGCTTGCGATGGCTATGCAGAGGAGCGACGAGGGTTTCGAGTTTGCCTCCTCTCATCCTCGTTTCGCGCCGATAGAAAAAAAATTTTCTCAGCTCCTAATGATCAGATTGAAAAAAATTTTTTGTGGCAAAATGTTCCTCATCAGAAACCCAACAACTTCCACGGTCTAACTAAAATTTGGTATGAAGCCTGGTGAAAGGCCCTTTAAAGCCCCTCAAAGATCTTCTTACCGAATGTCAAACCTGGGAGTCACGATGGGCACCCCAGTAGTTGTCCGGGTGTGGAGGATTGGCATACGCACGCTCGCTTTCGGGGCCCTCTTGGTAGACTTTGGTACACCGAGCGCCTCGTCGGACGCTTTCTTCTTGGAGATTGCCGAGCGGCGCTGGCTAGCTGTCTGCACAATAGAGCAAGGGGATCACAAGTTTCAGCCACATCTGTACTATGGCTGAGTAAAAGGCTTGTAAAGTGTGCTTTATCAAAGAACATCTACATAACTTTACAGAGCTAGCCAACAACAGCACAGCTGGTGACTATGAAAAGCTCTAAAAAACATTTCTTATATAAACAACATTGGCCTAAAGGGGTGGGGCCATCAAATTTCGAGGCTGAAACAAGCCTCTTGATGGTTTCCTTTGTATGCTAGGGCACTCCTCACAAACGGTCGCACACCAGCAAACATGTAGATTATATTTCAATTTACCTCCAGAGTGTACCTAATGCTCATTCTCCCGACCGAAGCCCATTGCGAGCACGTCCAGAAGTGTCGTAACTCTGTAGGAAAAATGACGAACGTCGCACTGACGTCACACCGGATCTGTAGAGAGCGTATGCATGCTCAGGTTTCCTCTTCACGGCGATTCATCGCAGCGCACCCCCTCCCTATTATGTCAGTGCATGGGTCTGACTTTGCACCCCCTCCTTAGTATGTCAATGTGTGTGACTGTGTTTGCACCCCCCGTATCGTAGATGACTATGGGAGTGGCCGCCCCCTTATCCCCCTCTCGTGCGCACTAGTATAGTAGTTAGGCGAGCCACCTTCAGAGACCTCCACCACATACGTGCCGGGCCCGCAAAGCGTCTGTGGCTGCTACACGTTTGTTTTTCAGGTGCTTGTGCGGCACGTGTGTGTGAGAAAGCAAGCGACAGCAGACGTTAATCAGCACGAGGTGCGTCACAACTTTGTAGAAACACGCGACCAAGTTACACTTCCACGTCACAGCCCAATTCGGTGCCCAGAATACTAAACCGAAATTTGTCAACATATAAAAGGTGATATCAATTTATTTCGCGAGAATAAATGAATCTTTGTGCATCTACCATGCTTCCTGGAGCTAGAAGAAATGCTTGCAGCAGAGAATGCGCAAGCCACAAAAATGGTCACACCACCCCTTAATGACATTTACCGAATTGGGCACATACACCAGGCCTCTAAGCCTCCTCACAACTGACTTCATCTTTATCGATTGAGGAGTATGTAAGCCCCTGCAGACATCTTCCAAAAGTGCAATATCAGCACGGCTGATGTGCGGGCATCAAAATGGTGTCGTCACCTGCGTTCCTACCATACTGAATATTTTCTGGAAGACCAGGTGTCCTCTTGGTGCAAAAGCGGTGCCTTTGGTATTGTGAAAGGGCAAGCTCCCCGTAAGCGAGAAACACTTTAATGATATAGAGCTCTGAACCACCACACTTTCTTTCATTTTCAACTTTATTCAGCGTACGCTATTGCAATGATCCCACTGGGGACTGCCGATTTGGAGCAAATTTTAGTTTTGGAGCATTTTGTTGCAGCAAAATATTAATTTTGGAGCACTTTGAAGCAGTAAAGTTTTAGTTTTGGAGCAGTTTCGAAGCACTTTGACATAGGTATATATTCATAGTGGAGGACTTCGGAGAAGAAAGTACCTCAAACACTTTAATAATAAATAGGCGCTGACCTAGAACAAATGATATCTTTAGATTAAAAAAGGCATTGAGAAGTTTGAGGTCGCTCTTTTCATCATACCAGGTTTATTAAATGGGGAGAAAATATTTGTAATACACTTGTTTATAAATTATTTCCGAATTGCATGCCGAGATCTTAGCACGTGATACCACGAATTTCAATGCGTATTTTTTTTTCTTTAGCGACATTCGCTCAAAGCGATTTCCCGAGACATAGTACATTAAGTCTAGATCCATCTCAGAAGTCAGTTTACTTTGTTTTTAGTACTTAACAGCCATGTATAACGTCTAAATTTTTAAAGTCCTGGCAAATGACACATTATTGCAACTATGTGAAGCCGCCCGAATTTTTCTTGTGTTTTTCTTTTGCTTACCAAGAGAGTTCTCCTGGCAAGCATGGTGATTTTGGAATTATGAAAGCATAATTTACTAATGTTGAATCTCATTAGTTTTCATTCTCACCAACGGTTACAATTTAAAGGGAAAGACCATATCAATCTCGGAGGATTTCTCGGCTGCCACTAGAGAGGTTCAAAACTGTCTATGGGATAGCGCGGCTGGTGACAGGCGAGATGGGACAAAGGTAAAACTTGTTTATGATAAAATGAAAATTGGCAGTGAATTGTACGAGTGGGACGAAACGAAAAAGGCACGAGTACCAAGTAATCAAAACCACGAAAATAGGCGGAGAAGCGGCCGTTAGCTCCGCTTAGGCGCGAGAGTTGCGGAATGAAATAAAAGCCTCAAAATACTTTCAGATGTCTTAAAATAAATGCCCGAAGTATAATAAAGAAAACAGATGACCTAGAAAGCATAGTGGCCGCTCACAGCTCGCATGTAATAGTTATTACAGAAACGTGGCTGCACGGTGACATATGTGATTCGGAAGTCACACCGCATGGATACCGTATCTACCGCAAGGACCATGATTCCCGTGGTGGTGGCGTTGCTATTTTGTACATCGACTCATTGCGCGTTATACAACTACCAGATACTACCAGCATTGAATGCATATTGCTGAAAGTTCATCTCGAGGATTACCATTTGGTAATTGGCGGATTTTACCGCCCCCCAAACAGTGATGGTACTTTTTTGAGGCGCTAAACGAGTTCATGTGCAAGAACAACGCAATTAACCTTGTGCTAACCAGAGATTTCAATACGCCACTAATTAATTGGGACGGTGATTTTCCTGAAGCACACTGTGCCTCCGTTGAACCACTCGTAGACATTGTTTCATTACATGGCCTAACACAACTGGTAAAGGTGCCTACAAGAACACAAGGGGATAGTCAATCCATTTTGGATCTCTCCATTATTTGTGACAGTGTTCTTGATGGTGCCCCGAGAGTTGACATATTCAAAAATATCTCAGATCACAAGCTCGTGTGCTTAAATCTCGAAGTGAAATTCTGATCACGGCTGGCGAAGAAAGTGTATTGTTCCAGTGTTTTCTCGTGCTAGTAATGTTGATATTTTGGATGTTTTAGATAGTTCTTTTTCTTTGTTTAACTCGTTTTACGAATCAGATGTCTATGCTGTTGAATATATATGGTGCTTTTTTAAAAACCTGGTTTTGACTTGTGTGAAAAAGTTTATCCCACACAAACGACACTTGCAGCGTACACACAATCCGTGGATGACGAAAGAGTTGCACGTCACCAACGTAAGTTAAATAAAGCGAAAACGCAGTACAGGCGGTATCCATGCTCAAGTTGTTCAGATAAGGTATCGGAGTTAGCGAACTGAAGACTAGTATTAAAAGTCCAAAAATGTTTACGAACACATTCGTCTTGAAAACTTTCTTAAAACTTCGCCAGAAAAATTTTGGCGACACATTTTGTCAAAGAAGAAAGATCTTCCTACTCTATCAATCGATGGTGTCCCTGTGACAGATAACGCAGTGATTGCCGAATCTCTTCATGCTTATTTCAGTTTTGTATTTGTCGTCGACGACGGCCGCGCACCAGAATTTAGCAAATTTGATCATAGCGAACCTCTTAATAAAGTGTAAATCTGAAGAAGGCATACTAGCACTACTGTTAAAATTAGACGAAAAGAAATTGCCAGGCACAGATGGTATACCAAACGCATATTTAAAGCGATACGCTGAATGGTGTTCTAAATATGTATGTCTGTTGTTCAAGAAATCTCTGTCTAATGCGGATCTTCCATGCGACTGGAAATACGCGAAAATCACGCCGATCCCTAAAACAAACGCGCCATCAACTCCGTCATCATATAGACCAATTTCCTTATTACGCACATGCGCGAAGGTACTAGAGCACCTAATTTTTAAACATGTATCCAGCTTCCTTGAAAAAAAAAAGCTGAATTGGTTCCTTCCAGCATGGCTTTCGCCATGGTTACTCTACAGTCACCCAGCTCATTGAAACTGTCCACGACTTAGCAGCAGCCCTAGACAGACATAACCAGGTCGACTATATATTTATCGACTTTGAAAAGGCATTCGACCGAGTCTCACATCGAAAAGTATTATTGGAGTTAGAACCAATACTCAAGAACACCAAATTACTAGCTTGGATAGAAGCCTACTTCTCATGTAGACGACAAGTCGGGGCCATGCATAATGAAACTTCGCGTGCCATTCCAGTCCTTTCGGGTGTACCGCAGGGCTCTGTTCTTGATCTTTTATTTTTTCTTGTATATGCGACAAGGTTTATTAGTCGATAACGACAACGGCAAGACAGCGTGAAAAACCGTCCAGCAGAGATTAGTACAGCAGCGAGCTGAAGCACGAGCCGAAAGAGCCGGGTGTTGGCGATGCTGCTCGCCGCAGGCACATCTTCTTCTTCACAATCGCCCCCGCTGAAAAAGGAGCCATCCTGGCGACTTAAGAAGTTTCAGGCAGAGGCTCATGGTACGGTTTCAGTCGGGAAATACAGACGACGTCGCGTGCGCGCCGGCGCATGTCGTCCGATCTGGAAACGGGCTCAATTAGGAAATTAACCGGAGAGGTTTTCTCCAAAACGGTGTAAGGCCCCTCGTACCGGGGGACAAGTTTCGAGGAGAGTCCCGGTGTTTGATGTGGAATGGCGAGCGACACAAGAGACCCTGGGGCATAGCTGGGATCTGAAAGGGCGGTGCTACGGTGTTCTTTCTAGCGTTGCTGCTCTTTTGAGGTGAACGCACGGGCGAGCTGGCGGCACTCTTCGGCTTGTCGAGAAGCATCGGAAACAGGTTGGCACTCGGAAGCATCAGGACGGTAGGGTAGTAGGGTGTCGATTGTATAGAAGGCTCGTGTCCATAAAGAATAAAGAGAGGTGAAAATCCCGTGGTGGTTTGAACTGCGGTGCTATATGCGAATGTGACGTATGGAAGAACATGGTCCCAGTTGCTATGATCAGATGCCACGTACATTGAGAGCATATCACCCAGCGTGCGGTTGAACCGTTCGGTTAGCGCGTTAGTCTGCGGGTGGTATGCTGTCGTTTTCCGATGAATGACGTGGCATTCCGAAAGCAGAGTTTCGACGACCTCGGAGAGGAAAGCGCGGCATCTGTCACTAAGGAGCTCTCGAGGTGGACCATGTCAAAGGATAAAGAGACGTAAAATGAAAGAGGTGACAGCCTGAGCTGTAGTGCTCGGCAAAGCGGCTGTTTCGGCGTAGCGGGTCAGGTGGTCAACTGCCACTATAATCCACCGATTACCATTTGATGTCAATGGAAGTGGGCCGTAGAGGTCAGCGCCGACGCGATCAAATGGCTTGGCAGGGCGTGGAAGTGGCTGCAATGCGCCAGTCGCTCGTGGCGCTGTTGATTTGCGTCGCTGGCAGTCAGGACAACACTGCACAAATTCGCGTACAAAATATTACATGCCGCGCCAGTAATAGTGATGGCGAAGGCGTTCATATGTTTTGAACACCCTGGCATGGCCACATTGCGGATCGTCGTGAAGAGAGGCACATACTTGTGATCGTAAAGTGCGTGGAATGATTAGTAGCCACCGGCGGCCATCAGGAGCGTAGTTGCGTCGATGAAGGAGTTGATCGAGGATGGCGAAACGGAAAGCTTGACGTCGGAGGGATCGAGATACTGGAAGGTTGGGCGTGCCTGATAGATGCGATCCACGGGTCACGACGTTGTTCGGTGGCAATCGAGTCGAGATTTAGATATGACAAGGTCTCGAGGCGAGTGTTTCCGCACGACGGATCTGGTGATAAAGGTGAGCGGGACAGGGCATCAGCGTCAGAGTGTTTGCTTCCGCAGCAGTACACGACGCGAATGTCGTACTCCTGGATGCGGAGTGTCCATCGCGCAAGGCGGCCAAAAGGGTCTTTCAAAGTGGAGAGCCAGCGAAGCGCGTGGTGATCCGCTACTAGATCGAACAGGCGGCCGTATAAGTATGGCCGGAATTTTCCAAGCACCCACACCAGAGCCAAACACTCTTTTTTTGTCACGCTGTAATTAGTTTCGGCTTTCGTCAGAGTGCGGCTAGCGTAGGCTACAACGTATTCTGAATAGCCGGGCTTTCGTTGAGCGAGCACAGCGCCTAGCCCGACGCCGCTGGCGTCAGTGTGCACTTCGGTAGGAGCCGTCGGGTCGAAGTGGCGTAGACTTTGTGGGGAGGTGAGCAGACAGCGTAGAGTAATGAAGGCAACGTCACATGCAGGGGACCAAGAGGAGATGTTCACGTCACCGCGAAGAAGCTGGGTTAATGGTGACATGATAGATGCGAAATTGCGAACAAAGCGCCGGAAATAGGAGCATAGGCCTACAAAACTGCGAAGCTCTTTCATGGTCGTCGGCTTGGGAAATTCTGCGACTGCTCGAAGTTTTGCCGGGTCAGGTAATACGCCGTGTTTGGACACGATGTGGCCTAGTATGACGAGCTCGCGTGCAGCGAAGCGGCATTTTTTAAGGTTAAGCTGCAGGCCAGCGTTGGTCAGGCAAGTCAGAACGTGCCTGAGGGGAAGGAGGTGCGTAGGAAAATCATGAGAGAAAACCATGACATCGTCGAGGTAACAGAGGCTCATATTCCACTTGAGGCCACGTAGCGTGCCTCAAGTGGAATATATCCAAAAGACGTTCAAACGTGGCAGGCGCGTTACTAAGCTCAAAGGGCATGACTTTAAATTCGTATAGTCCGTCTGGTGTAGTAAATGCCGTTTTTTTGGCGATAGGCTTCAGCCATTGGGACTTGCCAATAGCCAGACCGCAAATCTAGCGACGAGAAAAATTCCGCTCCGTGAAGCGTGTCGATGGCGTCATGAATGCGCGGCAATGGATAGACGTCCTTGCAGGTTATCTTATTCAAACGACGATAGTCCACGCAAAATCGGATAGATCCATTTTTCTTACGCAAGAGGACGACAGGAGACGCCCAGCGACTGTGAGATGGTCGAATGACGTCTCTACGAAGGATATCTTCAATTTGATTGTTGATGACGCAGCGCTCTTCAGCGGAGACACGGTATGATCTTTGACGCAGTGGCTGCTGTACGCCGGCGTCAACATGATGTTTGACTTGTGACGTGCGGCCCAGTTGAGGCTGCGACACATCGAAAGAACTCCTGAACTCTTGCAGAAGATCCAGCAGGTCGGCATGTTCGGTGGGAGTGAGAGTGTCGGTAATGGCGCTAGAAAACGTATCCTTGGACGACTCCTCGAGTACCGACAGTGATTTCGGGTGGTCGCAGTAGTCATCCGGGACATCAACCAAAGCCGAAGGGTCGAGATCTTGCACGCGGCCGAGACATTCCCCAGCAAGCAAAGTGACAGGTGTGGAAAGCGGATTGCTTACGAACATATTGCTTCTTCCTGCGGCAAGGTGAATTGTTGCGAAAGGCAGCGGCAGAGCTCGACGACTCTTGAAGATATCGGAAGGCATAAAAAGGCATGTAGCGTCCGTGTAGGCATTGCATGAAACGGGAACAAGGGCAAAATTTCCAAGTGCAGTATCGGTATCTTCACGAACGAGCAACTTCGCCGGCTGATGAAGAGCGTCAAGTAATGGGACATAACACAAGGGTGAAAACTCAACTTCGACGTGAGCGCAGTAGATGACGGCATTACGGCGGGATAGGAAGGCCCACCCGAGGATGACGTCATGCGAACAGACAGCGAGAACAATAAATTCCACGCTGTAAAGATTGCCTTCAATGGACACTCTCGGTGCAGGCTGCGAGAGGCGTTACTTGCTGTGCACTTGCGGTGTGGAGCGACAGTCCCGAAAGCGGCGTCGTGACTTTGCGCAATAAACGGCAGAGATTAGCGCAATAACAGAACCAGCTGCGCCGGTGTCCACAAGGGCGAAAGTACAATAACCTTCAAGAGTTACTGCGACCACGTTAGCAAGAGAGGGGCTAGGGCTTAGACAGTTCGAAAACGGCGAGGTTCTTGCCTCTTGAACTGCGGTGCTTAGTTTTCCTGTTGGGAGGGTCCGGGCTGGCGACGCATGGGGGAGGGCGATCGCTGACGAGGAGACGGTGCGCACTGCAGCTGGAAGTCAAGGTGGTCAGTAGGGGCATTGCGAGGTGACGAGACCAGTCCGTATTGGTTGCCGGGTTGCGACGACCGGGCATAGTTGCCGAACGTCTGAGGTCGACGGAGGCAGTAGCGGGCAACGTGTCCGGGAGTGAAGCCGGCGTAGCAAATCGGTCGGTTATCGGGCGTCCTCCATGGATTGGCGGCTGGTGGTGCCGCCCAAGGTGTAGTATAAGCAGCCGGGTGTGCGCGCTGTGAGCGCGTGGTGTAGGGCGGTTGCGGAAGCCTACGCACAGCGTCTGCATATGTGAGCGGGGCGGCTACGGGCTGTATCTCTTGCGAACAGGCGACAGGAGGAGCCACAGGCTGCGCTGTATACGTTAGGGACGCGGCCACAGGCTGAATCTCTGGCGAATAGGCGACAGGGGCACCTACCGGCTGTGCGACACGCGGGCAGTGGACTTTGCTAGATAGAGGCGGCTCGTAGAGTGCAAGGGGAATAGCTCGTGCAGCCTCTTCCGATATAGCAGTGCGAAGCGGGGCGGGTAGACGGGTGGTGGTCTCGTGAGTAAATAGCACTAGGGAAAGTTGGCGGGCGACTTCCTCACGGACGAAGGCTCAGACTTGCTCAAGCAATGGTGAATTGGCAGGCATGGTGTCGAAACTGGACAGCGACTCACCACCACGCTGAGGTTGCCGAGTCAGAGAGCGTTGCTTCTTCAACTCGTCGTAGCTCTGACACAAGCTGACGACTTAAGAAACTGTGCTTGGATTTCTAGCCAAGAGCGTTTGAAATGCGCCATCGTCGATGCCCTTCAGGATGTGTTTGACCTTGTCCGACTCAGGTATGCTGTCATTCGCACGACCACAAAGGTCGACGACATCCTCAATATAGCTGGTGAAATTTTCGCCAGTCTGCTGAGAGTGGACGCGAGAGCGCTGTTCTGCCCGCTGCTTGCGGATAGCCGGCCGACCAAACACTTCAGCACATGACGTCTTGAAGACGCTCCATATGGGGATGTTGTGTTTGTGGTTGTTAAACCACAATTCTGCGACGCCGGTGAGGTAAAAAATGACGTGTCCCAGCTTGTCGGCTTCATCCAACTTTTTATTGGCGTTCACCAGCTCGTAGTGCTCAAGCCAGTCTTCCACGTCGGTCCCATTCGCACCGCTGAAGACCTTCGGGTCCCGTAGCCTAGGATGGCCAGGGCAGTTGAAATGGGGCGACGGTGCCGATGGGTTGGCGTTGTCAGTCATGACGGGTGGTAGCGTGCTGCTTCGCAGTTCCAGGGTGTAGTGACGGGGATAAACAGCACTCTCCACCAAATGTGGCGAGGTTTATTAGTCGATAACGACAATGGCAAGACAGCGTGAAGATCCGTCCAGCAGAGATCGGCACAGCAGCGAACTGAAGCACGAGCCGAGAGAGCCGGGCGTTGGCCATGCTGCTCGCTGCAGGCACATCTTCTTCTTCACATATACATCAATGACATCGTTCAGAACGTATCCGTTAAAATAAGGCTCTTTGCTGATGACTGTATTGTATAGCGTGAAATTACCACACCCCACGACCAGATAACATTAATTGAATCTTTGGACCGAATTCAAACATAGTGCAAAGACTGGCAATTGACCATCAACAAAAAGAAAACTCTTGCAATGACAATTAGTCGTAAGAACCACCCTTTAACGTTTTCTTACAGTTTTGATAATGAACCTCTGGAAGTAGTAACTAACTATAAGTATCCGGGAGTTATTATTTCTCACGATCTTAAATGGAATGACCACATTGACAACATACACAGAAATGCAATGGAAAAACTCGGATAATTAAGGAGGCGCTTGAGTAAGTCCTCTCCGGAAGTTAAAATATTAGCCTATAAAACATTTATTCGTTCACTCCTGGAATATGGTGTCGTTGTTTGGGATCCATACACAAAAAGAAACATTTCAATATTGGAAAAAATACTGCGGAAACCAGTTCGGTTCATCTTTAATCAATACAGCTGGGAGGCATCAGTAACATCTTTTCTAGAAACGGCTGAGCCAGAAAAAGTAGCAAATTGCCGATACCGCGAACGAATTTAACTATTTTACCATTTAAGTATAACAAAGGATACATACCTAAAAGACTCCCACCAGCGGCCTACTCAGTCCTTTCATAATAAAAAAGTAATTTTTCCAGTATTCTTTTTTCCCGAGAACTGCAACCAAATGGAATTCCCTCCCTTCAGCTGTGGTGGAATTCCCGCCGCTATCATCTTATCTACAGGCCCTTCAGTCCATGGGACATAGCTCCGACATAGTTTGACATGAACCCTGACGCTTTTTTTTCTTCCATATGTTTACGTATTCATGTTTTCACTAGTTATTTAAATATCTTGCTGCTGTGCTTGTATGAACTCGTTGTAATCTTCTTCTTTTGCTGTTAATATCGCCGCAATGATTCATATGTGTTTATTGTAACCATTTTTTCGTACTCATTGTACCCACTCAAGGTATGGAGATCAGACCTGCAGTACTTAATAAATAAATAAATAAATAAATAAATAAACAAATTTGGGCACGCCTAATTCGAAGTTTCAGTTAATCAGAACATACGCTGTGTGGTCCCCATGTGTATTTCATTGGGCGAAAACGCCCTGTGATTCGAACATGCCAGCACTTGCGATAGTTAATTCGAACATACCACGCTCCGAAAATGCTCTCAGCACCACGCTCGATTCCGCGGCGGCACCTACAACATTGAAATGCTGCGCGCGAAGAAAGAAAAGAAGAAAAGGAAAGCCTGGGGCGGAATGTTTGCTCTCTCTCAAATGCATACCTGCCAACCTGGCAACAGATAAATTCGTAAAACCGGACTGGCCTGAATTTTATTGCGATAGCAGTTATATAAACACTCTCCACCGCATTTCGCCGCCAGCGTCGAGGTCATGTACCGTATATGTATACGTATTTATATATATAAAATTCAAGAAAGAAAAAAGTCCAAGAAAAAAAGACTGGCGCGGAATCGAACGTGGGACCTTCGCGTCGTGAATGCGAGGCGTTAACCACTGAGCCACCGAGAGGTACCTCCAACGTTCATGTGGCAAGCTATTCATATCTACCACTTACCGCTGTTGGCGGGAATCTCGGGGGGGGGGGGCTGAACTATCATGTTTTCAGCATTATCAGCAAGATGGCGCAGTGAGTGTGCTGCGGCTCTCATCTCTCATGCGTATTTGGCCCACGTAAAGAAGCACGGGGGGTACGCTCGATCGCGCGCCCTTATCTTGCAGTGGGGAGAATAGTAAGTCTTGGCTAGCCTTGAAGTTTCGGCGGAATGAGGCTGTTGTAGTTATGGGGCGCACAAAGGTCACTGCAATTGTTGCACAGCCTCCGTTCGTGAAAAGGGCGCGCTTTCCAGACAGCGAAGTAACAACCAAGAAGCTTATTCGCATTAATTTGTACGTGTAAGTATGTTTCATGCACCCTTTGTGCGTGGGAAACGGGGGGCACATTTCGATCTGCTTGCTATTCTGCGCTTGTCCTTCCAATTTGTTGCTATCATGTTCATTGCTTCTCCTTTGCGGCAAAGCTGTGACTTTTTTTTTGTCAATGCAGCCAGATCTCACACACACATTTAGATTTTCGGGATATTATCATGGCCACCCTACACATGGAAGAAACGGTCGCAATCCGGGAGTCTCCCGGACAATGCGGGAGACTTCGCAAGTTTGTGATAATAACACAAATACATAAAGTTCCCTCTAGCTGGCGGAATAGAGCACGTCTTTTTTGTGACCTCCGTGACCAGCTTTGGCAATGCGCCATGGCCAATTGCGGAGGTCATGCCAATTTAACGATTTTTATTAGTGCGAAATGAAATATTTTTCGTGAATTTCAGACAAGGCTCGTAAAATCGTACGCGCCATCGAAATTCGTACATTTTACAGGAAAATCGGAAGAGTTGGCAGGTATGCAAATGCCAATCTGGGACGCTTCTCCCTTTTCCGTCCCTGCCACGTAGAGACCCTTTTCCTTTCAACGCCGCCCGCAAAGATAGCAAAAAAAAGCTCCCGTCACGTGCTGGCCACGCTGCAGCCCGGAGGGTAGCAGCGGAGACAGTCGTTGTCATCGTCTTAACACCTAGTATATAGGTGTTGTAGGCCTGCTCGCAGGAAGGTAAATATTTCTTTTATTAGACTTGACCGCTGTCTCTGGTAATTAAAAATTTATTACAGTTACCTAAATACTGCCGCAATTACAGTGTCTAGCGATTTTATGATTTCTGACGTCATGCCGGGAGCCACACAAAGCTTCCCAGCGAGCCATATGCGACCCGCGGGCCACACGTTGCGGAACCCTTAGATGGACGGTTTGGAGCAGTTGGGCACAATTTCCGGCGATTTTATCAGGTTGGTGCTTCAAATCTCGTTTGGTGCACTTTGGCGCAGAAGTGGGATCCCTGCTACTGCCATGAATTATTCCATGTTGTAACAGACAGGCGATACCCCAAAAAGGACATCTACATTCCCAACTTCACTTTTCAACATTCTCTCTATGCCATGTGGTGTTCACAACAAATATAAAGCAAGGCATTAGCTTCATCTGTTAAGTGAAAAATAAAACAGCATTGGCCAATTCACACTTGTGTTCCATACTTTGTTTGCGAGTACGAGACAGACGAGCTCAGATTTTCGTAATGAAAGAGTTAAAATGCACTTACCTTCTTGGCCTTTGCACTCGCCAGAATCACTCTCTGCCTGCAATGAAATGAGCAAAAAATTATTGTGAACTGGACTCAACCATTCAGAAGTTCAGGTTATGCAAACAGCTACATGGTATTATTGCAAATATCTAATGCACAGGCACTGTAATAAGAACCTTAAAACCAGGTAATTGAAAGAAACCTAACCGAACCAAGGTAGTATTTCAAAACTGTGGGCACGAGAACGGCACCCTCCATCACTTGCACCATAGTCCTGCAGTTAATGCAGACTTCTTTATTTCTCTTCAGCTCCTCGCTTGTGTTACCAAAATTTTATATTTATATTGCTAGCAAAAGCACCTTGCGCTGAGCACAGATTGATACACATTACTTTCACCACAAATCGAAGTTTCTATTTATATAACACAATCAGCCAAGAATGAACTTCTACAGACGTTCTGTCATTAAAAAACTGTTTACAATTTACAGTAGCAATAAACAGTGGTTATGTACACTAACCAGAACTTGAGTGCACAACTTAAACAGGGACTTTGGAAGACGAGGGCAAGCATACTGCTTACTACCAATCGAACGTTTATTCAGAAAATACTGACATATTAAGCATTTTCTTTTTTAGATAATACATATTTTTAAATCAAAGTGGTGAGGCTGTCAGCCTCAATCTTCGCATGCGAACTCAATGCAGGAGCGGAAAAACTTTTAGGTTAACTTGAGAGTACTTGTTTATATTGAAAACTTGTAGGATGTGACAATTTACGGGGTTGCCCATTTTTTAAAGATCTTGTAAGGGCACATTGTTTGAGATATTAATCATCACAACTGAGGGCTCCAATCTAGATGACACCAAAACTAAGTGCATCTGGCTGACAAGAAATGCACCATCTGGGACGCATTGGACCGGAGAGCCCGACAATGGTAAGCAAATCTCACCCTTAAGCAGCCCCTATATTCACTACACTTTTAGGCAAAGATCATTTGAATGATTTAGCTTTCAACTGTGCTACATAATAGCTGTGTCTACATTGTAGTCTTATACCTTTTACAATTATTATCATGTAATGTTGCCGAGTATGATGTGGTGTAAAAGTTATTACTGTATGTCAACATTATTGTTGCCAAATAGACAAAAAATTCAATTTCATTGCAGCGTAAGCACATGAATGGCAAGTGCGTGAACGAGGAAATAATGGGGGGGGGGGGCACACTATTTGTTTCGAAGCAGCATCATATTGCAGCAGTATGAGCCGAACAAGTAGTAGAAGAAGAGGGAGTCGAGCTAGGCGTCTGCTTCGTCGTGGACCTAGTGGCAGCCGCCACCTCATTTTGGTTGAAGTAACCAGCACAGCCACCACAAGACTGTTACAGTTATGGTTGAACGACGTTTATTTAAAAGGCCAGGTTGACCTACAAGCAACGATGGCGTTGGCAGGCTGCCTTTTCGCGTCCTACTTCTTGCTCGTCTCATAACCGTTGCAATAAGAAAGCAGGTGATTTAGAAAGCAGACAATAAGAAAGCAGGTGATTTAGAAAGCAGACAATAAGAAAGCAGGTGATCAATGGCAAATGATTATGCATAACGAAGACAACACCAAAAGGAGATTCTGAGTGGAGTTTTCACCACTAGGCACCCATACCTCTTCTGCGATGAACACTAAATACCTGAGAAAATGCACAGTGAAAAAATGTGTATCGAAGGGACATCGAGAAAAAGTGTTTCCTGCGTTTTATGGCAGCGTATCTATTGTAACACATGAAACTTGCATGAATATGTTGTGAACGAATTGCTGTTTCTTAAGAAATTGTAACTTTTGAGGCTAAACTATCTGGCTAAAACCATGACGCCTTGGGGTTGTGATTTAATTGCGGAGCTAAAGTACCTAACCACATTAAAAAAGGAGCAGCTACTGCAATGTGTTAGTCACCACAAGGTGGATTAAGTTAATACTCTTGGTGCCACTGCGAAGTGGACTCTGATAGAGCTCCATCAACTTGTGGTCCGCAGATATTGTGTTTATGAAAATGTACTTTTTAATGTTACTGGAATCTGCTTTTTTGTACTGCCCCAAAATAATGTTTTTACAACATATTTCGTGTTAAGAATACAGCAGCAAACGTTTGGTTTGTACGAAAATCTTGTCAAATAAGTTGGTTTATGTAATGGAGGAGGTTTCAACTACACCGTCTTCGTAATATGTGTAGAGCTTTAGCTGTACGTCTTGCTGTCCATATCGCTTGCAGCGATAAAGGGGTGTCAGGAAAAGAAAGTGGATCTGGCAACATCAATGTTCTTTTCAAGAAGTTCAGTTTTCTTACAGCTTGCGGTAACAAAATTCTTAATCAGAGAACCCTTCTAGATGAATAACAATGAAGTGTTGATAAAGCATCACTGACAACTAAATGAGCTTCTCCAAATGACTTCTTTACAGCAATTTTTTTTACTTTCACCAGCTTCTCAACTTGTTCAACAATCTATTTATTATGGCTTTGGTCCAGTGGTACTGCTTTGGTCCAGTGCTACTGGTATTGGGCTTTGGGGCCAGTGGTACTTCACTGTCAGGCAAAGATGGACTTGCCGCTGACACTGATGAGGTGGCAGACATGTTCATAATGGGAACTGGATCAGCGGAGAATGAATCAATCAACTTTTAACAAGAGGCGAAAATTAAAAAATAAGCTCTAAAAAGTTAGAAGTAAAACATTTTCTCGATGGTGTACAAAACCAAGAACAAAAGAGTAAATATTGAAGGGAGGGTAGCGATGTTCGAGAGAGTTCGCTACGTGTACTGTCCATGTCAGCGTGCACTCGCTGACATCAAACATGTTGCAGTTGTAATCCCTGATACCCAAGTAGTACTTTCTAATTAACATGGGCCGAGAAAGACCATTCCCGTAATTGTACTTACAGAATACCATGCCCGGTTAGTCTTTGCCCCAAATACACCATTATTTTCGAACGCTTCACCACTGCAGCAGTTTTACTGCATCCGACATATGTTCCTCTGCGAATTGCAAGTAGTGCAGAGACCAACCATGGCTCAATTGTGAAGAGATCGACGACATATTTTTCTCAACTTGGTTTTTTATGGCGCAACAGAAATAACACCCTCTGTAGTGTTTGTAGCTGCAGTATTTAATCTCGAAAGCACATAGTCATTTAATGAGCAGTACATTTCAGTCTGAAACGCTCTAAAGATGGATGTATCTGTCCTCCGGCAATGCCGAAAACTGATAGCAATGCTGCTGGCCCTTCTCGAGAATTGCGAAAGCTGTCATTCAGCTTTGACAGGAGTTTCTGCAACTATGCTTAACCACCTTTATTTTGAGCTTTCAGACTATTTTTTTAAAATAAGCTGTTACAAAGAGGTGATGTTGCTTTGTACACCTTCCTCGAACTTGTAGCGCGTTGCGCATGCCTGCAGGTTGCCTGCGGCTGCATGATGGGTGACTTGTCCTGGCATCGTTATTCGATACACGAGACAAGCGAAGTGACCAAAAACATCACTGCACATGCACACGGCCGTGTCGAGGAGCAGCACTCATTGCCAAGGCAAAGTGCAGGTAGCAAAACTGTCACTTTAAAATCTTGGCAACCAGAAAAACTCATGCACGTTTGCAGAAGTACGCAGGCATCGCTTAAAACGTGCTGATGAGCAAGAGATCATTATGCCACGCGAAGGCAGCGCCACTTTAATGCATACCGTTAACTCACACCTACAAGCAAATGTTTATGGAATAATATATTGAAATAGAAATAAACGAACATAACATAAAACTGATCGGACGCATACAGCAATCAATGATCACGTGGCCAGATATATCAGACCATTCGCGTTTTTGCCGCCAGAAATGAATAAATAAAAAAGTACAAGCCCACCTCTCATAAAAAATAGTCAGGTTTGCGTCAATGCAACAAGAAATATTATTTCCTTTAGTGGAGCCATCTGAATTTATCCCGTTTAGAGACCAGACTCGCCACCCTTGGTGAAGAATCATCACCCATGCTGACATATTGCTATGTTACCAGAGACACCCTAGTTTTACAGTCACTTCAAACTGCGGCCACAAGGCGGCATTTCTGGCTGTTCTCCAAAACACCAGGTAGTGGCCAGCCACTGAACATAGGCAGAGCTGCACAAGAAGTATTCGTTAGAGTAGCCATAAAACAGTGGCCACGTGGCGTGGGACCTAAGACGCTTCTTATATAGGCAGCTGTTTCCACTCCAGACTTATTCTTGGCACGTCAATAAAATATGAGCAAAACAAGTCATGGCAAACAAAAACCCATATCTTTTGCAAAACTTCAATATAGCAAAGGCCAAGCGAGAATGACTGCCCGCTGAAATTTTCACGGCTTTGAGTACCACCCTTTTGACACTCTAGAGATTTCACATTGCCAACTTCCTTGAAACCCATTACAGAAGAATTTCAATCTTTCGAAAACTCTTCGTTCAAACTGACACAGAGGGCAAGAACAGGACAGCTGGCTCCAGCAATGTACTACTTATTTCCACCAATTCAAGCCAAGAACTGTCGAATTGTGCTACCTAAAATGATTTCTTACATGTATGTACTGACTTTCGAAAAAATGTTGCAGTTTTTTGTTGAAGCGTTAGCTACACTGGCCTAGCTGAGCCAATTTCGCGTGGCACTGGTCTGCGCATGCGCAATGATACTCCGCCGCCGCGCCACCCGTGGCTCGCCGCCGGTGTGCGCGCAATTTGTTGCACTGCGCAGATGATCAGTGGTGTCACGCACCGGACCCGGCAACTCCCTCGCACTCGGCCGCGCGCGACTCGCCGCCGCCCGTGTGCGCTTTCCAGAGGAGTGCCGTCATAGCCTCTGTAGATATATGGACGCCGACGCGTGCGCCTTCCCTGTGCAGTCTCCATCTGACACTGGGCTGGAGCCGCTTGATAGCGCCTCTGACTGGCGTTTGCCACTGTGGTATAGCCATCGAGAAGGAGAGTGCAAATGTTGCTCAACGGGGCAGTAGAGCGGAGAAGCTTAACTCATCGGATCCCGAAATAGTTGCCCTGCAAAATAAATATACATGTGCCACATAATACGTATACCATGTGTGTGTGTCATTGGAACAGCTCTAAGCATGATATCTGGAAAGCTAAGAATAATCAGCTGAACTTTTGCTAACGCTACGTATATCCTGGCTTAGCTGAGCGAAGCCACTGCGATTCTTTAATTCGGAAGAAAAAAGTAACTGCGTTGCTGCTCACTACTGTGAGTATGAAACTAAAGTGGTGCAGCGTCAAAAAATTCAAGTGAGAGTGTAAAAAGCTTTGAAAACTACACATTGACGATGCCAGAAGCAACATTGGTGCTACAAAACACACTTGGAAAGCAAGAAAATGGGCAAAAAGAAAACACAGGAGACAACGCAGCTTGAGATAACGATGACGTCAATTTTGATAGAGTCTGCTAGCACTCGCGCAACAATATATAGGCAAACAAACTATATTGTGTATCAAGGAAATAGGAGGTCGCAAAGCCAGTTGAAAAAAAAACAACGCCGAGGCAATATGGCTTAGATAAGTTACTAAAACATTCTATGTCACACTCATGAGATCCCAGTGCTCAAGTTCAGGCACGATATCGAAAAGCAGAACAGTGGCCATTTTTTGTTTCTAATAATTATTTATGATGGTGAAATTAGCCATAGCATTCTAAATGAAAAAACTATCGCTCAAAACTCATTACCTCTTTTGCTTTAGGCCCTTTAAGTGTGTAGAAAGGCTCCACATGAAGTGGCCAGTTGCTTCTGCTTGCTCAACTTAAATACCTGCAGCAAATTACAGCAGGATAGAACACATAGTCCTGACCCTCCACCACCCCAATGCCTGCAGGCACAAAGACAGCATTATATCTACTTTTTTGGTTTGAATTTAGTTTTACTCATACAATTTTTCAGTCCCCCAGTTGAATTAAAAACATTCCACTGGAGTATGCAATCCAACTCCGATTCTCCTTTAAGTGTGATTGAACAATCAAATTAACTGCGCAGTGCGGCAACATGTCAGCCAGAACCATCCCGCCATTTGATTTGGCAAAACGTGCATAATGGGGATCCATGACTTACCAGCAGTATCCCACACCTCCCTGAAGGGCCGTTTGAGCATTTCCTGCGCAAATCGAGAATGTCGGCACCGATGTATGCTGTCTCAAGCAATTCTATCTCAGCGCGAAACTTAAAACTCGCAATGTGCGTGCGTGCGTGCGTACACCCTCACACACACACACACACACGCGCACACACACTAAAGAGAAAACACATGCATCAACACATATGTGGCTTTGAAGCCCTTCTCTGCTGTTATCCAGATCCTGTCCAAAGCAGAAAACCTGCACACTTAGACACTTTTCACACTCCTCGACCAGCCGCTTGGGGAAGACGGAATACTAACACTACAGCTCACCTCCGGCACCGTGTGAATAATATTGTCGTACCACAAGTCGGCGTTGCGACAGATCCTGTCAGTCTTCTCCTGCATGGCTAAACGTGAACTCTCCAGGGTGCATTCAAGCTCTCGGACCATACACTCCAGGTACCTGCGTGTGCGTCATCAGAAGAAAAGAGTTCTCAACGTTTTTGCAGGAGGGTGCATGCGGATGCAAGTTTGAGTGCATGTAGCAAGTAGAATTTGGCCTGTAATTGATATTAGAGTAAAAGCTCTCTAACTAAAGCTCGAAGGAGACTTTAAAATTGATCAAATGAAGCGGACTTTCAATAAAAAGCAGGCATAAGAATGAAAAGACATTGTGCAATGCAGCACGGGTAAAACCTAAAAACTTGTTATCGTAAATTTGGTGCTATTAAACTCTTTGGCAAGAAATTTTGTAAATTAAGTTGATGAGGTTCTAACAGCAAACAGAAACAAATAATCAGTTTGTTATATACCGGAAACAACACAGAAATGACATGCATCCATGTGAGCAGCGAGCCTTAAAGAGACACTAAAGAGAAGCAATGGGCCAGTTTAGATCGACAAATTGTACTCTAAGAACTCTCATGTGAAGTAATTTAATGACTTGAGAGTTCTTAGAGTACATTTTGTCAATATAAACCGACTTTAGATAAAGCCTCAGAAGAAAAAAAATCAAGCCCAAACGTTCATTGAAATCTCTCTGCACTTTTTCATAGAATATGAGGCCCCAACCCCCAACTGTGCCATGAAGAACAGAATCACTGTAAAAGAATTGAACTAATTCTATAAACATATACTGAACTCTCAGTTTACTGAGGGCTTCCCAAGCGCGGCTTGCTTTGCGAGTAGATTCACCATAGTTTTTCAATGTATTGTGCCTGCCTACTTTTTTGGCCGGGCCTCAGAGCTTCTTCGTTCGCGGCCTCTCTGGAGGTAGAAAGGACTCCACCTACAAATGCAAGAGGCTGTGTCATTAATCGAACCTATTGCGAGTGTACCCACACAAAGTAACTAGCTTAAATGAATCATTAACTTCTAAATGTTTACGCTATCCTAATAGCAAGCTGCACAGAGTTCCATACTTCAAGATTTTGGTTGAGAAAGAAACGTTCATACATAAGATGTCAGTGTTTTTACTTGGGGTAATTAGATTAGCTAAACGTAACACACAAATTGAGCTTAGGGAGGGTCAACAAAATTGAATTTTATTTCTGCAGAGGCAAATTAGACGTTGTGCCTTGGAGCAATAATTATTCATTATGCAAAACAGTACTCATTCCGGCATCCCACTGAAGATCCGGCAGGTCATTGAATCCGCTCAGTTATGAAATTTGGCACACAGAGCCAGCGAAGAGTACATTGTGTGCTTTCATTAGGCGCACTTCATTAGAGCAGAGCTGCTGTGGTCGAAGTTTGCCATGTGTCGTAGATAGAATATTGTCGCGGTACAATGCCGTGGACTGGCGTGCCCTCACTCGGGTCCCCGTAATTCAAAGATGAGTGTTGTAATCACTAGGCTATCCAGGCATGCTAGCAGAGCATAGCCACAGCCGCTGGATGAAAGAGCGCACGAGTGCGGCCCGCCACGTGCTCCGAAACCGGCGTGACAGGTCTAGTTTTCGAACCACTACTGCGGCGCCACCAGGGGGGAGGGGGGGCAGTTTTCACGAGTGCCCATGGAATTGCATGTGCGGCGAGCTTGCGGTAGTTACGATTGAGCGCGTGTATCGTTGTATGACCCGCGAAATCTTCTTTTATTATCCGTCTGGCGTGTGTGCACCAGGTACTTACCGACCTTGCTTTTAGACACCTGCAGCCGTTGCAAATTTTTGGTATGGTCTTACACGAGATAGAACCTTGCACACCGATCAGTTTTCGTGAAAACAAGAATTGTGAGCACATTTCACGCAGACCTATACAAGATCCCAACTAATAGATATGGAAGAGCTACACTTTTATAATGCATTTAAAGTAATTATAGTAACTGAGTATGTCACTTCAGAAACTGTTGCTTCAAATTTAATAACTTCATTTAGAATATTTAACATCAGCAAATGCAGTTGCCACTAGTCTTTTAACACAAACTAAAATAGACTTCTCGCTTTCTCCAAACACGTCTATATTATTCTTACAATGCAGTATCAGATGCAACTGTCATGAATTATACTTAGCATGTGTGCGAACTCATATTGGACTCGATCCTCTTTGAAATTTCTGCGACAGTAATTTAAATGCTGGCAATTGAGCGAGCAATTATGAAGTAAATAATATGAAAATTGAGAAGAAAAGAGCGATGAAATGCTGCAAAATGTGAACACAACTGCTTGCGTTCCTGTGCTTTTGAGTGTTTCCGTCTCTTTCCGTCCCGACGTTCTTATGATAGTGCAACTAATTCAACAGTGAACACATAATCGGAACAAGATGTATGAAAATAGCTTATTTATTCTCAATTTATGTTGATGCTGACATTTTCGTTTTCCACTTCTTTACACTTTTGCATAATAAAACTACTTGACAATTGCTCCACCTTGTGCGCCTAACTTTTGGCTTCTGTCTCTACCGACAATAAAACCATCCGTTCGGTCTTTTCATGTTAGCCTTTCCACCGGTACTAGCGAATCCCGATAGCACTTCAACACGCTTGTCTTCTGGCAGTCTTCGTCATGCGGTTCTGTCATTGATTACTGTTCATTTGTTCTACTATGTATCGTTGACAAATAGGCACCTGTGCTCGCTCAAACGAAGGCACTTCACGTTCTCTCGACTACCCTAAAGCAGCAGTGGTTTTCCAATGGGTAAACATAATAAACATAATATATATATATAAACTGCCTTTTACCGGATTACATGACAAATATTCAAATTATGTTTCTCTGATACGCTTTCAGAATATAAAAACAGAACATCCGTTGTAAAGTGTCTAAAAATTAATTGTCAAGCATTCCGGCTGATGAGAAAACGCGAAAGGGCTGAGTAAACATCCCAATATACAAAATATGTTAGTTTAAAACATCTTCATAAATAGAAGAATGACTGTCAGGCATTCAGTGCCATATCATTTAGCTACAGAAATTGTGGATTTTTCTGTCAGCCTCAGAGAAAGAAGCGGGTTCTGAAAAAAAAAAAAACGTCAGCTGCTCGGCGCGCCCAGAAAAAATCAATTGACTTTTTAACTGAATAGTGCCTCGTAGTCTAGTAAATATGCGATATGTCATGGCTGTGATAGATGAGATTAAAGAAACACTGATTAGAACAACTGAGTCGGTCTCTGTAGTGACAGGCACCAGCTAATTTGCTGCGGCTGCGGCCCCGGGGGAGCCGCCGCCACTCGTTTCCCCGTCCCTCCCGTCCCCGACCCGTCGCACTGCAGCGGCCGCAACTGACCTTACAGCTGACACGCGCTCTCCCATAGAAAGCCGCTCTACGCGGCCGGCCATAGCTTGCGCTTTTCCATCCAGCGGCCGTGGCATAGCATACATAGCCTTGTATAGTATAGCAAAGGGGGTAAGAAAGGATAGTGAGGGCGAGGAGCAAAAGCCGAGAAACGAACGAGTAAAGAGAGGGTAGAAACAAGAAGACGAGAGGAACAGACAGTGATAGAAAGATAAAAACAGACAAAAAAGAGAAATCAGAGCAAGAATAGTGATGTCTATTATAATGTAGCAGAGAGTGGTAAAAAAAAGGTGAAGGAATGAAAGGCTAGCCAAGCCAGGTGGCCATCGGCACTGCTGTGTGACCCAGCCTTGTGCGACTTAGTGCACGCTGCACTCATTCTATTCACAAGCATCTTTTGCTCCAGTATCACTGCTGTTAGCCGACTTCAAGTGAAGCCCAGCCAACGCTTCCTCACAAATGTGCCTGCCACGTGATAAAAAAAAAAAAACATGCTGCCTTACCCTCTCCATCCATCGCTTTGAATTGAATTTTGAATTGAACTTAACTGGTCACACTTTTGACAAAAAAATTTGCATACGCTGCGTGAACCCATAGCCATAGGCTAGTTTGGGCCGAAAAAGAAACATTTTATAAAGGCACTTCGTAAAAGTGCAACTAAAAAAATTATACAATATCAATGAAGAATTACCTAATGTTTCTACAATCTAATGTAATAAAGAATCTGCAATGAAACACTTACAGTGCATGAAATAACCGCATTAAACCGTTGCAATGCACGAGAGAACGAAAAATGAATAAACACCTACTTACATAATGAAATCAAGACAGTAATCAGACTAGTTATGTCAGGACATTATTAAATGAGTACATTTTTTAAATAGTGTTTTTCTAGTGCCTTAGTGAAATTTGAGCACATTTTTAATTCAAAAGGAATAACATTCCAGATTTTAATACCAACAAACTGTGAAAGCCGTTCACCGTATACGTTGTTAGTTCGTGGAATATTCCATTTACCAAAGGTTAGTTGTCTGGTAGAACGAGAAGGGGCGGAAAACATGCACACATGAAAAGCGTGGTTGTAAATAATAACTGTGTGTACGCATCTGGCTAGTTTTAATTTCCATAGCTTTTCGAAGGGCAAAATAAGTAATCTGAAAAACAAAGGTTTGCTGGGGTCGTTATACTTGGAATGACTAATGATTCTTACAGCCCATTTTCGAAGTCGTCTAACTGGGTCCAGGTAAGTTGTGTACGTGCCGCCCCAATACTCAATGCAATATGAGATATGACAATGAATGAAAGCACAATAAAGCATTCGTAGAGTAGTGGTATTGAAATATTGACGAGTCTGAGTAAGTGCATGACACTCTGAGGCTAATTTTGAACACACATTTGAATCTGCATTTGCCACTGTAAGTTGTTATCTATAGTGACAATCAGATATTTAATATATATTCTATTGAGAGTGGTAGTTCTCAGTACCGCGGAGTTAAGAGTACCATGGATAAGTACTAGAATGCAATGTAGTTATAAAAATAACTGTCCATGCATTCCAACATTTATTAAAAGGTCGTTAACATGTTCATCTGGAGAATTGCAGTTGGCATCACTTTGGCCGAGGGAGAAGGTGGGTCAAAAGCTTTTACTAGGATACGTTCCACTCGTGCAGTCCTCAATATCAGAGTACCGTAATTACTCGCATAATTGGAAAACTCGCATAATAGGCGGACTTCCCTAGTTTGGTCGCGGAAAATTTGACTGATTCTGCGCATAATAGGTGCACTCCGAACTTGGCCACGATCAGAAATGATTCTACCCCTCAGCGGTACAGTTGGAACGCGGTCCCCGTACCCTGAAGAAAAAAAGAAAGCGAATCAACGAGCAAATAAAAAAAATTAGTGCAACGACCTAACGGAACAGTTTTGTTGAAATAAAATGTGAAAAAATAAATAAATAAATAAATAAAGAGCCCATGAGCGAAAAAAACGGCTGTTCTATCAAGTAGTGATAACCCCCCCCCCCCTCATCAAAGCCTTTTTACCCGACGAATGTGCAGATTTAAAGCGCAAAAACCGAGTCGAAAACAATTTCAAAAATTTTACCCCGCAATTGGCGCACCCCTAACTTCAATAGTTAGAGTCTAAATCACCTCCCACTCTTAATTTCAAACCGGATTTTATTAAAAAATAAGTGCACCTAGAATGCAAGTCCAGCTATAATGAGAGCGGCGGCTGCGCTTGAGAGAATTCGCAAAGTCTGCTTTTCTGTGGTTTTGAGCAAAAGCAGCAGTTTCTCACAACCAGCTTTCTAAACTTCGCAGTGCTAACTCTACTTTTATGCAAATTTTTATTAACAGACGTGGAAATGGGCGCGAGCATGCGGAGAGTCTTGAAATAAGCACTCTGGTGAAAAAAGCAGCCGCTCAAAACGTGTAGCTAGCAGCGATTTCAGCCTAAAAGACAAAAGTTCTGTATTTCAACTGACATAATGAAATAAGCATTCCCTTTTTTGGTACATACTAAAGTAGAATCATTAAAATTTTGCATAACATACGCAACAATTTGTATCGCATTTTGAACAGCTTTTTTCGGTTGTTGCCAAGCTTTCCTCTACGTGCAACTTCCGCGAACTAAAGCTTGCAATTTTTTTTGCACAGTTTTTTCCCCACACTATAGAATCATAGAACCGCTTACTTGGCGACATTTGATCACTCCCCCTGGATGATTATAGGACGTGGTGAAAATCATTATGTATAAGAAAATCTTATTTTTTATTTTGGCGAATAGTTTCTGTTACTTTCCATATCTTCTTTCTGTTACGATCTTTCCTGCAATGTGTAATCACACTTCTGTAATAGCCCATTCACAGGCCTGCAGTAAGTAAAGAAAAAAAAAACGAATTAAAGCACGACAAACCGAGAGACTACAGATCTATTTTCATCCCCTAGGCCTTTAACTCTACATGGACATTTTTTTTCCCTGTTTCGCACTGGGTGAAATGTGGCTGCCTGTGGCCTGGTGACTGCCGTTAGAGTCGATGCTTTCATACTGTTAGTGCCAGCGCACTCTTTAATATTGTCACGGAGTCGTGACGTGGCCGAAGACAGGAGACTTCGTGTTGGGATTTAACTTTTTATTTGGGCGAACCTGTGCCCGGTAAACGGAAAGTCCAATTACAGCAGCAGTCTTGCACAGATAGCAGTCTCGGACGGATAGCGGCGAACGCAGCGTCGGCCTTCGGTCAACAGCTGACAAGCGGCGAAGCGTGTCGGCATTTATACTCTTGCCGTCGAATGTTCTAGCGTTATCGCTGGCGGTAGCGTAGGTTCCAGAACAATCTGTACCGTTCGCACAGTGGGCGTGATCTTATCGAAATGATCTACTACAGTCGGGAGCCTTCTCGAAAACTGCAGGCGCAGTTTGCGCTGAGAATCGTGGGGTGTTTTGGGACGATAACAAAAACTTGGAAAACGGAACGTGGCATTGCCCTCCTCTGAAAAAGGCATCGTCCCGATGCTTTCTGTAACTAAAGATGAAGGTACAACAATAATGCATGAAAGTACAATGAATAATTTACGATACAACAATAATACAAAAAACACTGTTCCAGTTTGTTAACGCGCATGAAACGGCTTGACGCGCGCGACATGGATGACTTAAGGTCGCGATCGGCGTCGTTGAGAGTTCGTGATGCCGTCGGGGACAACCTCGTAATCAAGTGGGCCGAGACGTCAAACCACCCTGTACGGTCCGAAGTACCGTCGCAGAAACTTTTCACTTAGTCCACGTCGGCGTATCGGCGTCCACACCCAAACACGTTCACCGGGCTGGTATTCCACGAAGCGTTGTCGAAGATTGTAACGGTGGCTGTCGGTCGTCTGTTGATTCTTGGACGGAGACGCGCAAGTTGTCGGGCTTCTTCGGCGCGTTGAAGGTACTCGCTCACATCGAGGTTTTCTTCGTCGGTGACGTTGGGTAACATGGCATCGAGCGTCGTTGCCGGGCTCCTTCCGTAGACCAATTTGTATGCAGATATCTGCGTCGTCTCCTGCACCGTCGTGTTGTATGCGAAGGTCACATACGGAAGAATGGCGTCCCACGTCTTGTGTTCGATATCGACGTACATTGACAGCATGTCGGCGATCGTCTTGTTAAGCCGCTCGGTGAGGCCGTTGGTCTGTGGGTGGTACGCTGTCGTCCGGCGGTGGTTTTTTTGGCTGTATGCCAAGATTGCTTGAGTTAAGTCGGCAGTGAATGCCATTCCTCTGTCGGTGATAAGGACCTCCGGGGCGCCGTGACGTAGGACGATATTTTCGACGAAGAACTTAGCTACCTCGGATGCACTGCCTTTTGGCAGGGCTTTTGTCTCGGCGTAGCGGGTGAGGTAGTCGGTAGCTACCACAATCCACTTGTTTCCGAAAGCCGGCGTCGGGAACGGCCCCAGTAGGTCCATATCAATCTGCTGGAAAGGTCGGCAAGGTGGATAAATTGAGAAGTCCAGCTGGCCTTGTCGGCGGTGTCTTGCGTCGCTGACAGTCCCGGCATGTCCTCACATAACGAGTGACGTCGGTGGTAAGACGTGGCCAGCAGTACCTTTCTTGTATCCTCGCGAGCGTGCGAGAAGCACCGAGGTGCCCTGCCGTCGGATCGTCGTGCAGGGCCTGCAGGAGTTCTGGTCGCAGAGCTGAAGGCACCACAAGGAGGTACTTAGCTCGAAGCGGTGAAAAGTTTTTCTTTTGTAGAAGACCGTTTTGTAGAAAGAACGATGCAAGTGCGCGCTTGAATACCTTCGGGACTTCGGCAGTCCTGCCTTCGAGGTATTCTATTAGGGCCTTAAGTTCCGGGTCGGCCCGCTGTCGTTCAGCGAAGTCGTGGGCAGTTATCGTTCCCAAGAAGTAGTCGTCATCCGGGTCGTCGGGTAGTGGTTGGTCGACAGGTGCACGAGAGAGACAGTCGGCGTCGGAGTGTTTTTTGCCGGACTTGTAAATGACAGTAATGTCATATTCTTGAAGTCTCAGGCTCCATCGTGCGAGGTGACCTGAAGGGTCCTTCAAGGTGGCTAGCCAACACAATGCGTGGTGGTCGCTCACAACTTTGAAGGGTCTGCCGTAGAGGTAGGGGCGAAATTTCGACGTAGCCCAGATGATGGCGAGGCACTCCTTTTCTGTTGTGGAATAATTTGCTTCTGCTTTGGATAGCGATCGGCTGGCGTAACTAATAACCCTTTAAAGTCCGTCAGCCCTCTGCACAAGAACGGCGCCAAGACCTACGCTGCTTGCGTCAGTATGTATTTCTGTCTCAGCGATTTCGTCGAAATGGGCAAGTAACGGAGGCGTCTGGAGGCGATGTCTTAGCTCCTGGAAAGCGTGTTTCTGTGGCGTTTCCCACTTGAACTCCACGTCGGCCTTGGTAAGGTTAGTGAAAGGATCGGCGATGCGGGCGAAGTTTTTCACGAACCGCCTATAGTAGGCGCACAGGCCCAGAAATCGGCGCACGGCCTTCTTGTCAGTGGGCGGCGGGAAGTTGGCGATGGCGGCTGTTTTCCGTGGATCGGGACGAACTCCAGAGTTGCTGATAACGTGCCCCAGAAACAAGAGCTACTCATACGCAAATCTGCACTTGTCTGGCTTCAGTGTGAGTCCGGACGCCTTGATGGCTTGAAGTACAGCTTCAAGGCGCCGAAGATGCTCGTCAAAACTCGAGGAAAACACGACGACGTCGTCTAAGTACACAAGGCAAGTCTGCCACTTCAATCCTGCCAGTACTGTATGCATAACGCGTTGAAAAGTTGCAGGCGCTGAGCAAAGGCCGAAGGGCATCACCTTAAACTCGAAGAGGCCGTCCGGTGTTATAAACGCCGTCTTCTCTCGGTCTCTTTCGTCGACTTCGATTTGCCAATAGCCAGTCTTGAGGTCCATCGACGAAAAGTACTTGGCGTTATGGAGCCGATCAAGTGCGTCGTCTATTCGTGGGAGAGGATACACGTCCTTTCTTGTGATTTCGTTCAGGCGGCGATAATTGACGCAGAAACGTAGGGTCCCATCCTTTATCTTCACTAACACCACGGGGGATGCCCATGGACTCTTGGACGGCTGGATAATGTCATCCCGCAGCATTTCATCAACTTGTATCTTCATGGCCTCACATTCTCGCGTCGAAACCCTGTACGGACTCTGACAAAGTTGTCTGGCATTTTCTTCGGTTATGATGCGATGTTTCGTGATTGGGGTCTGCCGAATTTTCGATGACGACGAAAAAGCAATCTTCGCATTGCAGGAGCAGGGCCTTGAGCTGTTCTTGCTTATCGTTCGGAAGTCGGGGATTGACATCGAAAGCTATGGGAGGGGCTTGGTTCCTCTGAGCAGGTTCCGCAGAATCGGCGAGGGCGAAAGCACTGCTGGCTTCGACAATTTCTTCGATGTATGCGACCGTTGTTCCTTTGTTCACATGTTTGTACTCATTGCTGAAATTCGTGAGCATAACCGTTGCTTTGCCTCCCCGCAGCTCTGCTATTCCTCTTGCGACGCAAACATTTCGGGTGACCAACAGATGCTGACTGCCTTCAACGACGCCTTCCAAGTCAGGTGATTTAGGAGCGCTGACTGAAATAATGACGCTTGAGCGAGCCGGAATGGTGACTTGTTCTTCCAGCACATTCAAGGCATGATGTCCTGACGACGTGCGCGGCGGTAGTGCTTCTTCTGTGGATAACGTTATCGACTTTGTTTTTAGGTTGATGACAGCACCATGGAGGCATAAGAAGTCCATGCCAAGGATAACATCTCTCGAGCAACGCTGTAGGACTACGAAGTCTGTAGGATAAATACGGCCGTTAATGGTGACTCTCGCTGTGCAGATTCCTGCAGGCGTTACGAGATGACCTCCGGCTGTGCGGACTTCAGGGCCTTTCCAAGCTGTCCTAACTTTCTTTAACTTCGCGGCGAACGACCCACTGATGACAGAATAGTCGGCTCCAGTATCGACGAGAGCGGTCACACTGTGGCCGTCGATAAGAACGTCGAGGTCGCTAGTTCGCCGTCTCGCATTACAGTTAGGGCGTGGCGTCGGGTCACGGCTGCGTCGGCTTGTTCCGCTGCTTCCATGTTGCGTCATCAGGCCGCCTTCGGTAAGTGGACTTTCGCCGTCAGGGCTTTGCCTGGTTGGCGTTGTGTTCGGAAAGCTACGTCGCGTCGTCGTCGTCGTCGGAGGATCTTCGGTAGTTCGTCGCACAGCAATCGCACTTCCATCGGTTGCTGCCCTTAGTTTCCCGGATACGGGCTAGGAGACCGGCCCCGCGTTGGGCCAGAGTACTGCCGGGGGTGCGGTGACATGCGGCGGCTGGGTGACGGCGAACGGGAAGGACTTCGTGGTGTCCATTGAGTCCCTGCCAGGTAGTCGGCGATGTCACGTGGCCGATCTCCTGGCTGCGGACGCGGTGCATTGACGGCGAAGCCACGCAGTCCCATCTGTCTGTATTGGCAACGGTGGTATGTGTGCCCGGCCTCGCCTCAGTGGTAGCAGAGCGGGCGGTGGTCAGGGGTGCGCCAGACGTCAATCTTCCTCGGCGCCCTGCACTGGGCCGCTGGGGAACGGTAGGACGTCGGTGGGGGTGGTGGCGGCGGTGGTGTCTGGCGACGGAAGTGCGACGGGGCGGCGTTTTGGTGTGGAAGGAAAGGAGGGTTGTGGCGCACTGCAGAGGCGTAGCTCATAGTTTTTGGCTCGGGCAGTGGTGTTTGGGGAATTCGGAGCGATTGCCGGACTTCTTCTCGCACAATGTCGGCGATCGAATCCACTTGAGGCTGCGCCGAATGCAACAGTTTGCGCAGCTCTTCCCGCACGATCGCTCGGATCGTTTCACGCAGGTCTTCGGAGTCACTGGCTTGAGCAGCAGCGCGATCTGGAGTCAGGCGACGATTATACTGTCTGGTGCGCATGTCCAGGGTTTTTTCGATGGTGGTCGCCTCGGACACAAATTCTTGGACGGTGTTCGGTGGATTCCTCATTAGTCCCGCGAAAAGCTCCTGTTTGACCCCTCGCATGAGGAAGCGAGCTTTCTTCTCCTCAGGCATGCCTGGGTCAGCGTGACGGAATAGGCGGGTCATCTCCTCTGTGAAAATTCCAACCTTTTCATTTGGTTGCTGAACCCGGGTCTCTAGTAGAGCAGCGGCCCTCTCTTTACGAGCGACGCTCGCGAACGTTTGCAGAAATGCGCCGCAGAAGACATCCCACGTTCGGAGCGTGGACTCCACATTCTCTAGCCAGGTCCTTGCGGTGTCTTCCAGGTAGAAGTACACACGGCGGAGCTTTTCTTCGTGGTCCCAGTTTTTGAGGGCGGCCACACGGTCGTATGTTTCTAGCCAGGTTTCCGGGTCTTCAAACGATGACCCATGGAACGTTGGTGGTTCCCTGGGTTGATGAATGACGATCGCGGGCTGGGACGCTCCGGTTGTCATTGTCGCTGCAGTCGAGGTCATGGTCTTGGTCTTCCGCGCCTTGTCTTGTAGAAGGCCGTACTCCGGTGGGAGACCTTGCTGTCGGCGGCTTGTTCGCTGCTCTTGGTTGGCGTCGGTGTCTTCTCCGCGACGTGGGCCGGGTTCACGGCTTGACGGGGGCGTCCGGTACATGAACGAAGCAGCACCTCCACCAGATGTCACGGGGTCGTGACGTGGCCGAAGACAGGAGACTTCGTATTGGGATTTAACTGTTTATTTTGGCGAACCTGTGCCCGGTAAACGGAAAGTCTAATTACAGCAGCAGTCTTGCACAGATAGCAGTCTCGGACTGATAGCGGCGAACGCAGCGTCGGCCTTCGATCAACAACTGACAAGCGGCGAAGCGCGTCGGCATTTATACTCTTGCCGTCGAATGTTCTAGCAGTTATCGCTGGCGGTAGCGTAGGTTCCAGAAAAATCTGTACCATTCGCACAGTGGGCGTGATCTTATCGAAATGATCTACTACAGTCGGGAGCCTTCTCGAAAACTGCAGGCGCGGTTTGCGCTGAGAATCGTGCGGTGTTTTGGGATGATAACAAAAACTTGGGAAATGGAACGTGGCAATATTTGCCTAAAATTAAGTGCTACACTTTCTCAACAGCTGCAGACATTGTGAAAAGGGGCTAACATGAAAAGCTGTTGAATACACATTCAGCAGTGAGAAAGCACAATCCATTGGCCACACAGAGAGCAGGTACACTCAAACCCCATTATAACAAAGTTTCACCTGTCACGTAAATACATCGTTATAGCCTAAAATTCGTTATAAACATGTGTATCACTGTAGCTACCACAGAGCTATTCCTAATGTACTTCTTTATAAGCGATACTTGGTTATATCGAGTGTAGTCACCTAGCTAAAGCCCGATTTTCTGTTAAACTGCGAGAAGTATTTTAACAGGAGATCAATTGTCTGTGCAAACCCTACTTTTGTACACAGACTTCCCCTAGCAAGCAAAGAAATGAAACTTGGGTGCTTTGCCGGCTGCAAGCTTTTCCATTGGCGAGATACCGATTCTGCACAACATTTAGGCCATTGAGATCGAAATTCCAGGCAGCAACAATGCATTAATGTGTTTTGTGCACATACGAGTGCACACTGATTACAAATTATCATATGTGTCCAGCATCTATAGGGCCTATTTCCATTTGTCGCACTGCTCCTTGTTGCACGGTGAACACCTCTTTTGCTGTTTTTCTTGTAAACTAAACAACCCGCGGGCACACAAAATTTGCTCGACGCAATCGTCCTACACCTGCAATTCAACAGTCAAAAATTACACGAAAGATGCACAGAAAGTACCACAGCCCTCAGCTTGTGTCGCACCGCGGAAGCATTTCGGCACGCAAACGATTCCCTCTGTGGCACAGCAGCACTGCAGCCCTTTTTGGCAGCGTGTGAAGCTGCCCCATAGCGCGACTGTAAAGTTTTGAGGAGTATTAAATTAGCGGAGAGTTTCCACCAGCATAGTTCGATTATTGATGCGTTTCATCTTAGGAATGAAATTTCAACAGTCTGCGCCGAATAGTATTTTGCCGTTAGTGAACCTTCAAGTGAGCATATTTGTTCCCTAATGATTCCCTTTCTTGAATACTGAAAGAGTGTAGGTGGGGTTATAGGGGAGAAGCTTGACTAAGTGACAAATTACCGCTTATAACTCTCACTGTTACTTAAATCCAACTACTACCAGAAAGAATTTGCTGTAATATAACAGAATGAAATTTCTATTCCCTATGAAAAAAAAATTGTACCAGCCTATAAAAAGTCCAAGGTTTCAACATGGTGCTGAAGGCACTCACTTTTTATAAGGTAGTGTTCGTGCAGGGCTATGCAGCCAACAACTACTGGGAGCCCATTATAAAGCTGTATTCAAATTGAAACACTTTCTAGCAAGCTAAAGCTGCAGTTCCCCCATAACATTGCATTCTCAAACACAGACTAGTGACTGATATACATTAAAAGAATATGTGAGAACATATACACCCCATAAAGTGGATGGGGGTATACCAGCTGTTGTAGCTCAGTTGGCAGAGCATCGGACGCGTTATGCGAAGGTTGAAGGTTCAGTCACTGCCCATGGCAATTTAGCTTTTTGTACACTTTTCTTCCCATTTGCATTACCTAATAACATCCCCTATAGTTTCCTTGGCACGACTGTCTGTTAGATCACATTAATAATAAAAGAATATGCCATGAAACGAATTTCTGTGTGATGATATTGCTATACTCCGCAACAACCTAATGAAGCGAAGGTCGTAGAGGTGGGACTCATATTTGCGATGCCACGCTATTAATGCAGTGGCTGGCAGCCAATTTCCTTTCTGTTTGCTCACATTGTTACGCAAACTAAACAGCGCATTTGCGAGCACACAGTGACCCACTATTTCGTGGATGCCATGCTCACTCTGAAAACTATGGGAAGGCTGCAAATATGGCGTAATTCAAGAATTGAAAACGGACATTCTTGCAAAGCAAGCAAAAATTTCACCTACAACTTTCCAGAATGGTGTGTCTGGAAATAAATAAAGCAGCGTTCATTTAACCGGAGAAAATAATAGTAAACAAGTACAATTTACGGCATGGTAGCAGGCAGAGGTTTCGTTTCTTTAGCTGCCACAGTGCTGTTAAGAAACGTTGGCGCCTAATATGGTGTCACACACCAATTACACCTACTGCCCGCAGTACATACACCTACTGCCCGCAGTTTGCACTGGTGATTGCAATTCTATGATGCGTTTTACTGTCAGTCCTGCCTTTGGTGCTGCGATCCTTTTTGGTTGTCGCAGCGGTCGTCTCTGTGGCGATTGGTTTGTCGGCTTTTGCACCACATTGCCGAGCTTCTGACCAGCAGCGGCTGGCTTTTGGCTCGCTCGGAGGGGCTTCTTTGTAGCAGCCGAATTCTCGAGCCGAGTCTGTAAAAAAAAAGGACATAAAAACCATGTCAGAGGTTGCACCAAAGGGGCACTAAAGTCAATTAACAATTTACGTCAGAGTGAAATCTCAATGCATGACAACATCTAAAACGACAATATTAACGGTGCACTACTTAATAGTGAGAAATTCAGGTAAATGCAGAAGAAAACAAGTGCCGAAATAGGACATTTTCAAAATAATCCTGATGACATCAGACAGACCACCTACCATAAATCATCAGTAATCGATCTATCTGCACTAAATAAAGAACCTTCCATGCATCAAGAGGCGCAATAAATTGCTGCTTGTTCGTTTCTGTTTGATTTGAAAGAACCGCCGGATGTTACCATGGGGAACGGCCCAAGTGATTCAAAAATTCAATTTTATTGTGCTAACATCGACAGGTGATGCCATCTAGCGGGGAGCAGTTGAAACAAAAAATGTCTGCAGTCTCGAAGCCATTTGCGGGAAATTGATCAATGGCCGTCGTTGCTGCTGTAGCTCCCGAAGCTTTCGGTCACTGATAGTAGCGTAGTAAAGCCGGGCAACGTTGTGCACGGCAACAGTGACTCGATCGATCCGCTTCTTGAGGTGGGTAATTTGAAGTGCGCTAACCCAATGCAGACCATTAAAACACGATGTTATTTCAAAATAGGCCCTTCCTAAGCACAAAAGTAGCACTACAAGGATTTAGGACCGCCATTACAACAATCAACGTCGACTTAACAGTTGCCTTTAGTGTCCCTTAAAAGACGAATGGATCGTTTGGCTTTAGTTGAAGCCCCTGACCATGCGAGACAGAAGATCACAACATTGGTCCTGGTCGACTCTAATAATAGCATTTCATCCAATGGTGAGGGCACCATAGAATGTGAAACAACATTTGCCAATCATGGAGCAGGGCAGGGCCTGTCAAACAAACGCAACATACATGAAAGGAATGTCCCACACACTTGTGTGTGAACACTGAACGAAACGTGCCTTGCCAACCATACTGCCACGTTCCATTTCTCAAGTTTTGTTATCACCTCCAAAACACTACACAATTCCCAGCGCAAGCCGCGCCTGCAGTTTTCGAGAAGCTTCCGGACTTTAGTAGACCATTTCGATAAGATGACGCCCACTCTGCGAAATGTACAGGTTATTTTGGAACCTACGCCACTGCCAGCGATAAGGCTAGAACATTCGATGGCAAGAGTATAAATGCCGACGCAATTCGCCGCTTGTCAGTTGTTGATCGACGGCCGATGCCTCGTTCACTGGTATCTGTGCAAGATTGCTCCTGTATTCGGACTTTCCATTCACCGGGCACAGGTTCGCCCAAATAAACAGTTATATCCCAACTCAAAGTATCCTGCCTTCGGCTACGTCACGACCCCGTGACAATACAGTATTGAACATGCCTCACAGGCAGCCTGCAGAGCATTGCATAAGATAGCATCAGCCATTACAAAACAAAAAAATACAGACAAAAACCTAACATTGTTGTAGACTAACACGCAACAGAAATCAATTTATCACGGAAAGTTTCACTAAGAGAGAATAAGGAATGCAATCCAGAAGATTGCTCCTATATACAATAGCTCTAGGCAGCAGCGACAAGTTAAATGCCTTCTTGGGGCTCTGGATGAATGCCCACAAAAATGATTGCGTTGCAATTACATCAAGATGTGTGCTCGGGCGGGCGAAGCTGAAAAAAGTAAATTATCACTGTAAATGTACCTAAGCAACAGACAAAACATCAATTATGCAATGATCTTGAAAAGACAAACCCAAGGTGTTTTATTCAGGTAATACTCGAACAATAGTCATAGTTGCAAGAGGCTACACTATTCTGAATGGCCTCCAACATATGAACTAGATAATTTTGTTTATGTTGACTACGTGGATGAAGGAATTCATGATGCATTAAAGTAGTCACAAAATGTCCAATCAGTCAGGCTGCTATGAAACCTTGGTGTGGAGTGGGGGCCGGGTGGGCCGATGTGGTCGAGTCATATTGCACTCCGAATGCCATGCAAAAAATTTCGCAAACAGGAGACTGTGTGCGACCCTTGGCTACGCCATTGCTTCCGACACTCGTCAACAGGGAACTGCCAGAAAACGAAACTCTAGATTTTACAGAGGCATTCGACTTACGCCACGATGCCTAGCGCGACGTATGAAACCGGGCAAGTGATGCATTCACTATTGCAAAAAAAAAGTCATCCCGCGAATGTTCGACTCGAGCACAAAAGACCTTAAAGTACATAGAAACGCGAATGAAAAAATTGGCTCCTAAAATCACGAACTAAATTAGGACAGAGCACGTGCGTGCTATCGGTGACCTCGCAGCTTTACAATTATCCAGCGTCCACTGCACACAATAAAACTTTAACACAGCCATTTCAACACCCTGCGTAGTCTACACGTCACCATAAGTGACCACACGAAAACATTCGAAATTTCCCGCTATAGATAGAGCGAAATACCAAAACATGTGCAGTGACTGCCGCGGCGGGCACCTTGAACAAGATTCGAAACAAGTGGCTGGCAAGACAAAATTGAAATCATTGAGCTACAAAAGAGCACACCGCTGTTTAAGCACGTTCGCCCAATGAAATTCAATTTAGGCCACAAAAAACACCAAGGAATGCCGATTCCGCAGCGGCGAAGACTATTACAAGAAGCTACCGGGCGCGCTACAGCAACGGCCCACTGCAACAGCTTTCGTCAAAAAAGGGGCTAGCATTGTCACAACATTCGCCTAGGCTTCGTTGTCCACTCATCCATCTTGAAGAACGTCCGAAAGTGGCCATGTCTTCAGTAGCACAGACGTTTCCTCGAGATTTCGCTTCCACGCTGCAATGGTCGTCCCTTTGAATGGGCCGCTGATGCACCAGCCAGCCGTTCCACACGCTCCCGCAGCACGTATGAGCCTTTATCAACAATTCCGATGCATCATAATTGACCACGTGACCCGACCCTAGGCACCTGGAGGCCACGAGCTGTAGTACAAGTCGTAGTATCTATAGCACAAACGTTCGCGCGTAATTTGAATTGTCGTGCACGCGCGCAAACCAAACAAACAAATAAATAAATATGCACGAAAGAACTTTCTTTTCTTCTCTGAAGATTCACGACTATTTAGGCAACCTTATTCGCCTGGTTTTTGGCCGATCCCCCTTTGTGGGTGTGCGCTAGAGTATCAAGGATCATCACCATCATTTAGGCAACCTAGGTAAATGTTAGTAAAAGTTGACTTGGACGTTTCCCTAGGTTGCACGGCTATTTCCGCGAAAGATAACAACTGTTAGGCGTTGTAAGTCACCTCATTTCTTTTCTCGATTGTCGTATCTAAAAGTATAATTACCTTCTTTCAAACGATGTATTAACATATGAGACTGCTCTGAACTTGTTTGATAGGGATGACTTTAATGGCAAAGGGTTCGTTGCTTCTATCGACAATTGAGGTAGCGCCCGCATTCCACTGATTTGTCAACGTTACTGGCTTCACCCGTTTCACATTACGCGTCACCACATATGTGTGCAGTAGGGATCGGCGATGAAATCCGCATAGGGACAGCAAACATGTGAGGAGCTAGCACATCATTAGTGGAGCCAACTCATGACAGTATTTAAGTCGCACTTGGTCGCGGCTCTGGCTCTAAAATGCTTAGATCGCGATTGCCTTACATGACTGAAGTGAGAAAAAAAATGTTGCTCCGATAACTCAGCATGTTGGGGGCTTAGTCACTGGAGACCTATTAAAAAAGATCCTATCGTGAACCCTTCATTCACTTTATGTGTGTAAACTAACCCTTTTATTGCCTGATAGATCCTGCCTTCCATCGGCCATATGGACAGTTTTGGAGGACCGAAGTGTAGCTTACAGCCCACTGTTAAGTCAGCGAAAAGTACGTCTGATAAGTCAGCGAAAACTACAGCATCTCCATTTCACCACGTACAGTCAGTGGCCTGAACAACCTTGGCTGCTATTAGGTATGGATATCGTAGGTCCCCTGTGTACAGCTCCAAACCCTATCATTACGTCTTTTCTGAATGGCCATAAGGCCCTTTTACCAATTCACTCACGACAAGAGACGTCGTTAAGTTACCCAGAGCTGCTTTCAATGGTCAGCCACAAGCCTTCGTTACAGATAATGGACCCGAGTTTACGTCCAGACAGTTCCCGGATTTTTCGAGGCGAAGTGGTATTGTTCATCACTTCTCATTCGACTATTACCCGCAGATAAACGGGCTAACAGAATTATTTAACCGTGTCAAGCCAGTAGCAAGGTGCAAGCTTCTCATCTGGGCCTCCAGGTGTTTCCCCCGTTGAAACGACGACGGCGCACCGCCAGCAGCCGCAATCAAAAGGCATTCAGGAGCATGTATAGTGTGAACGCCTGGAACATTAGCAAGGGACCCACTTCTGGTGGCAGCGCTGACCAGAAAACAAGCAGTGGCGCCACACTGCTCATGAAGGCACTGTCATCGAGGTGTTGCGACATCTTGCAGAGCGACAGAAGTGAAGAAATGTTGGTGCTTCACCCTTACTTACAACAGCGAAGGTTTTGAGCAGTTGTATCATCCAACATTACAAACAAGGTACAAGTATGTACCTTGTTTGCACATGAGCGCTGATGCATTCATGTTGTTCACCGGTGTACATGCTAAAACGTTACTTACTTTACCTTTATTTATGTAAAAACTGACTGGCTCGCAATAAAACGATTTGTTGTTGCAAGTTGGTGGGTTCAGCCTAGTGATATTGTTCAGCCTGTATGCGGCATCACTAACTTATAAAGCATGCAAGAAACTTGTGAGTGTCTGGTGAATAACTGTCTGCATTGTACATCACGCAAACGAGAGAAATGGAGAGAGGCGATTACGTAAGAAGCCGGGCGTCTTGTAATTGTCTTGAAGGGGGAGGGGGTTGCAATCTTGCCCCTGGTTCCATATCACCGAAGACTGGTTGTTTTGCTTGCCACTAGGTCAGGGGAAAAGAGGCTGTGGTTGATCTTGCTCCTGCTTGAGTGCGTTGCAAGCAGCCGCGAGAGCTCTCAGGCCACATGCTCATATCTTGCCATTCATAAAAATTGACCTTGAACATGCCGAGTAGCTGTCGCGGCTTGTTTGTGCAATCAAAAATTATTGTAGCAGTGTTGACATAGTGCAGCATTTGCCAAATTTGTTCTTAAATGGAAAATAAATAGAGGCACATGTCGACCAAACCGCAATTGAAATAAATCAAGAGTGGCGTAATGAGGTAAACAAAGGAAATGCCGCAAACCCTGTTTAGCTGCACACCCTGCACACCATGTTTGTGTGTAGGAAATCTGTTTGCAGGCTTTATGGGTGCATTGCGCGTGGAGGTCTACTGGCTGCTGCACTACACTCCCGACGAGGAAGTTTGCTCGGCACTAAACCCGTATGGAAAAGTGAAAGGAGTTACCCGTGAGCTGAGCGCTGGCAGATTCAAGGCATCCAAGACAAAGGTTCTTCAACGCGCACTGTTTGCCTCTAGTTAAAGCCAGGCGGAAAACGTGGATGATTTACCGCCACCAGCTGCGCATCGGTGGCAATATGTAGCTTCTGGTTGCCCCAGAGAGAGCCTCGTTATGCCTGCAGAACGGGGCATATCAGAACAGACTGTCATGCGCCTGGCTGTGTGGTGTGTAGGCGGTTTGGTCATGCAGAAAATGAATGCGTGCGAACCTACGCCAATGTAGCTGAGCCTATGAAAAGTGACGAACTAATCCGTGAGCACTTAATGCATGAAGCAAGCGCCAAAGAAGCCGCCAGAGGACTAATGATGAGGCCGCAAGCTATAACTCTGGAAACGGTGGTGCATGCGGAAGACAAAGAGTCTGAAGCGGCCTTCGAAGAGCGAACACGCAGACTCTAATGAAAAGACAGATAAGAACTCGGTGAAGAGTTTGAAGATAACTACTGATGAGACGGTGATGGACACAAGCGGGGGGTCATTAAAGCGCACTCACGAAGAGGATTCCCAAGAAAATACAGGAGATAGCAGAACGAAGGAACTGATGTCAGAAATTCCGTATTGTCGGATGACATAAGGCCGGCGTTTAGTTCACCACCAAGCCAGAAACAGAGCGACACAGCACCGACTTAGAAGATCTTCTTTGGCGCGTACTCTCGCGTCTTTCTTTTTCTTTTTTTGCCATTGTCTTTTTATTTTTTGCTTCGTTTTTCTGCGTATTCTTTTTCACTTTCGACCGGGAAAGTGCATTTGTGTCTCAGGCTGAGCGACGCGTGCCGCTCGGTCCCCGCTTCGTCACAGCAAATTGATTCACATAGACAAGCTAGTTCGCTTAGCTACTATCGATGTTAGGGGGCTATCGAACGAAGGAAGCAGCATAAGCTACAACGCCTTTTATGTCGACAATGATCTTGATATGATTGCAGTGCAGGAAACAAAGATAGAAAGTGAGGATGGGACGGACCGAATGGCGAATCTTTTTATGGCGCGCTATCTTGTGTGCGTAACTCATTCACGCGAAAAAGCCGGTGGTTGTGCACTCCTGATAAGAAAAGCGTTGGATGAAACATAAGTTTCATAACGGATGATAGTGGGCGCCTGGTTGTATGTGACTCATTGTTAAGCGCAGTAAAGTGGCGTGTTCTTTGTACGCACTTAATGGAACAGGTGACTGGTCGAGCTTTTTTGATATTTTGGTTGGTTATTTAAAAGTTGAAGGGTTTATTATGATGATGGGTAATTTCAACTGTGTATGTCATGTAGAGGATTGTGAACGTGCCCCGCCAATATTTGATACTAGTGCAAAAGTGTTTGCCGAAACGATAGAAGGGCATGAAATTACGGATGTTGGCTTAGTAATTCCAAATGCTGAAATTTCAAAGTTCAAGCACTACCAGAAAGATAATCAGGTGAAGTTAGATGGAATATATGTATCAACCCACATTATAACGCACAGCAGCGGCTATGGGGTAACAAATTTCTCATTCAGTGACCACACTGCGGTTTATGTTTTGATAGGTTGAAAAAAACACTCAAACTTTAATTGGTCTCCGTGTAAATTTAACGATAAACGTTTACAGGATGGATTTTTTGTAAACAAGGTCAAAAATTTTTTAAGGGCGTATCCCGAACGGTACGAAACAAGTTGTTTCGAAGCGTGGGAATTTTAGACGCCATTGAAAGATCCTGTGTGCTAAAACAGGCAGAAAAAAGAAAAGAAAGGGAGCTACAAGCTGAGCAAGATTTTCTCCTAAGCAAAGAAAGAAGTAGTCCTGGAAGTTTCATGTCAGAAGTAAAAAAAAGCTGTAATGTAATGATTGTACGTTAACAAATATAAAGGTGCCATTATACGCTCACATGCAGAAAAACTTTGTGCGGTGAAAAATCAACGAAGTGGTCAATATCTGATCAAACGGGCTATGCTGCAATTAATGGGATAAAAACCCTAATGTACCAGAATGACGTAATTCGGGAAGGAGACATAATTCTCGGTGCTTTTGCAGACTTATATGAGTGAATGCTGAGGCAGAGGATGTCTTAGTCAGAAGGTTTCGATGAAGTATTTTTTCAGACAAAGCCTAAGCTCCATGATGGCGAGAGAGAAAGCTGACGCCCCTATAACCGTCGCCGAAATAGAAAAAGCCAGTGAAAACTTGAGCAATAGTACTTCACCAGGACCAGATGGTTTCGGTGCAAGCTTCTATAAAATGTTTAAGGAAGAGCTAGCTGGTGTCTCGCATGATGTAATAACAGAGGCTTATGATAAACAAGTGGCCTCTATGCTTTCGGCGAAGCCTTACGGTGCTAATCCCGAAATCGAGTCATCCTGAAAAACTCTTATCAGTTGCACATTATCGACCCATTAGCTCGACCAACACTGACTATAAGGTATATGCGAAAGTCTTAGAAAGCAAGCTGCAAAATGTAGTACGAAAACTCGTAGGTCCCCACGAAATGGATAAAGTGGAGATCAACAACCACAAATATTCATGTTGTACGGACGATCCTCGAGTGCTGCGATGCCTTCTCGGAAAAAGTCGCAATGATGCTGCCGCGACATAGTGCCTGCATTCAAACAACGCGCCCATCACCACGCGCACAGGGACATACATGCGCGCCGTCTAGTGTTGCGCAGAGACGATGATGATAGCACAAGAACCCAGCTGGCCCCTGCTGATGTGCGCCACGCGCTTGGGACTCTTCTTGAAGAAGCAGAATAAGAGGACATTTTTGGTGTTCTGCTGTAACGTGCTACGACCATAGTCCCTTTGAGTTGTGGGCACAGGTTCGCCTTTTAATAAATACGTTTATTATACCCCGAGTCCTTCAACATCGTTACATTTCTGTTGGATGTGCTGGGTAATGAATCAAAGCCCTACGAACGCAAGACAGCGTAGCCCCAACCACCAGCCAGCTGATCCTGCGGAGCCGACACCTGTGCATCAGAGGACCAGTCGCCGTCTTCGAGGTGATTCACCAGAATTCAGTCCACTCCACTTTCCGTTAAAGGGAACTCAGTCAATGGACGCCGCCCCCATGACAAGTCATGTAACACTAGCCCAAGTGGTGATCAATCAGCCTCACCAGCCACGAGTATTTCATGGCGACTCGTATGAAGACGTAGAAGATTGCCTGAACCTCTTTGAGAGAGTGGCACGTTTGAACGGTTGGGACGAGAGAGAGAAGCTCCGCCGCGTATACTTTGCTTTGGAGGACTTCGCAAAGACGTGGTATGAGAACCATGAAACCTCCTTTACGACCTGGGATGAATTTTGGCGACAAGCTCTTGCTACTTATGCCAGCGCGGATCGCAAAGAAAATGCGCAGGCTGCGCTCGAATCCAGGAACCAACTCACCAACGAAAGTGTCGCAATGTATATCGAGGACATGATCCGCCTGTTCAAGCGCGCAGATCCCCATATGACCGAATACAAGAAGCTACGCCACCTCATGCGTGGGGTGAAGCAAGAGCTATTCGCTGTTCTCGTCCGCAACCCACCACGAACAGTTGCGGAGTTTCATACGGAAGCGACAGTCATCGAAAAAACGCTAGAACAACGGGCTCGACATTACAATCGAGACATAAACTATGCACCTGCCAATGTCTGCTCTGGACGCCAGCGAAGTGACATGGACGCTCTGCGAGAACTCATCAGGTCGGTGATCAGGGAAGAGCTCAGCAAGTTGCAAGCACCTCACACTACAGCAACACTGTCTGTCATCGACTTAGTACGCGATGAACTGAGGCAGATGATACGTGAGCCGGAGCGTGCGCCACAGCCGATCCAACGCACCCCAACGTACTCTGAAGTACTCAGACAACCGGTGGCGCACACCAATATAGCAGTTACGATGGCCTCTCCTTGCCCACAAACGGTACGCAGCGCACCTCGTCCACTGAAACCGACGGCTACCTACCTGCCACGAGCCCGTGGTGTAGCTCGCTACGTGGATCAAAGGCCCCGGAAAAGTGACATCTGGCGTGACCATGAGCGCAGGCCTTTGTGTTTCCATTGTGGGGAAGCAGGTCACCTGTATAGGTTCTGCCCTTACCGACAGGCAGGATTAAGGGGCTTTCCGTTGTACGCACCATGCCCTCGAAACGGTGAACGGCCAACGGAGATCGAAGAGTACTTGTCCGCGCGCCAGAGCCCACTCACTCCACGCCAACATCAGCCAAGATCGCCGTCGCCCAGGCGCTACCGATCACCCAGCCCAGGTGCTTCTTCCGCACGGTCTGGGCACCGTTCTACAAGCCCACACCAGGAAAACTGAAGCAAGCGACCTGTGGAGGTGAGGCCGCTGATAACGACAGTTGCGAAGATCTTCCATTACGGTTTCAAGGTGACGATGCTATGTTTACGGAGGATAAGCGCAGCAGTGCGAAGATTACTTCAGAGTTGCGGTTGAAAATAGACGGATACGAGCTAAATGCTTTAGTTGACACCAGTGCTGACTATTCAGTAATGAGTCACAAATTGGCAAAGAAACTGAAAAAGGTTGTGACAAAATGGAGTGGGGCACAGATACGCACGGCAGGTGGCCACACTATTACACCGCTCGGCAGATGCACCTCAAGGCTCGAAGTAAGAGGCTTTACTTACGTTGCTGACTTCATCGTGATGCCGGACTGTTCCAGGGAGCTTATACTAGGAATGGATTTTCTGCAAGCCAATGGAGCCATAATTAATCTGCGCAGATCCAGTGTAACGTTTTGGACCAAACAAGCTATGTCGGTGGAGGAATCGGAAAAGCGACGTCTTGCTGCTCTGCGCGTTGTTGATGATGACCTCACAGTGCCACCACGCTGTAGTGTAATGGTGCTTGTTGAAAACAAGGCATTGTGTGACCACGAAGGAATAGCGGATGGAAACGTATTGCTCTTTTTAAACAAAGGAATCAGCGTGGCGAGGGGTGTTGTTCACTTAACGAATGACCGCTCAGTTGTCCTCCTTACGAATTTTGGGAATGAATGTCAGCACATCACGCAAGGTATGGCTACCGCCTATTTCTATGAGTTCTGCATGGCGACTGAACTATGCAGTTTAGCGACGACGCCAACCACTCCACAAGAGACCTGCAACGTCGACGCATCAGTTAACGTCAACCATAGGCTCCCAGAACATCAAAAGAAACGATTGTTTGCCCTTTTAAAAGAGTTTTCGGACTGCTTTTCAACGTCCTCTAAGGTGCGACGCACAGCTATTGCAAAACACAGGATTATAACAGAAGAAGCCATGAGACCGATTTACCAACACCCATATCGAGTATCGCAAAAGGAAAGAGACGTCATCAAGAAACAAGTGAAGGAGATGCTTTCAGATGACGTGATCCATCCTTCCAGCAGTCCATGGGCGTCTCCCGTAGTGCTTGTTAAAAAGAAAGATAACAGCTTACGATTCTGCGTCGACTATCGGAAACTGAACAGCGTAACGAAACGGGATGTATACCCTCTGCCGCGTATCGATGATACACTCGATCGACTACGGAGTGCGAAATACTTCTCCTCCCTTGATCTCAAGAGCGGACATTGGCAAATTGAGGTGGATGAGCGCGACCGTGAAAAGACGGCATTCATAACCCCAGACGGACTCTACGATTTTAAAGCGCTTCCATTCGGCCTGTGCAGCGCCAGCTACGTTTCAGAGAATGATGGACGCTGTCTTCGCGGGACTGAAATGGCAGTCCTGCTTGGTGTACTTGGATGACGGTGTCGTATTTTCCGCTACATTCGACCAACATCTAGAGCGACTCCGCACAGTATTAGAAGCCATTCGTTCAGCAGACTTGACCATCAAGCCAGAAAAATGCCACTTCGCTTTTGAAGAACTTCGATTCCTCGGACACGTCGTCAGCTCCGACGGCGTTCGGCCAGATCCAGAAAAGACAGCTGCCATCGCGAAGTTTCCGACACCCAAAGACAAGAAGTCAGTACGTCCCTTCCTGTGTTTATGCGCGTACTATCAGCGATTTGTGGAAAATTTTTCGAACATTGCTGAACCACTTACTAATCTGACAAAAGACGAGGTGCCCTTTAAGTGGGAAAGTGAACAACAGGAAGCACTTGATGAGTTAAGAACACGCCTACAAGCCTCTCCAATCCTCGCCCACTTCGATGATACTGCCAAAACTAAAGTTCACACTGATGCGAGTAACGTCGGCCTCGGAACCATTCTAGTCTAGCGACAAAACGGCCAAGAAAGAGTGCTAGCGTATGCCAGCCGCAAGTTTTCGAAAGCTGAGACAAATTAATCTGCAACCGAAAAAGAGTGTCTCGCGGTCATCTGGGCCATAAGTAAATTTCGGCCGTACCTCTACGGTAGACCATTCCGAGCAGTAAGTGACCACCATTGCCTTTGTTGGCTGGTGAATCTTAAGGATCCCTCTGGCCGACTAGCAAGATGGAGCCTTAGGCTACAAGAGTACGATGTTACTGTGGTATACAAATCTGGGAAAAAGCACAGCGATGCCGACTGCCTGTTACGCGCACCAGTGGAGACGAGTGAGCCGGAGGAAGAAGACTTCCCATTTCTAGGCGTCGTCCAGGCATCAGAAATCGCTGAACAACAACAAAATGACCCCGATTTGCTGCCGCTTACACAGCGTCTCCAAGGACTCAACGTTAAAGTCCCGCGCCCTTTATCAAGAGGGCTCAATTCGTTTTGTCTTCGGGAAGAGGTCCTTTACAAGAGGAACTTCAAGCCTCATGGTGACAAGTTTTTACTCGTTGTACCTGCACCTTTACGAAACAAGATTCTTCACGCATGTCATGATGAGCCAACATCTGGGCACATGGGTATCAGCCGTACATTCGCCAGAATTCACCTAAAATACTACTGGCCAAAACTGTTATCATCAGTTCAGCGCTATGTGAAAAATTGCCGTGAGTGTCAGACGCAAAACTCCATCCGTGAAACCTGCAGGCCTCCTCCAGCCAATAGAACCACCGCATGCCCCATTCCAACAAGTCGGTATGGATCTCCTAGGCCCGTTTCCGTCGTCGACTGCACACAAGAAGTGGATAGTCGTAGCCACAGACTATCTCACTCGCTACGCTGAGACTGACTCGCTGTACACTGCAACAGCTCTTGAAGTTGCCAAGTTCTTCATCAACAACATAGTCCTCAGACATGGTGCACCCAGCGTGGTAACTACAGATCGTGGCCCAGCTTTACTGCAGACCTAATGAAATGTGTGATGCGAATGACCCATACAGACCAGAGAAGAACTACAGCATACCATTCTCAAACAAATGGCCTAACGGAGCGCTTGAACAGAACTCTGACTGATATGCTTTCAATGTATATCGACGTCGAACATAAACTGTGGGATGAAATATTGCCCTACATCACGTTCGCATATAATACAGCCGTTCAAGAAACAACGCGAGTGACACCATTTGAACTTGTATTCGGCCGAACAGTCACCACTCCACTGGATGCCATGTTACCACTGAATGATGGAAGCAGCAATCCACCTGGCCTAGACGACTTCCTGCAAAGAGCCGAGGAAGCACGACAGATGGCGAGATACAGAATACGCCGCCAACAGCGTATAGACTCCTATCAGTACAATCAGCGTCGTACCAAAGCGCATTTTCAACCAGGTGACAAAGTATGGTTATGGACCCCAGTGCGTCGCCGTCGACTTTCTGAAAAACTTTTTAGCTGCTACTTCGGGCCTTACGAAATACTCCATCGTGTAAGCGATGTAACTTACCAAGTCAGATCCGCTATACACGGGAGCTCAAAACGCCGCAACCCTACAGAAGTTGTACCTGTAGTCCGGATGAAACCGTACTATGAAAGATCACCGGAAGACCAGTGATGCCTACCACGAATCTATTCATTGCCTGACGCATCGGGACGATGCGTATGAGGAGGGGGATTATGCCGCGACATAGTGCCTGCATTCAAACAACGCGCCCATCACCACGCGCACAGGGACATACATGCGCGCCATCTAGTGTTGCGCAGAGACGATGATGATAGCACAAGAACCCAGCTGGCCCGTGCTGATGTGCGCCACGCGCTTAGGACTCTTCTTGAAGAAGCAGAAAAAGAGGACATCTTTGGTGTTCTGCTGTAACATGCTACGACCATAGTCCCTTTGAGTTGTGGGCACAGGTTCGCCCTTTAATAAATACGTTTATTATACCCCGAGTCCTTCAACATCGTTACAATACAACTAGATTTAGAGAGGGCTTTTTATAAGGTATCGCATGAAATTCTCCTCAGGGTCATGGAACGTGCCAATGTGTGGGTTTTATTCTATCGGACGAGAACCGGCACATTCAGCATGGTATGGCCGATGGCATGGTTTTATTCTATTATAAGGGGTAAGGTGGTGCTACCGGGAAGCCAGGGCGCAAATTGTAGTCAATAAAATGCTACCTCGCAGCATTAACATCAGGTAGGGTGTAAAACAAGGATGTGCTCTTTTCCCTCTAATATATGCAATAGCCTTAGAACCGTTTTGCTTATGTGTGATGCATATAATGATATTAAAGGATTTAAGATGGACATGAGCGAAATAAAAAAAAGTATACACAGGTGATTTTGTAATAGTTTTTGAAGATAAGCGAAGTGTAGATAACACGGTAGAAAGTGCCCACAAAGTTTTGTAGCATGGCTGGCAGTGCAGTAAACTGGAGCAAGTCGCTGGGTTTGAGGCACGGAAGCTGGGAAGATACTCCAATACATTTCGAAAACATGACATGGACCTCGACACCGACGAAGTACCTTGGCGTACCTTTACAACATTACATTGATCCAGAAAATTATTGGCAAGAGAAAATCGATGACCCGAAGGAGAAAGCAGCCAAATTCAGAGGCCGCAAATTGTCTATTCTCGCATGAGCTACAGTCCGTAATCTTTTTCTTGTTGCGAAGATATGCTATGTTCTGATGTTTTTATGTATCTCTAGAACAAGTGTATAGACAACACACAGAGTTTTCGCAGTGTATATTTGGGGCTCAACTTGGGAACGAACGAGCCGCACTAATTTATTTCAGCCAGTGAAGGCAGGTGGCCTCGTCTTAACGCAATTCTTTCTAAAACAGGTAGTGTCACGATTTCTATTTTTGCGGGATCAAAGAAGGAGCTTCCTGCACAGAGTGGTTAAACTAAGGCTAAGTGATGCTTGTTTTCTCAAAATAGAGGAAGACATCACTAATAACATGATTCCTACGCGAAGTGGTATGGTCTTTTCGGTTCTTGCATGGGCGTTTGTCATTGGAATATCTCGGCAGCGTCACTAGAAAAAAAAACTGTATACAGATGATATAGATGTCATTTTACCCATTCCGATATACTGATCCATATACGGTGAAAATCATGGCGCTTATTTGTTGAAACGGGTGCAGAGAATGCCAATTCGTGGGTCATAAAAAACTTTTTTCTTTCAGCTACACAGTGCGACTTTGCCTGTGAAGCCTTGGCCAAAAGAGAAAGGCATTTCTGTGCCGTAGACAATCAATTGTCTCAGATGCAGAAAGCCTGCGACCATCGAACACATACTCTTAGATTGTTTTGCTGCGCTGTTTGTTGCGGGACGCGCTAAAACGTACCTTGAAAAAAAGAGGTACTAGTAACGAAATACAGCATACGCTTTCTGCCAGGCAGTGATCAGTGATGATGGCGGGCCGTATGATGTGTTCATGGAGAGTATGCATCACAGATTATCATGGTGCGCCATGAAGACATCTGTATAGTGTCACCGAGGGAGTACTTCAATGAGACCATTGTTTATATTCGTAAAGCCTTGAGTACATGACGGACAAACCAGAGTGGTATGACCTCTTAGACAGATTGATAATCTACCAAGTTATTCATTGTCGAGCATTGTCCAAAGTGTGATTAATGTTTGTTTTATCATTTGTCAGCGCATGGAAGCGTGCTGGGCCCATAACCCAGAGGTCCGTGGATTGAAACCACGCTCTGCTAACTCTTATCTTTGTATTGCATAAGTGAGCACTTACTTATTGTACAATTTCCCAAACCACCGAATGTGCAGCAGAGTGGCGCAGTGGAAGCGTGCTGGGCCCATAACCCAAAGTCCGTGGATCGAAACCATGCTCTGCTAACTTTTATTTTTCTATTGCGTAAGTATGCATTTACTTATTTCAAAATTTCCCAAACCTCCGAATGCGCAGCAGAGTGGCGAAGTGGAAGCGTTCTGGGCCCATAACCCAGAGGTCCATGGATCGGTACCACGCTTTGCTAACATCTATTTTTCTATTCCATAAGTGCGTACTTACTTATTGCACATTTTCCCGAACCACCGAATGTGCAGCAGAGTGGCGCAGTGGAAGCGTGCTGGACCCATAAACCAGAGGTCTTTGGATCGAAACCACGCTCTGCTATCTTTTATCTTTGTATTGCATAAGTGCACACTTATGCTCTCGCATACCCTGTGGCACATAGACACATACCGTGTGGCACATAGACGCTGCATACCGTGTGGCACATAGATCTCGCATACCCTGTGGCACCTAGACGCTGAGTTGACGTCACTGTGCGTGGAACGAGGTTGGTCGCTGGCTGGAAAAAATGCGCTAGCTTTTCCTGCGCATTTCGGAGCCTGTTGACTGGCCCTTTAACACGATGCCCAGTGCCATACACGTTCGTTTGTGCGCTGTGTACAGCGTCAATTTTTATGAAAGGGAACACGCGAACGCGTGACCCACGCGCTTTGGCGGCTGCTTGTAGCGCGTTCAAGCGGGAGCGATAGCAATCACAGAATCTATTCCCGTCATTTAGTGGCCAGCACAACAAGCAGTCATTATTGATATTGAACAAGCGGCAAGATTGTAGCCCCCTCCCTCTTCAAGGCGATTACGCCCGGCCACCCACGTAATTGCCTTGGAGGGGAGGTGGTTCCTATCTTGCCACTTTTTCCATATCGCCAATGACTGGTTGTTTTGCTCACCACTAGATGACCAGAATCACGGCTGTGGTTGCTATCGCTCCCGCTTGAGCATGCTAGAAGCAGCCGTCAGAGTGCGTGGGCAACGCGTTCGTGTGTTCCCTTTCATAAAAATTGACAGAGTACATGCGTATTTAACTCGTTCATTTTGGATAGCACATGATGCGTTGTTCTTAATTGCTTGTTGTACACAAGCGGCAGTTGCGCGAAGACGTGCGCCTGCGTTGTGCACTTGCTGCGACCGGCGGCTTCAACTATTTCTTGTGACATTACATTGAAAGCACGCATCCCGTCAGTTCATTGTGAAGGAATATTTTCCGACTGTCCCTGTTTGGTTTTGAGACAAAAACTGATACCCTTTCACTTCTTTCTTATTAACCCATTGGCTTCGCCTGCAGCAACCCGCCGGCCGGGTTGGTGAGGCCAAACGCACTATAACCAGAGAGTTGCCAGCTGCCTTGAAAAGATATGCGCTGCAGTTAACTTGAGGTGAGTTGTAGCGCTTGTTTTTGAAGTATATGAAATTGTCCGAATAAAACTGTGACCTCCAAAATTGCTGTATATTGAGTATAATTTGCTTTCTGATTGTTGCAAAGCCGTGTGGTCGCTTCAATTTAACGATATCAATGAATGCGTTATGGATGGATGGGTGGAAACAACTTTATAACAATTACTGATTTACAATATATTCATGGCACTGTGGGCACGAGAACGGCTCCCTCCATCACTTGCACCATAGTCCTGCAGTCAATGCAGACCTCTTTATTTCTCTTCAGCTCCTCGCTTGTGTCACCAAAATTTTATTTTTATATTGCTAGCAAAATCACCTTGCGCTGAGCACAGAATGATACACATTACTTTCACCACAAATCGAAGTTTCTATTTATATAACACAATCAGCCAATAATGAACTTCTACAGACGTTCTATAAAAAACTGTTTACAATCTACAGTAGCAATAAACAGGGGTTATGTACACTAACCAGAACTTGAGTGCACAACTTAAACAGGGACTTTGGAAGACGAGGGCAAGCATACTGCTTGCTACCAATCCAACGTTTATTCAGAAAGTACTGACATGTTCAGCATTTTCTTTTTTAGATAATACATATTTTAAATCAAAGTGGGGAGGCTGTCAGCCTTTATCTTCGCATACGAACTCAATGCCGGAGCGAAAAAACTTTGCTAAAATATTTCAAATGAGTGAATAACAAAAACAACTTTTAGGTTAATTTGAGAGTGCTTGTTTATATTGAAAACTTGTAGGATGTGACAATGTATAGGGTTACCCGTTTTTTAAAGATCTTGTGAGGGCACATTGTTTGAGATATAAATCATCACAACTGAGGGCTCCAATCTAGATGAGACCAAAACTGAGTGCGTCTGGCTGACAAGAAATGCACCATCTGGGACGCATTGGACCGGAAAACCCGACAATGGTAAGCAAATCTCACCCTTAAGCAGCCCCTATATTCACTACACTCTTAGGCAAAGATCATTTGAATTATTTAGCCTTCAACTGCGCTACATAATAGCTGTGTCTACAATGTAGTCTTATACCTTTTACAATTATTATCATGTAATGTTGCCGAGTATGATGTGGTGTAACAATGCCGTTGACTGTATGTCAACAGTATGATGCCAAACAGACAAAAAATTCTTTTTCATTGCAGCGTAAGCACATGAATTGCAAATACGTGAACGAGGAAATAATCGGGGGGGGGCACTATTTGTTTCGAAGCAGCATCATATTGCAGCGGTATGAGCCGAACAAGTAGTAGAAGAGGAGGGAATCGAGCTAGGCGTCTGCTTCGTCGCGGACCTAGTGGCAGCTGCCACCTCATTTTGGTCGAAGTAACCAGCACAGCCACCACAAGACTGTTACAGTTATGGTTGAACGACGTTTATTTAAAGGGTCAGGTTGACCGACAGGCAACGATGGCGTTGGCAGGCTGCCCATTTCGCGTCCTACTTCTTGCTCGTCTCATAACCGTTGCAATAAGAAAGCATTTGATTCAGAAAGCAGAGAATAAGAAAACAGGTGATCAATGGCAAATGATTATGCATAACGAAGGCAACACCAACATGAGATACTGAGTTGAGTTTTCATCACTAGGCACCCATACCGTTTCTGCGATGAACACTAAATACTCGAGAAAATGCACAGTGAAAAAATGTGTATCGAAGAGACATCGAGTCAAAATGTTTCCTGCGTTTTCTGGTAGCGTATCTATTGCAACACATGAAACTTGCATGTATATGTTGTGAATGAATTGCTGTTCCTTAAAAAATTGTAACTTTTGAGGCTAAACTATCTGGCTAAAACCATGACGCCTTGGGGTGGTGATTTAATTGCAGAGCTAAAGTACCTAACCACATTAAAAAAGGAGCAGCTACTGCAATGTGTTAGTCACCACAAGGTGGAATAAGTTAATACTCTTGGTGCCACTGCGAAGTGGACTCTGACAGAGCTCCATCAACTTGTGGTCCGCAGAGATTGGGTTTATGAAAATGTACTTTTAAATGTTACTGGAATCTGCTTTTCTGTACTGCCCCAAAATAATGTTTCTACAACATATTTCGTGTGAAGAATACAGCAGCAAACGTTTGCCTTAAACGAAAATCTTGTCAAATAAGTTAGTTTATGTAACGGAGGAGGTTTCAACTACACCGTCTTCGTAATATGTATAGAGCTTTAGCTGTACGTCTTGCTGTCCATATCACTTGCAGCGATAAAGAGGTGACAGGAAAGGAAAGTGGATCTGGCAACATCAATGTTCTTTTCAAGAAGTTCAGTTTTCTTACAGCTTGCAGTAACAAAACTCTTAATCAGAGAACACTTCTAGATAAATAACAATGAAGTGTTGATAAGGCATCACTGGCAACTAAATGAGCTTCTCCAAATGGCTTGTTTACAGCAATTTTCTTACTTTCACCATCTTCCCAACTTGTTCAACAATCCATTTATTATTGTACATTGAAGGAATTGACCGCTGGAGAAGTATTAACGAAATTCTGACTCACCTCACCCTAGTGGCCGTCGAGGGCTTTGGGTCCAGTGGTACTCCACCGTCAGACAAAGATGGGCTTGCCGCTGACACTGATGAGGTGGCAGACATGTTCATAATGGGAACTGGATCAGGGGAGAGAGAGTCAATCAACATTTAGCAAGAGGCGAAAATTAAAAAATAGGCTCTAAATAAGTTAGAAGTAAAACATTTTCTCGGTGGTGTACAAAACCAAGAACAAAACAGTAAATATTGAAGGGAGGGTAGCGATGTTCGAGAGAGTTCGCTACGTGTACTGTCAATTTCAGCGTGCACTCGCTGACATCAAACATGTTGCAGTTGTAATCCCTGACACCCAAGTAGTACTTTCTAATCAGCATGGGCCGAGAAAGACCATTCCCGTAATTGTACTTACAGAATTCCATGCCCGGTTAGTTTTTGCCCCTAATACACCAGTCTTTTCGAACGCTTCACCACTGCAGCAGTTTTACTGCATCCGACATATGTTCCTCTGCAAATTGCAAGTAGTGCAGAGACCAACCGTGGCTCAATTGTGAAGAGATCGACGACATATTTTTCTCAACTTGGTTTTTTATGGCGCAACAGAAATAACACCCTTTGTAGTGTTTGTAGCTGAAGTAGTTAATCTCGAAAGCACATAGTCATTTAATGAGCAGTACATTTCAATCTGAAACGCTCTAAAGATGGATGTATCTTTCCTCCAGCAATGCCGAAAACTGATAGCAATGCTGCCGGCCCTTCTGGAGATTCGCGAAAGCTGTCATTCAGCTTTGACAGGTGTTCCTGCAACTATGCTTAACCACGTTTATTTTGAGCTTTCAGACTATTTTTTTAAATAAGCTGTTACAAAGAGGTGATGTTGCTTTGTACACCTTCCTCGAACTTGCAGCGCGTTGCGCATGCCTGCAGGTTGCCTGCGGCTGTATGATGGGTGACTTGTCCTGGCATCGTTATTCGATACACGAGACAAGCGAAGTGACCAAAACCATCACTGCACATGCGCACGGCCGTGTCGAGGAGCAGCACTCATTGCCAAGGCAAAGTGCAGGTAGCAAAACTGTCACTTTAAAATCTTGGCAACCAGGAAAATTCATGCACGGTTGCCGAAGTACGCAGGCGTTGCTTAAGACGCGCTGATGAGCAAGAGATCATTATGCCACGCGAAGGCAGCGCCACTTTAATGCATACCGGTAACTCACACCTATATGTAAATGTTTATGGAATAATATATTGAAATAGAAATAAACGAACATAAGATAAAACTGATCGGACGCATACAGCAATCAATGATCACGTGGCCGGATGTATCAGACCATTCGCGTTTTTGCCGCCAGAAATGAATAATTAAAAAAGTACAAGCCCACCTCTCATGAAAAAATAGTCAGGTTTGCGTCAATGCAACAAGAAATATTATTTCCTTTAGTGGAGCCATCTAGTTTTATCCCGTTTAGAGACCAGACTCGCCACCCTTGGTGAAGAATCATCACCCATGCTGGCATATGACTATGTTCCCAGAGACACCCTAGTTTTACAGTCACTTCAAACTGCTGCCACAAGGCGGGATTTCTGGCTGTTATCCAAAACACCAGGTAGTGGCCAGCCACTGAACATAGGCAGAGCTGCACAAGAACTATTCGTTAGAGTAGCCATAAAACAGTGGCCACGTGGCGTGGGACCTAAGACGCTTCTTATATAGGCAGCCGTTTCCACTCCAGACTTATTCTTGGCACGTCAATGAAATATGAGCAAAACAAGTCATGGCAAACAAAAACCCATATCTTTTGCAAAACTTCAATATAGCAAAGGCCAAGCGAGAATGACTGCCCGCTCAAATTTTCACGGCTTTGAGTACCACCCTTTTCACACTCTAGAGATTTCATATTGCCAACTTCCTTGAAACCCATTACAGAAGCATTTCAATATTTCGAAAACTCTTAGTTCAAACTGACACAGAGGGCAAGAACAGGACAGCTGGCTCCAGCAATGTACTACTTATTTCCACCAATTCAAGCCAAGAACGGTCAAATGGTCCTACCTAAAATGAATTCTGACTTGTATGTACTGACTTTCGAAAAAATGTTGCAGTTTTTTTAAGCAATAGCTACACTGGCCTAGCTGAGCCAATTTCGCGTGGCACTGGTCTGCGCATGCGCAATGATACTCCGCCGCCGCGCCGCGCGGGGCTCACCGCCGGTGTGCGCGCAATTTGATGCACTGCGCAGATGATTAGTGGTGTCACGCACCGGAGCCGGCAACTCCCTTGCACTCGGCCACGCGCGACTCGCCGCCGCCGGTGTGCACTTTCCAGAGGAGTGCCGTCATAGCCTCTGTAGGTATATGGACGCGGACGCGCGCGCCTTCCCTGTGGAGTCGCCATCTGACACTGGGCTGGAGCCGCTTGATAGCACCTCTGACTGGCGTTTGCCACTTTGGTATAGCCATCAAGAAGGAGAGTGCAAATGTTGCTCAACGGGGCAGTAGAGCGGAGAAGCTCATCGGATCCCGAAATAGTTGCCCGGCAAAATAAATATACATGTGCCACATAATACGTATACCGTGTTTGTGTCATTGGAACAGCTGTAAGCATGATATCTGGAAAGCTAAGAATAATCAGCTAAACCTTTGCTAACGCTACGTATATCCTGGCATAGCTAAGCTAAGCCACTGCGTTTTTTTAATTCGGAAGAAAAAAGTAACTGCGTTGCTGCTCACTACTGTGAGTATGAAACTAAAGTGATGCAGCCTCAAAAAGTTCACACACACACACACACACACACACACACACACACACACACACACACACACACACACACACACACACACACACACGCACACACACACACACACACACACACACGCACACACACACACGCACACACGCACACACGCACACACACACACACACACACACACACGCACACACGCACACACGCACACACGCACACACGCACACACACACACACACACACACACACACACACACACTAAAGAGAAAACACATGCATCAACACATATGTGGCTTTGAAGCCCTTCTCTGCTGTTATCCAGATCCTGTCCAGAGCAGAAAACCTGCACACTTAGACACTTTTCACACTCCTCGACCAGCCGCTTGGGGAAGACGGAATGCTGACACTACAGCTCACCTCCGGCACCGTGCGAATAATCTTGTCGTACCAGAAGTCGGCGTTGCGACAGATCCTGTCAGTCTTCTCCTGCATGGCTAAACGTGAACTCTCCAGAGTGCATTCAAGCTCTCGGACCATACACTCCAGGTACCTGCGTGTGCGTCATCAGAAGAAAAGAGTTCTCAACGTTTTTGCAGGATGCAAGTTTGAGTGCATGTAGCAAATAGAATTTGGCCTGTAATTGATATTAGAGTGAAGGCTCTCTAATTGAGGCTCCAAGGAGACTTTAAAATTGATCAAATGAAGCGGACTTTCAATAAAAAGCAGGCATAAGAATGAAAAGACATTGTGCAATGCAGCACGGGTAAAACCTAAAAACTTGTTATCGTAAATTTGGTGCTAATAAACTCTTTGGCAAGAAATTTTGTAAATTAAGTTGATGAGGTTCTAACAGCAAACAGAAATAAATAATCAGTTTGTTATATACCAGAAACAACACAGAAATGACATGCATCCATGCGAGCAGCGAGCCTTAAAGAGACACTAAAGAGAAGCAATGGGCCAGCTTAGATCGACAAATTGTGCTCTAAGAACTCTCACGTTAAGTAAGTTAATGACTTGAGAGTTCTTAGAGTACATTTTGTCAATATAAACCGACTTTAGATATGGCCTCAGAAGAAAACAAATCAAGCCCAAACTTTCATTGATATCTATCCACACTCTTTCATAGAAAATGAGGCCCCAACCCCCAACCGTGCCATGAAGAACAGAATCACTGTAAGAGAAGTGAACTAATTCTACAAACATATACTGAACTCTCAGTTTACTGAAGGCTTCCCAAGCGTGGCTTGCTTTGCGAGTAGATTCACCATAGTTTTTCAATGTATTGTGCCTGCCTACTTTTTTTGGTCGGGCCTCAGAGCTTTTCCGTGGAGCCTTGGTTTCTTTGTTCGCGGCCTCTCTGGAGGTAGAAAGGACACCACCTACAAATGCAAGAGGCTGTGTCATTAATCAAATCTATTGCGAGTGTAGCCACACAAAGGAACTAGCCTAAATGAATCATTAACTCTGAAATGTTTAAGCTATCATAATAGCAAGCTGCACAGAGTTCCATACTTCAAGATTTTGGTTGAGATAGAAGCGTTCATACATAAGATACGATGTCAGTGTTTTTACTTGGGGTAATCAGATTAGCTAAACGTAACACACAAATTGAGCTTAGGGAGTGTCAACAAAATTTAATTTTGTTTCTGCAGAGGCAAATTGAATGTTGTGCCTTGGAGCAATAATTATTCATTATGCAAAACAGTACTCATTCCGGCATCCCAATGAAGATCAGGCAGGTCAATGAATCCACTCAGTTATGAAATTTGGCCGACAGAGCCAGCGAAGAGTACATTGTGTGCTTTCATTAGGCGCACTTCATTACAGCAGAGCTGCTGTGGTCGAGGTTTGCCATGTGTCGTAGATAGAATATTGTCGCGGTAGAATGCCGTGGACTGGCGTGCCCTCAATCGGGTCGCCGCGATTCAAAGGTGAGTGTCGTAATCACTAGGCTATCCAGGCATGCTAGCAGAGCATAGCCACAGCCGCTGGATGAAAGAGCGCACGAGTGCTACCCGCCACGTGCTCCAAAACCGGCGTGACAGGTCAAGTTTTCGAACCACTACTGCGGCGCCACCAGAGGGAGGAAGGGGGGGGGGGCAGTTTTCGCGAGTGCCCATAGAATTGCATGTGCGGCGAGCTTGCGGTAGTTACGATTGAGCGCGTGTATTGTTGTATGACCCGCAAAATCTTCTTTTAATATCCGTCTGGCGTGTGTGCACCTGGTACTTACCGACCTTGCTTTTAGATAACTGCAGCCGTTACAAATTTTTGGTATTGTCTTACACGAGATAGAACCTTGCACACCGATCAGTTTTCGCGAAAGTAAGAACTGTTAGCACATTTTACGCGGACCCTACAAGATCACAACTAATAGATATGGAAGATCTACACTTTTCTAATGCATTTAAAATAATTATAGTAACTGAGTATGTGACTTCAGAAACTGTTGCTTCAAATTTAATAACTTCATTTAGAATATTTAACATCAGCAAATGCAGTTGCCACTATTCTTTTAACACAAACTAAAATAAACTTCTCGCTTCCTCCAAACACGTCTATATTATTCTTACAATGCAGTATCAGATGCAACAGTCTTGAATTATACTTAGCATGTGTGCGAACTCATATTGGATTCGATCCTCTTTGAAATTTCAGCGACAGTTTTTAAATGCTGGCAATTGAGCGAACAATTATGAAGTAAATAATATGAAAACTGAGACGAAAAGAGCGATGAAATGCTGCAAAATGTGAACAATACTGCTTGCGTTCCTGTGCTTTTGAGTGTTTCCGTCTCTTTCCGTCCCGACTTTCTTATGATAGTGCAACTAATTCAACAGTGAACACATAATCGGAACAAGATGTGTGAAAATAGCTTATTTATTCTCAATTTAGGCTGATGCTGAGATTTTCGTTTTTCACTTCTTTACACTTTTGCACAATAAAACTACTTGACAATTTCTCCACCTTGTGCACCTTAACTTTTGGCTTCTGTCTCTACTGACAATAAAACCATCCGTTCGGTCTTTTCATGTTAGCGTTTCGACCGGCACTGGCGAATCTCGATAGCACTTCAACACGCTTGTCTTCTGGCAGTCTTCGTCATGCGGTTCTGTCATTGATTACTGTTTATTTGTTCTACTATGTATCGTTGACAAATAGGCACCTGTGCTCGCTCAAACGAAGGCACGCCACGTTCACTCGACTACCCTAAAGCAGCGGTGGTTTTCCAATGGGTAAACATAATAAACATAATATATATATATATATATATATATATATATATATATATATATATATATATATATATATATATATATATATATATTTATATTTATATAAACTGCCTTTTACCGGATAACATAACAAATATTCAAATTATGTTTGTCTGATACGCTTTCAGAATATAAAAACCGAACGTCCATATTAAAGTGTCTAAAAATTAATTGTCAAGCATTCCGGCTGATGAGAAAACGCGAAAGTGCTGAGTAAACATCCCAATATACAAAATATGTTAGTTTAAAGCATCTTCATAAATAGAAGAATGACTGTCAGGCATTCAATGCCATATCATTTAGCTACAGGAATTGTGGATTTTTCTGTCAGCCTCAGAAAAAGAAGCGGGTTCTGAAAAAAAAAACGTCAGGTGCTCGGCACGCCCAGAAAAAATCAATTGGCTTTTTAACTCAATAGTGCCTCGTAGTCTAGTAAATATGCGATCTGTCATCGCTGTGATAGATGCGATTAAAAAAACACTGATTAGAAACACTGAGTTGGTCTCTGTTGTGACAGGCACCAGCTAATTTGCTGCAGCTGCGGCCCCGGGGGAGCCGCCGCCACTCGTTTCCCCGTCCCTCCCGTCCCCGACCCGTCGCACTGCAGCGGCCGCAACTGACCTTACAGCTGACACGCGCTCTCCCATAGAAAGCCGCTCTACGCGGCCGGCCATAGCTTGCGCTTTTCCATCCAGCGGCCGTGGCATAGCATACATAGCCTTGTATAGTATAGCAAAGGGGGTAAGAAAGGATAGTGAGGGCGAGGAGGAAAAGCCGAGAAACGAACGAGTAAAGAGAGGGTAGAAACAAGAAGACGAGAGGAACAGACAGTGATAGAAAGATAAAAACAGACAAAAAAAAAGAGAAATCAGAGCAAGAATAGTGATGTCTATTATAATGTAGCAGAGAGTGGTAAAAAAAAAGGTGAAGGAATGAAAGCCTAGCCAAGCCAGGTGCCCATCAGCACTGCTGTGTCCCAGCCTTGTGCGACTTAGTGCACGCTGCACTCATTCTATTCACAAGCATCTTTTGCTCCAGTATCACTGCTGTTAGCCGACCTCAAGTGAAGCCCAGCCAACGCTTCCTCACAATTGTGCCTGCCACGTGATAAAAAAAAAAAACATGCTGCCTTACCCTCTCCATCCATCGCTTTGAATTGAATTTTGAATTGAACTTAACTGGTCACACTTTTGACAAAAAAATTTGCATACGCTGCGTGAACCCGTAGCCATAGGCCAGTTTGGGCCCAAAAAGAAACATTTTATAAAGGCACTTCGGGAAAGTGTAACCCAAAAAGTTATACATTATCAATGAAGAATTAACTAAAGTTTCTACAATCTAATGTAATAAAGAATCGGCAATGAAACATTACAGTGCTTGAAAGAACGGCAATAAACCGTTGCAATGCACGAGAGAACAAAAACTGAATAAACACCTACTTACATAATGAAACCAAGACAGTAATCAGACTAATTATGACAGGACAATATTAAAGGGTACATTTTTTTAAATAGTGTTTTTCTAGTGCCTTAGTGAAATTTGAGCACATTTTTAATTCAAAAGGAGTAACATTCCAGATTTTAATACCAACAAACTGTGAAAGTTGTTCATCGTATACGTTGTTAGTTCGTGGAATATTCCATTTACCAAAGGTTAGTTGTCTAGTAGAACGAGAAGGGGCGGGAAACATGGACACATGAAAAGCGTGGTTGTAATTAATAACTGTGTGTACGCATCTGGCTAGTTTTAACTTCCATAGCTTTTCGAAGGGCAAAATAAGTAATCTGAAAAACAAAGGTTTGCTGGGGTCGTTATACTTGGAATAAGATGATTCTTACAGCCCATTTTCGAAGTCGTCTAACCGGGTCCAGGTAAGTTGTGTACGTGCCGCCCCAAGACTCAATGCAATATGAGATATGACAATGAATGAAAGCACAATAAAGCATTCGTAGAGTAGTGGTATTGAAATATTGTTGCGTAAAAAATGGCACAAGGTGTGTCTAATTAAAATCTATATTCAAAATGATGCGTATGGCGTCGACTAAGATGGAAGCAGCACGCGCAACCGACCGACCACTTCCTCGTTGTCGTCTTTTCACCGCTGATACGTCAGCTACGTAGCATTACCCCCCCGGCGGTAAAAGCGCCGTCTCGGTGCATATTAACTACGGTCTTCAGTAGGCAGGTGGTAAGGTTTTAGCCTGCTGACGTGCACAACATCACTGGGTGTGGTTGCAGGCAGGCTTGTGGTCTCAGATGCAGGAATGATCTCATAGGTGACGTCGGTTACCTGGCGGATGATACGGTAAGGACCCATGTAGCGAGACAATAACTTCTCTGATAAGCCAACCCGACGAACTGGGCACCACAGGAGAACAAGAGAACCAGGTGAGAAGTGAACGTCAGCATGCCGGCTGTCGTAGATGGCTTTCTGGGTGGCTTGCGAAGCCGAAAGTCTAGAGCGGGCGATCTGACGTGCGTGGTCGGCACGAGCAATAGCGTCGCGTGCATATTCGGTTGACGGCGTTGTAGTGGTTGGAAGTAAGGTGTCGAGTGGTAACGTCGGATCACGGCCATAAAGCAAATAAAAGGGTGATTAACCAGTTGTGTCGTGGCGCGAAGAATTGTACGCGAAGGTCACGTGAGGTAGCGCCAGGTCCCAGTCATGGTGGTCGGAGGACACATACATCGCGAGCATGTCCGTTAGGGTCCGATTTAGCCGTTCGGTAAGGCCATTTGTTTGGGGATGGTAGGAAGTGGTCAGCCTGTGGTGCGTCGAGGAAGAGCGCAGAAGATCGTCGATCACACGGGACAAAAATGCGCGGCCACGATCTGTGAGTAATTGGCGAGGAGCGCCATGCTGTAGGATGACGTCGTGGAGCAAAAAGTCCGCAACGTCAGTAGCGGTGCTGGTGGGGAGCGCTCGAGTGATGGCATACCTAGTCGCGTAGTCTATAGCAACAGCGACCCAGTTGTTGCCCGATTTCGACTCGGGAAAAGGACCGAGAAGATCTATACCAACACGGAAGAAAGGTTCGGTTGGGATGGAGATCGGTTGAAGAAGTCCAGCCGGGGGCGCAGTAGGTCGCTTCCTACGTTGGCATTTATCGCAGGAGGACACGTAACGGCGAACGGACCGGGCGAGACCGCGCCAAAAGAAGCGGCGACGCACGCGGTCGTACGTTCGAGATACACCCAGATGACCAGCAGTTGGTTCATCGTGAAGCTCGTGCAGCACGGTTGAACGCAAATTTTTCGGCACGACAAGAAGGAGCTCAGGGCCATCTGGCTGGAGGCTACGACGGTATAGCGTGCCATTCAGGAGGACGTACATGCGAAGTGACGTGTCATTCGGAGCGGATTCGAGACGGTCAATAAGTTGTCGCAGAGAAGCATCACGACGTTGTTCATCACCAATCTGAAGAAACTGGGACATTGACATGACGCTGAGGCTAGGCTCGATGTCTGGTTCGTCGGGCTGATCAACAGGGTAGCGGGATAAGCAACCGGCGTCCAGATGGAGACGTCCAGACTTATAAGCAACCGAGTAGGAATACTCCTGTAGGCGTAATGCCCAACGACCAAGTCGTCCAGTGGGGTCCTTCAGAGAAGAAAGCCAACACAGCGCGTGGTGATCTGTGATGACACGGAAAGGGCGGCCATACAAGTAAGGACGGAATTTCGAAACCGCCCAAACAAGAGCGAGACATTCCCGTTCTGTTATAGAATATTTGCGTTCAGACTTAGAAAGCAGACGGCTCGCGTACGCGATTACACGGTCGTTGCCCCGCTGAATTTGCGCCAACACTGCACCAATTCCGTGACCACTCGCGTCTGTTCGCACTTCTGTGGGAGCATCGGGGTCGAAATGTGCAAGAATAGGAGGTGTCGTTAGAGCGGTGATTAGCTGAGAGAAGGCGTCAGCTTGAGGAGGGCCCCAAGAAAATGGGACGTCTTGTTTGAGAAGGTCGGTGAGTGGCCGTGCGAGTGCCGCAAAGTTTTTCACGAACCGACGAAAGTAGGAACAGAGGCCCACAAAACTGCGAACATCATGGACAGAGCGTGGGACTGGGAAGTTTGTTACAGCGCGTACTTTCGCCGGGTCTGGCCGTACGCCGGCAGCGTCAACAAGGTGACCCAATACGGTAATCTGACGAAGACCGAAGTGGCACTTGAAGGAATTGAGCTGCAGGCCGGCCCGTCGAAATATGGATAGAATGGTCGAAAGGCGTTCAAGGTGGGTTGCAAAGGTAGGTGAGAAAATGATCACGTCGTCCAGGTAACACAAACATGTCGACCATTTAAATCCTTGTAGGAGCGTGTCCATCATTCTCTCGAAGGTCGCTGGAGCGTTGCAGAGCCCGAACGGCATGACCTTGAATTGGTAAAGGCCGTCAGGGGTAACGAAGGCGGTCTTTTCTCGGTCCATGTCATCTGCAGCAATTTGCCAGTAGCCAGATCGGAGGTCGAGAGATGAAAAGAAGGTGGCGCCATGGAGGCAATCAAGGGCATCGTCAATGCGTGGTAGAGGGTACACGTCTTTTTTGGTGATTTTGTTGAGGTGGCGATAATCAACGCAGAAACGCCATGAGCCGTCTTTCTTTTTTACTAATACCACGGGAGATGCCCAAAGGCTCGTTGATGGTTCGATTACGTTTTTCGTAAGCATTTTGGCCACTTCTTTCTGAATCACTTCTCGCTCAGATGCTGACACGCGGTACGGCCGACGGTGAATGGGAGCAGAGTCACCAGTGTTGATTCGGTGAGTGACAATTTTAGTCTGGCCCAAGGGACGATCGTCGGTGTCAAAAATGTCACTGTATGAGGCCAAAACTTGGCAGAGAGCGTCGGCCTGGTGAGGCGACAGCTCCGATCCAATCATGTTTCGAAACATACCATCGTCTGAGCTGGGTGACCGTGAGACTGCGCTTCGATCAGGAGCAGATACAGCGACAACACTGACATCGTCCTCTGTTATGGCAGTTAGCTGGGCTAGAGACATCTGGCAGGGCAACACTTGAGGGGTGAAACCAAAGTTAAGGAGCGGAAGTAACACACAGTTATCCGCTATGGTCGCGATGGTATAGGGCACAGTAACACTGCGCGTCAGCCGAACGTCAGTAATTGGCGTAACGATATAATCACCGTCAGGAACGAGAGGGGTCGATGACAAAGACACGTACGTGACGGCTCGAGGTGGCAGGCGAACGAAAGTCGTTGGGCTCAAGCGGCTGGTGGGCTTTGCAGAGTAGTCGGCAAAGATTGGTAGATCAAGGCTGAGGGTACCAGACGAACAATCAATTAAGGCCGAGTGTGCAGAAAGGAAATCAAGGCCAAGTATGAGGTCATGAGGGCAGGAGGCTAGCACGGCAAAAAGGACCACGGCGTGACAACCGGCAATGCTGACACGAGCAGTGCACATTCCGATTACTGGTACAGTACCGCCATCGGCAACACGTATTGCCTGCGTCGTAGATGGCGTCATAATCTTTTGTAAGCGGCAGCGTAGAGAAGCGCTCATAATAGACAGGTGCGCACCTGTATCAATGAGGGCGGTCACAGGAACATGGTCGACGTGTACTTCAAGCAGGCTATGGTGCGTGGGAAGCGTCAGTAGAGGATTTTCGGTCGTCATTGGTATTGCAGCTTCACCTCTATAAGCTGCAATATCTAGTTTTCCTGCTGCGGTCGTCCAGAGAAGCTCGGCGAGGAAAAGCGCCGAGGTGGCGGAGAGCGGGATTGGCGACGTAGCGGCGACGGGGAGCGAGAGCTGCGGCGACCGGACGAAGGGGTGTCAGGGTAGCGGCGACCGGGCAAAGGGGCGTCAGTGGAAGGTTCGTAAGATGACGACGAATAGAAATTAAAGGGTGTGGCGTCTGAACGTCGAGGGCTCGTCGGATGCATGAGCGCCGAGGTAGAGAAAGTCTGACGTGGTTGGTTTGGCCAACGGCGGCGGCAATAGCGAGAAACGTGCCCAGGCTGGTGGCAGGAAAAACAAATAGGCCGGTCGTCGGGTGTTCGCCATTCTGAAGGGTTACGGAAGGGCATTGTTCGAGGTGAACGGCGAGCGTGTCCTCGGGAGTAGGACGGGACTTCAGGGCGAGTCAGGGGACATGCTGAGGGAAGTCCGAGGTTCGCAAACTCCTGCCTCACCACAGCTTGTATTAACGCCACTGACGGCTGTTGTTGGTCAGAGGCGAGCGTTGCGAAAACGGGTGGCTGAAGAGGAGCCGGACAGGCGGCTTCGATTTCCCGACGAACAATACGTGTGACGTTGTCATACGCGGGGGACTGGCGGGCGGCTTCACACGATGAGGTTGCGGCCGTGTTGGGCAGCCGGGTGAATCGCTGAGTAATACGGCGGCTCTTAGCTTCTTCGAACCGCCGGCACTCTTTAATGATGGCGTCGACGGTGGCAACGTTGTTGTAAACTAGTAGATTAAATGCGTCGTCTGCTATGCCTTTCAGCACATGGGCCACTTTCTCCGACTCACTCATGTGCTCGTCAATCTGGCGGCATAGGGCGATGACGTCGTGAATGTACGCGACGTACGACTCCGTCGACGTCTGTGCACGGGCCGCCAGTTGATTCCGCGCTGCGATCTGCCGCCCAATGGTGTCGCCAAAAAGGTCGCGGATCTTCTCTTTAAAGGAGTCCCAGCTCGTAATCTCCGCTTCGTGCGTCTCGAACCACACGCGCGGTGGGCCATCGAGGTAAAAAAGCACATTGGCAAGCATAAGAGTCGGATCCCACCTATAGCTTGCGCTGACCCGTTCGTACCGGTTGATCCATTTGTCGACGTCAACGCCATCCTGACCGGAAAATACACCGGGATCACGAGCAGGAGGTAGAACGACGTACGTAGAAGTCACGGTAGGGGCAGGTGGCGAAGACGATGGTTGTTCAACCTGTGACATGGCTGGACCTATGATGATGCGGCCGTTGCGGAGCTTCGTGATGAAGACGGGGAAGAACCCAGCACCTCCACCACAAAGATGTTACGTAAAAAATGGCACGAGGTGTGTCTATTTAAAATCTATATTCAAAATGATGCGTATGGCGTCGACTAAGATGGAAGCAGCACGCGCAACCAACCGACCACTTCCTCGTTGTCGTCTTTTCACCGCTGATACGTCAGCTACGTAGCAATATTGACGAGTCTGAGTAAGTGCATGACGCTCTGAGGCTAATTTGGAACACACATCTTGAATCTGCATCTGCCACTGTAAGTTGTTATCTATAGTGACAATCAGATATTTAATATATATTCTAGTGAGAGTGGTAGTTCTCAGTACCATGGAGTTAAGAGTACCATGGATAATTACTAGCATGCAAAGTAGTTATAAAAATAAATGTCCATGCATTCCAACACTTATTAAAAGGTCGTTAACATGTTCATCTGGAGAATTGCAGTTGGCATCACTTTGGCCGAGGGAGAAGGTGGGTCAAAAGCTTTTACTAGGATACGTTCCACTCGTGCAGTCCTCAATATCAGAGTACCGTAATTACTCGCATAATTGGAAAACTCGCATAATAGGCGGACTTCCCTAGTTTGGTCGCGGAAAATTTGACTGATTCTGCGCATAATAGGTGCACTCCGAACTTGGCCACGATCAGAAATGATTCAACCCCTCAGCGGTAAAGTTGGAACGCGGTCCCCGTACCCCGAAGAAAAAAAGAAGGCGAAACAACCAGCAAAGAAAAAAAATTAGTGCAATGACCTAACAGAACAGTTTTGTTGAAATAAAACGTGAAAAAATGAATAAATAAAGAGTCCATGAGCGAAAAAAAAACGGCTGATCTATCAATTACTGATACCCCCCCTCCACCCAAGTCTTTTTACCCGACGAATGTGCAGATTTAAAGCGCAAGAACCGAGTCGAAAAAAATTTCAGAAATTTTACACTGCGATTGGCGCACCCATAACTTCAATAGTTGGAGTCTAAATCACCTCCCACCCCTAATTTCGAACCGGATTTTCTCAAAAAAGAAGTGCGCCTAGAATGCAAGTCCAGCTATAATGAGAGGGGCGGCTGCGCTTGAGACAACACGCAAATGCTGCTCTTCTGTGGTTTTTAGCAAAAGCAGAAGTTTCTCACAACCAGCTTTCTAAGCTTCGCAGTGCTAACTTTACTTTTATGCAAATTTTTTTTAACAGACGTGGAAATGATTGCGAGCGTGTGGAGAATCTTGAAATGAGCACTCTGGCGAAAAAAGCAGCCGCTCAAAACGTGTAGCTAGCAGCGATTTTAGCCTAAAAGACAAAATTTCTGTATTTCAACTGCCATAATGAAATAAGCATTTCCTTTTTTGGTACATTCTAAAGTAAAACTATTAAAATTTTGGCATAACATACGCAACAATTTGTATCGCATTTCTAACAGCTTTTTTCGGTTGTCCAAGCTTTCCTCTACGTGCAACTTCCGCGAACTAAAGCTTGGAATTTTTTTTGCACAGTTTCTTTCCCCACACTATAGAATCATAGAATCGCTTACCTGGCGACATTCGATCACTCCCCCTGAATGATTATAAAGCGTGGTGAAAATCGTTATGTATAAGAAAATCTTAATTTTTTATTTTTGCGAATAGTTTCTGTTACTTTCCATATCTTTTGTCTGTTACGATCTTTCCTGCAATGTGTAATCACACTGCTGTAATAGCCCTTTCACAGGCCTGCAGTAAGTAAAGAAAAAAATGAATATAAAGCACGACAAACCGAGAGACTACAGATCTATTATCATCCCCTAGGCCTTTAACCCTACATGGACATTTTTTTCCTGGTTTCGCAGTGAGCGGAATGTGGCTGCCTGTGGCCTGGTGACTGCCGTTAGAGTCGATGCTTTCATACTGTTAGTGCCAGTGCACTCTTTAATATTTGCCTAAAATTAAGTGCTACACTTTCTCAACATCTGCAGCCATTGTTAAAAGGGGCTTACATGAAGGGCTGTTGCATACACACTCAGCAGTGAGAAAGCACAATCCATTGGCCACACAGAGAGCAGGTACACTCAAACCTCATTATAACAAAGTCGCACCTGCCACGTAAATACTTCGTTATATCCTAAATTCGTTATAAACTTTTGTATCACTGTTGCTATTACAGAGCTATTCCTAATGGACCTATTTATAACCAATACTTGGTTATATCGAGTGTAGTCACCTAGCTAAAGCTCGATTTTCTGTTAAACTGCGAGAAGTATTTTAACAGGAGATCAATTGTCTGTGCAAACCCTACTTTTGTACACACCCTTCCCCTAGCAAGCAAAGAAATAAAACTTGGGTGCTTTGCCGGCTGCAAGCTTTTCCACTGGCGAGATACCGATTCTGCTCAACATTTAGGCCATTTAGATCGAAATTCCAGGCAGCAACAATGCATTAATGTGTTTTGTGCACATACGAGTGCTTACTGATTACAAATTATCATATGTGTCCAGCATCTATAGGGCCTATTTCCATTTGTCGCACTGCTCCTTGTTGCACGGTGAACACCTCTTTTGGTGTTTTTCTTGTAAACTAAACTACCCGCGGGCACAAAAAATTTGTTCGACGCAATCGTCTTACACCCGCAATTCAACAGTAAAAAATTACACGAAAGATGCACAGAAAGTACCACAGCCCTCAGCTTGTGTCGCACCGCGGAAGCATTTCGGCACGCAAACGATTCCCTCTGTGGCACAGCAGCACTGCAGCCCCTTTTGGCAGCGTGTGAAGCTGCCCCATAGCGCCACTGCAAAGTTTTGAGGAGTATTGAATGATTGGAGAGTTTCCACCAGCATAGTTCGATTCTTGAGGCGGGTAATTTGAAGTGCGCTAACCCAATGCAGACCATTAAAACACGATGTTATTTCAAAATAGGCCCTTCCTAGGCACAAAAGTAGCACTACAAGGATTTAGGACCACCATTACAACAATCAACGTCGACTTAACAGTTGCCTTTAGGTTCCCTTAAAAGACGAATGGATTGTTTGGCTTTAGTTGAAGCCCTGAATCATGCGAGACAGAAGATCACAACATTGGTCCTGGTCGACACCAATAATAGCATTTCACCCAATGGTGAGGGCACCATAGAATGCTAAACAAGGTTTGCCAATCATGGAGCGAGGCAGGGCCTGTCAAACAAACGCAACATACATCCAAGGAACGAAACGCGCCTTGCCAACCATACTGCCACGTTCTATTTCTCAAGTTTTGTTATCACCCCCAAAACACTACACAATTCTCAGCGCAAGCCGCGCTAGCAGTTTTCGAGAAGCTTCCGGACTTTAGTAGACCATTTCGATAAGATGACGCCCCCTCTGCGAACTGTACAGACTATTCTGGAACCTACGCCACCGCCAGCAATAACGCTAGAACATTCGATGGCAAGAGTATAAATGCCGACGCACTTCGCCGCTTGTCAGTAGTTGATCGATGGCCGACGCTCCGTTCACTGCTATCTGTGCAAGACTGCTCCTGTAATTAGACTTTTCATTCACCGGGCACAGGTTCGCCCAAATAAACAGTTAAATCCCAACACAAAGTATCCTGTCTTCGGCCACGTCACGACCCCGTGACAATACAGTATTGAACATGCTTCACAGGCATCCTGAAGGGCATTGCATAAGATAGCATCAGCAATACAAAACAAAAATACAAGCAAAAACCTAACAACGTTGCATAATAACACGCAACAGAAATCAGTTTATCACGGAAAGTTTCACTAAGAGAGACTGATGAATGCAATCCAGAAGATTGCTCCTATATACAATAGCTTAAGGCAGCAGCGACAAGTTCAATGCCCGCTTGGGGCTCTGGATGAATACCCACAAAAATGATTGCGTTGCAATTACATCAAGTAGTGTGCTCGGGAGGGCGAAGCTGAAAAAAGTAAATTATCACTGTAAATGTTCCTAAGCAACAGACAAAACATCAATTATGCAATGATCTTTAAAAAACAAATCCAAGGTGTTTTATTCAGGTATTACTCGAACAATTGTCATAGTTGCAAGAGGCTACTCTCTTCTGAATGGCCTCCAATATATGGACTAGATAATCTTGTTTATGTTGACTACGTGGATGAAGGAATTCGTGATGCATTAAAGTAGTCACAAAATGTCCAATCAGTCGGGCTGCTATGAAACCTTGCTGTGGAGTGGGGGCTAGGCGGGCCGATGTGGTCGAGTCATATTGCACTCCGAATGCCAGGGCAAAAAATTTCGCAGACGGGAGAATGCGTGCGACCCTTGGCTACGCCATCGCTTCCGACACTCGTGAATAGGGAACTGCCAGAAAACGAAACTCTAGATTGTCAAGACGCATTCGACTTATGCCACGAAGGGTAGCGCGACGTCTGAAACCGGGTAAGTCATGCATCCCCTGTTGCAAAAAAAAAGCCATTCCGCGAATGTTCGACTCGAGCACAAGAGACATTAAAGAACAGAGAAACGCGAACGAAAAAATTTGGCTTCTAAAATGACGAACTAATTTAGGACAGAGCACGTGCGTGCTATCGGTTAACTCGCTGCTTTACAACGATCCAGCGTCCACTGCACACAATAAAACTTCAACACAGCCTTTTGAACACCCTGCGTAGTCTACACGTCACCATAAGTGACCACACGAAAACCTTCGAAAATTCTCGCTATAGATAGAGCGAAATACCAAAACATGTGCAGTGACAGCCGCGGCGGGCACCTTGAACAAGATTCAAAACAAGTGGCTGGCAGGACAAAATTGAAATCATTGAGCTACAAAAGAACGCACCGCTGTTTAAGCACGTTCGCCAAATGAAATTCAATTTGGGCCACAAAAAACACCAAGGAATGCCAATTCCGCAGCGGCGAAGACTATTACAAGAAGCTACCGGGCGCGCTACAGCAACGGCCCACTGCAACAGCTTTCGTCAAAAAAGGGGCTAGCATTGTCACAACATTCGCCTAGGCTTCGTTGTCCACTCATCCATCTTGAAGAACGTCCGAAAGTGGCCATGTCTTCAGTAGCACAGACGTTTCCTCGAGATTTCGCTACCACGCTGCAACGGTCGTCCCTTTGAATGTGCCGCTAATGCACCATCCAGCCGTCCCACACACTCCCGCAGCACGTATGAGCCTTTATCAACGATTCCGATGCGTCATAATTGACCACGTGACCCGACCCTAGGCACCTGGAGGCCACGAGCTGTAGTACTAGTCGTAGTATCTATAGCGCAAACGTTCGCGCGTAATTTGAATGTTCGTGCACACGCTCAAACCAAACGAGTAAATAAATATGCATGAAAGAACTTTATTTTCTTCTCTGAAGATTCGCGACTATTTAGGCAACCTTAGTCGCCCGGTTCTTGGCCGATCCCCCTTTATGGGTGTGCGCTAGAGTATCAAGCATCATCACCCTCATTTAGGCAACCTAGGTACTTGTCAGTAAAAGTTGACGTGAACGTTTCCCTTTCTTTTTTCTGGTGGATGGTTTCGACATTAAAAAAATATTACTGAATTAAGTCATTGATTCTTGGCCGATCCCCCTGAGTGGGTACGAGCCACGGCTGTGGAATCATCATCATCATCATCATGATCACCTAGGCTGCACGGCTATTACCGCGAAAGATAAGAACTGTTAGGCGTTGTAAGTCACCTCATTTCTTTTCTCGAGTGTCGTATCTAAAAGTATAATTACCTTCTTTTAAACGATGTATTAACATATGAGACTGCTCTGAACTTGTTTGATAGGGACGACATTAATGGCTATGGGTACTATGCTTCTATCGGCAATTGAGGTAGCTCCCGCATTCTACTAATTTGTTAACGTTACTCGCTTCACCCGTTTCACATTACGCGTCACCACATATGTGTGCAGTAGTGATCGGCGATCAAATCCGCATAGGAACAGTAAACATGTGAGGAGCTAGCACATCATTAATGGATCCAACTCATGACAGTATTTAAGTCGCACTTGGTCGCCGCTCTGGCTTTAAAATGCTTAGATCGCGATGCCCTTACATCACTGAACTGAGAAAAAAAATGTTTCTCCGATAACTCAGCATGTTGGGCTTAGTCACCGGAGACCTATTGAAAAAGATCCTATCGTGAACCCTTCATTCACTTTGTGTGTGTAAACTAACTCTTTTATCGCCTGATAGATCCTGCCTTCCATCGGCCATATGGACAGTTTTGGGGGACCGAAGTGTAGCTTACAGCCCACTGTTAAGTCAGCGAAAACTACGTCTGATAAGTCAGCGATAACTACAGTATATCCATTTCACCACGTACAGTCAGTGGCCTGAACAACCTTGGCTGCTATTAGGTATGGATATCATAGGTCCCCTGCGTACAGCTCCAAACTCTATCATTACTACTTTTCTGAATGGCCATAAGTCCCTTTTACAATTCACTCACGACAACAGACGTCGTTAAGTTACTCAGAGCTGCTTTCAATGGTCAGCCTCAAACCTTTGTTTGCAGATAATGGACCCCAGTTTACGTCCAGACAGTTCCAGAATTTTTTGAGGCGAAGTGGTATTGTTCATCACGTCTCATCCGACTATTACCCGCAGATAAACGGGCTAACAGAGATAATTAACCGTATCAAGCCAGTAGCAAGGTGCAAGCTTCCCATCTGGGCCTCAAGGTGTTGCCCCCGTTGAAACGACGACGGCGCACCGCCAGCAGCGGCAATCAAAAGGCATTCAGGAGCATGCATAGTGTGAACGCGTAGAAGACTAGCAAAGGACACACTTCTGGTGGCAGTGCTAACCAGAAAACAAGCAGTGGCGCCACGCTGCTCGTGAAGGCACTGTCATCGAGGTGTTGCAACATCTTGCAGAGCGACAGAAGTGCAGGGATGTTGGTGCTTCACCCTTACTTACAACAGCGAAGGTTTTGAGCAGTTGTATCAGCCAACATTGGACATATATCAGCCAAGATTGCCAACATATATCAGCCAACACTGGACAGCATCTGCATTGCGGCTATGCGTAGTATGTACCTTGTTTGCACTTGAGCGCTGATGCATTCAGGTTGTTAACCGGTGTACTTGCTAAAACGTTACTTACTTTGCATTTATTTATGTAAAAATTGACTGGCTCGCAATAAAACGATTTGTTGTTGCAAGTTGATGGGATCAGCCTAGTGATTTTGTTCAGCCTGTATGCGGCATCACTAAATTATAAAGCATGCAAGAAACTTGTGAGTGTCTAATGAATAACTGTCTGCATTGTACATCAAGCAAACGAGAGAAATTGAGACAGGCGATTACGTAAGAGGCCAGTCGTCTTGTAATTGTCTTGAAGGGGGAGGGGGTTGCTATCTTGCCCCTGGTTCCATATCACCGAAGACTGGTTGTTTTGCTTGCCACTAGGTCAGGGGAAAAGAGGCTGTAGTTGATCTTGCTCCTGCTTGAGTGCGTTGCAAGCAGCCGCGAGAGCCCTCAGGCCACATGCTCATATCTTGCCATTCATAAAAATTGACCTTGAACATGCCGAGTAGCTGTCGCGGTTTTTTATGCAAACAAAATTTATTGTAGCAGTGTTGACATAATGCAGCATTTGCCAAATTTGTTCTTAAATGGAAAATAAATAAAGACACATGTCGACCAAACCACAATTGAAATAAACCAAGAGTGGCATAATGAGGTAAACAAAGGAAATGCTGCTCACCCTCTTTAGCTGCACACCCTGCACACCATGTTTGTGTGTAGGAAATCTGTTTGCAGGCTTTATGGGTGCATTGCGCGTGGAGGTCTACTGGCTGCTGCACTACACTCCCGACGAGGAAGTTTGCTCGGGACTAAACCCGTATGGAAAAGTGAAACGAGTTACCCGTGAGATGAGCGCTGGCAGATTCAAGGCATCCAAGACAAAGATTATTCAACGCGCACTGTTTGCCTCTAGTTAAAGCCAGGCGTAAACGTGGATGATTTACCGCCACCAGCGGCACATCGGTGGCAATATGTAGCTTGTGGTTGCCCCAGAGAGAGCCCCGTTATGCCTGCATTGCAACAGAACGGGGCATATCAGAACAGACTGTCATGTGCCTCGCTGTGTGGTGTGTAGGTGGTTTGGTCATGCAGAAAATGAATGCGTGCGAACCTACGCCAATGTAGCTGACCCTATGAAAAGTGACGAACTAATCCGTGAGCGCTTAATGCATGAAGCAGGCGCCAAAGAAGCCGCCAGAGGACTAATGATGAGGCCGCAAGCTATAACTTTGGAAACGGTGGTGCATGCGGAAGACAAAGAGTCCGAAGCGGCCTTCGAAGAGCGAACACGTAGACTCTAATGAAAAGACAGATAAGAACTCGGTGAAGAGTTTGAAGATAACTACTGATGAGACGGTGATGGACACAAGCGGGGCGCCATTAAAGCGCACTCATGAAGAGGATTCCCAAGAAAATACAGGAGATAGCAGAACGAAGGAACTGATGTCAAAAATTCTGTATTGTCGGATGACATTAAGGCCGGCGCCTAATTTACCGCCGAGCCAGAAACAGAGCGACACAGCACCGACTTAGAAGATTTTCTTTGGCGCGTACTCTCGCGTCTTTCTTTTTCTTTTTGTTTTGCCATTGTCTTTTTATTTTTTGGTTCGTTTTTCCGCGTATTCTTTTACACCTTCGACCGGGAAAGTGCATTTGTGTCTCAGGCTGAGCGACGCGTGCCGCTCGGTCCCCGCTTCGTCACAGCAAAATGATTCACATAGACAAGCTAGTGCGCTTAGCTACTATCGATGTTAGGGGGCTATCGGGACGAAGGAAGCAGCATAAGCTACAACGCCTTTTATGTCGACAATGATCTTGATATGATTGCAGTGCAGGAGACAAAGATAGAAAGTGAGGATGGGACGGACCGAATGGCGAATCCTTTCATGGCGCGCTATCTTGTGTGCGTATCTCATGCACGCGAAAAAGCCGGCGGTTGTGCACTCCTGATAAGAAAAGCGTTAGATGAAAGAAAACATAAGTTTCATAACGGATGACAGTGGGCGCCTGGTTGTACGTGACTCATTGTTAAGCGCAGTAAAGTGGCGTGTTCTTTGTACGCACCTAATGGAATAAGTGACCGGTCAAGCTTTTTTGATATTTTGGTTGGTTATTTAAAAGTTGAAGGATTTATTATGATGATGGGTAATTTCAACTGTGTATGTCATGTAGAGGATCGTGAACGTGCCCCGCCAATATTTGATACTAGTGCAAAAGTTCTTGCCAAAACGATAGAAGGGCAAGAAATTTTGGATGTTGGCTAAGTGCTTCTAAATGCTGAAATTTCAAAGTTCACGCACTACCAAAAAGATAATCAGGTGAAGTTAGATGGAATATATTGCCGCGAACGTAATAACAGACAGCGACGAAACGACGTCTTGGTTGCCCTCAGACCAGGACGCAAAAGCCCTCTTCTTTCTTCACTTTCTTCACTACAGTTGATGGCTCATACCCATTACCTGTGACATTACTCCCTCTCCCCAGAAAGCATCGGCTTGATGCTGGTAATGAGCGTTGAGAAAACAAATGATAAAAAAAGATGCTATCATGGAACCCAACAACTCCGTTGTAAGGGAGAAAAAAAATGGGCTGGCGTCCTAGAAGTACTCAATAAAGAAAGAAGTAAGTACACAAGACAATATAAAAACCAAAGTGACAAAAAATAGTCATTGCATGGTAAGTTAGTCCACGTTCGATGGATGACGCGAGAAATATGGCTTGAGTCTTGACACGTGCACAACATCACTTTGTGGAAACCGATGGGAACGTCTTGAGGCGCCTTGAGGAAGAACTTCATACGTAACGTCACTGAGTCAGCGCAGAACTTTGTAAGGGCCGAAGTAGCGCCGAAGCAACTTCTCAGAGTGACCACGCTGTCGAATGGGAGTCCACACCCAAACTTCATCGCCTGGTTGGAAGGTAACCTCTCGGTGTGTAAGGTTGTAGCGTTGTGCGTCGGCAGTTTGGCGAGCCTGAATACGGCATCGGGCGAGTTGACGGGCCTCCTCGGCGCGTTGAGCGAACAATTCAGCGTCCGTGTTGAACATGCTCAAGTTGTTGGGAAGGAGCATTGCGTCGAGCATTGTGGTGACCTCTCGACCATGAACTAAGCGAAATGGGGTGAAACCTGTACTCTCTTGGACTGCTGTATTGTAAGCAAAAGTTACGTAAGGAAGTATATCATCCCAGTTCTTGTGATCAACGGCCATATACATTGGCAGCATATCTGCAATGGTCTTGTTCAACCGTTCAGTGAGTCCATTTGTTTGGGGGTGATAACCCGTGGTTTTCCAATGTTCTGTACCACTTAGTCTCAGCACTTCTTGAAGCATCTCTGCGGTGAAAGCTGTACCACGATCAGTAATTATCACAGCTTGCGCTCCGTGACGAAGCACGATGCTGGTGACAAAAAACTGTGCAATTTCGGCTGCGGTAGCTTTGGGCAGGGCGTTTGTTTCGCTGTAACGCGTTAAATAATCGGTGGCAACCACAATCCACCGGTTTCCAGACGAAGAGGTGGGAAAATAGCCGAGCAAGTCAATGCCACTTTGATGGAATGGTGTCTTCGGCGTGGCGATAGGCTGTAATAGTCCTGCTGGTCGGACAGGTGGAGTCTTACGGCGTTGGCAGTCGCAGCATGTGCGGACGTACTGCTTGACTGTCTTCGCGAGGCGGGGCCAGTAGTATGAGCGGCGAATTCTTTCCAATGTGCGCGTGTAGCCAAGGTGTCCGGATGATGGTTCGTCGTGACAAGCATGTAAAATATCGTCCCGAAGTGAGGTCGGCGCAACCAGTAGGTAAGTAGCCTGGGTATGGTCGAAATTTTTCTTATAGAGGACTCCATTCCTGATGCAGAACGAGGCCAGCGAACGTGCAGTTTCGAGAAAGGCTGCGTTTTCGGCCTTCGAGGTAGTCAATCAGCGGGCTTAGCCCAATGTCGTCGCGTTGTTGTTGAGCCAAGTCGGTTGCTGACACAGAGGAAAGGAATGTATCGTCCTCTTCAACGTCCGCGTTCGTACTTCGAATTGGTGCACGCGAGAGACAGTCAGCATCAGTGTGTTTGCGTCCTGACTTGTGAATGACTGTAACGTCAAATTCTTGCAGCCGAAGGCTCCAGCGTGCTAGACGATCAGAAGGGTCTTTGAGGTTGACGAGCAAGCATAAAGAATGGTGGTCGCTAACTACCCTGAATGGTCGACCGTATAAATAAGGGCGAAACTTTATTATAGCCCAAAAAACGGCTAAGCCTTCTTTTTTGTTGCAGAGTAGTTTTTCTCTGCAGATGATAGTGTTCGACTTGCATAGGCAATCACGCGCTCTACGCCATTTTGCCATTGAACCAGTACAGCTCCAAGTCCGACGTTGCTGGCATCCGTGTGTAGCTCTGTGGCAGCGTTTTCGTCAAAGTGACCGAGTACAGGTGGGGCTTGGAGATGGTTTCGTAGCGTGTCAAAGGCGTAGTGCTGATCATGGCCACAAACAAACGGTACGCCGTCTTTCGTAAGTTCATTTAGCGGTTCAGCGATTTTATAAAAGCCTTTGACGAAGCGTCTGTAATATGCGCAGAGTCCCAGAAATCGTCGGAGGCCGCGCTTGTTCGATTGGGACAGGAAATGCGGCAACAGCTTTCATTTTCTCAGGGCCTGGGTGTATACGGGCGTGGCTGATGACGTGACCAAGAAATTTTGGTTCCTCTAATGCAAAGTGGCATTTCTCAGGTTTGAGAGAAAGTCCAGCTGTTCGAATCGCCTGAAGAACTGCCTGTAAGCGCTACACGTGCTGCTCAAACGTGTCTGAGAAGACGACCACATCGTCAAGGTAGACAAGACACGATTGCCATTTTAGCCCAGAAAGAACCGTGTTCATCATTCTTTGAAAAGTAGCTGGTGCCGAGCATAAGCCGAAGGGAAGGACCTTGAACTCGTAGAATCCGTCAGGAGTAATGAAGGCGGTCTTTTCGCGGATCGCGCTCATCAACAGATATTTGCCAATAGCCGCTGCGTAGATCCACGGAAGAAAAGTAACGAGCATTGCGAATGCGGTCCAGCGAGTCGTCTATTCGTGGTAAAGGATACACGTCTTTCTTCGTGATCTTATTCAACTTTCGGTAGTCGACGCAAAATCGCAGAGTACCATCTTTTTTCTCTACTAACACAACAGGGGACGCCCAGGGACTGGTCGATGGCTGGATGACATCGTCCTTGAGCATCTGCTGGACCTGTTGGCGTATAACGTCTTGTTCTTTTTGCGAGACTCTGTAGGCATGCTGTCGAATGGGTCTCTCGGTAGGCTTGGTGATGATACGATGCTTGGCAAGCGGTGTTTGGTTAACTTTCGAAGTCATAGCGAAGCAGTTCCGAAATGAGCCGAGTAGCCTCAAAAGACGTTCCCGTTGTGCAGACGGTAGACCCTGGTTTACGTCGAGAGTGCTTGCAAATGTCATGGCGGAATCGTCGCACGACGAAAGAGCAGATATTGTTGAGGGACTAGGGACGTTGGCAATATCCTCAAGGTATGCGATCGCAGTGTGTTTGGTAAGATGGCGATACTCCTCGCTGAAGTTCGTGACGAATAGGCAAGCCTGCTTTTTACTGGGCTGAACGATACCTCGGGCAACGCAGATTTGTTGTGCAAAAAGTAGGGACAAATTTCCTTCTGCAATTACAGCATCGGGGACGTCTTGGTCACATTAAACGTTGATAAAAAGGCTGCTGCGGGGAGGCAGAGTAACAGATTCGAAGGATACACGTAGGGCAGCCTTCGATGAGCGGGCGTTTTTCGGTTCAGGATGAAACGGGTCCTCGAATGACACCTGCAAGTCTCTTAGGTCAATAATTGCGCCGTGTTCGCGAAGAAAGTCCAGCCCCAGAATGAGTAGACGGGAGCACACAGGTAATACGAGGAAAGACCCTGTGAACGTAGAAGCACGGACTCGAACACGGGCTGTGCACATTCCAGTCGGCGTGACGAGATGGCCCCCTGCCGTGCGCAACGGCGGTCCTTGCCAAGGGGTAGTTACCTTCCTTAGTTGGGATGCTAGGGTGCTGCTCATAACCGAATAATCGGCGCCGGTGTCGACGAGGGCAGTGACGACGTGATTATCGACGTGTACGGTGATGTCGGCGGAAACAGTCTGATGACTTTCGGAAACAACTGGAAAGTCAGAACGGTCTTCGTCGGGTCTTTGCAGTCGAAGGAGGCTCTTTGACAGTTCGTTGGGACGCGGCTTCACCCCCAGGAGCCGCGGTTTCTAGTTTCCTCTGTAAGGACTCGGTGACCGGCCTCAGAAAGGAGCAAAAGATGACGAGGGAATGCTAGGTGACGTGGGGCGGCGAGGTGATGGTGATCTTGAAATGGGGCGTTGACCAAGGCGAGGAGCTTGCTGGCCCGTAAGGTACGCTTCGATGTTGCGGGGACGCTCACCGTAACGCAGGCACCGAGCATCAGGGTGAAAGCCACGGAGACCAAGTTGGCGGTTTTGGCAGTTACGGTAGACGTGAGCCGCTTCGCCACAGTGGTAGCAGAGTGGACGGTTATCGGACGTACGCCACACGCTGGCCTTTGTGGCGTTCTGCCGCGATCCAGACGGATGATAAGTTGGTGCACTCGGAAACCTTGAGGCGGGTGGCGGAGTCGAAGAGGTGCCCTGGAATCGATGGCTAGCCTGATCCATTCTCCCCATGGTGGGATCAAGGCCATGTGGTGCAGGAGATCGCAGAGCCGCCGTATAAGTCAGTACAGGGGCCTCAGGCCTTGTTGGCGCGAGTGGGGTGACCACCTGTCGGATCTGATTTCGGATTAAGTCTGTGAGAGCACTTACGGGTGGTTGGGGTCCCGCTGCTTGGAGTTGGCGCAGCTCGTCCCGCACGACGCTTCTTATGAACTCAGCGAGGGCATGCCTCTCGCTGTCAGCCCCGATAAAGCATGCAGCAGGGGTCACGTCGTGGCGTTCATACTGTGACGACCTATATTGGAGAGTACACTCCATTGTGGTTGCCTCATTTATGAACTCTGCCACAGTCGTCGGTGGATTGCGCACGAGTCCGGCGAAGAGCTGCTCTTTTACCCCACGCATTAAATGCCGCACCTTCTTTTCCTCGGACATTGCAGGGTCAGCACGTTTGAAGAGTCGCAGCATGTCCTCGACAAACATCGAAACTCTCTCGTTAAGTCGTTGGTTATGAGATGAGATAGCCTGCTCTGCTCTCTCTTTTCTTTCAGTGCTGCGGTACGCATCACGAAACTGTCGGCTGAACTCATGCCACGTCACAAAGGAACCCTCGTGATTCTCGTACCACGTTTTGGCAGAGTCTTCTAATGCAAAGTAAACTCTCCGCAGCTTGTGAGCTTCATCCCATTCGTTGATGTTGGCAACTCGATTGAAGTGGTCAAGCCAGTCGTCAACATCTTCATAAATGTCTCCATGAAATGAGCGTGGTGTTTGCGGCGCATGAAAAACATGCGGGAGAAAGGAATAGGCGTCGCTGGTTTGACTCGCCTGGTTGTTAGTTAAAGTTGCCAGCTCGTCTTGAGAGAGGGGACCATACTCGGGGGATAGTCCTCGCAGGCGGCGACTGCTTCTTGCCGTGGGAGCTGTAGCTTTCTCCAAGTAGCTCGGTGTGTCGGCTGAAAATCTGCAGCCGAGGCGCATTTACCCAGCTCTTCTACCAGTGCCGCGAACGTAATAACAGACAGCGACGAAACGACGTCTTGCTTGCCCTCAGACCAGGACGCAAAAGCCCTCTTCTTTCTTCACTTCCAAGGGATTCCACCTACAGTTGATGGCTCATACCCATTACCTATGACAATATGTATCAACCCACATTATATCGCACAGCAGCAGCTATGGGGTAACAAATTTCGCATTCAGTGACCACACTGCGGTCCATGTTTTGATAGGTCCAAAGAAACACTCAAACTTTAATTGGTCTCTGTGTAAATTTAACGGTAAACGTTTACAGGATGGATTTTTTGCAAACAAGGTCAAAAATTTTATTAGGGCGTATCATAAACGGTACGAAACAACTTGTTTCGAAGCGTGGGAATTTTATACGCCATTGAAAGATCCTGTGTGCTAAAACAGGCAGAAAAAAGAAAAGAAAGGGAGCTACAAGCTCAGCTAGATTTTCTTCTAAGGAAAGAAAGAAGTAGTCCTGGAAGTTCCATGTTAGAAGTAAAAAAAAAGCTGAAATAGAATGATTGGACGTTAACAAATATAAAGGTGCCATTACACGCTCACATGCAGAGAAACTTTGTTGCGGTGAAAAATCAACAGGGTGGTCAATATCTCATCAAACGGGCTATGCTGCAAGGAAAGAGATAAAAACCCTAATGTACTAGAATGACGTAATTCGGGAAATAGACATAATTCTCGGTGCTTTTGCAGACTATTATGGGTGAATGCTGAGGCAGAGGATGTCTTAGTCAGAAGGTTTCGATGAAATATTTTTTCAGACAACGCCTAAGCTCTATGATGGCGAGAGAGAAAGCTGAGGCCCCTATAACCGTCGCGGAAATATAAAAAGCCAGCGAAAACTTGAGCAATAGTACTTCACCAGGACCAGATGGTTTCGGTGCAAGCTTCTATAAAATGTTTAAGGAAGAGCTAGCCGGAGTCTAGCATGATGTAATAACAGAGGCTTATGATAAACAAGTGACCGCTATGCTTTCGGCGAAACCTTACAGTGCTAATCCCGAAATCGAGTGATCCTGAAAAACTCTTATCAGTTGGACATTATCGACCCATTAGCTCGACCAACACTGACTATAAGGTATATGCGAAAGTCTTAGAAAGCAAGCTGCAAAATGTAGTAGGACAACTGGTAGGTCCCCACAAAACGTGTGGGATAAAGTGGAGATCAACAACCACAAATATTCATGTTGCACGGACAATCCTCGAGTGCTGCGATGCCTTCTCCGAAAGAGTCGCAATGATACAACTAGATTTAGAGAGGGCTTTCTATAAGGTATCGCATGAAATTATCCTCAGGGTCATGGAACGCGCCAATGTGTGGGTTTTATTCTATCGGACGAGAACCGGCGCATTCAGCATATGGTATGGCCGATGGCATGGTTTTTTTCTATTATAAGGGGTAAGGTGGTGCTACCGGGAAGCCAGGGCGCAAATTGTAGTCAATAAAATGCTACCTCGCAGCATTAACATCAGGTAGGGTGTAAAACAAGGATGTGCTCTTTTCCCTCTAATATATGCAATAGCCTTAGAACCGTTTTGCTTATGTGTGATGCATATAATGATATTAAAGGATTTATGATGGACATGAGCGAAATAAAAAAAAGTCTACACAGATGATTTTGTAATAGTTTTTGAAGATAAGCGAAGTGTAGATAACACGGTAGAAAGTGCCCACAAAGTTTTGTAGCATGGCTGGCAGTGCAGTAAACTGGAGCAAGTCGCTGGGTTTGAGGCACGGAAGCTGGGAAGATACTCCAATACATTTCGAAAACATGACATGGACCTCGACACCGACGAAGTACCTTGGCGTACCTTTACAACATTACATTGATCCAGAAAATTATTGGCAAGAGGAAATCGATGACCCGAAGGAGAAAGCAGCCAAATTCAGAGGCCGCAAATTGTCTTTTCTCGCATGAGCTACAGTCCGTAATCTTTTTCTTGTTGCGAAGATATGCTATGTTCTGATGTTTTTATGTATCTCTAGAACAAGTGTATAGACAACACACAGAGTTTTCGCAGTGTATATTTGGGGCTCAACTTGAGAACGAACGAGCCGCACTAATTTATTTCAGCCAGTGAAGGCTGGTGGCCTCGTCTTAACGCAATTCTTTCTAAAACAGGTAGTGTCACGATTTCTATTTTTGCGGGATCAAAGAAGGAGCTTCCTGCACAGAGTGGTTAAACTAAGGCTAAGTGATGCTTGTTTTCTCAAAATAGAGGAAGGCATCGCTAATAACATGATTCCTACGCGAAGTGGTATGGTGTTTTCGGTTCTTGCATGGGCGTTTGTCATTGGAGTATCTCGGCAGCGTCACTAGAAAAAAAAACTGTATACAGATGATATAGATGTCAATTTACCCATTCCGATATACTGATCCATATACGGTGAAAATCATGGCGCTTATGTTTTGAAACGGGTGCAGAGAATGCCAATTCGTGGGTCATAAAAAACTTTTTTCTTTCAGCTACACAGTGCGACTTTGCCTGTGAAGCCTTGGCCAAAAGAAAAAGGCATTTCTGTGCCGTAGACAATCAATTGTCTCAGATGCAGAAAGCCTGCGACCATCGAACACATATTCTTAGATTGTTTTGCTGCGCTCTTTGTTGCGGGACGCGCTAAAACGTACCTTGAAAAAAAGAGGTACCAGTAACGAAATACAGCATACGCTTTCTGCCAGGCAGTGATCAGTGATGATGGCGGGCCGTATGATGTGTTCATGGAGAGTATGCATCACAGATTATCATGGTGCGCCATGAAGACATCTGTATGGTGTCACCGAGGGAGTACTTCAATTAGACCATTGTTTATATTCGTAAAGCCTTGAGTACATGACGGACAAACCAGAGTGGTATGACCTCTTAGACAGATTGATAATCTACCAAGTTATTCATTGTCGAGCATTGTCCAAAGTGTGATTAATGTTTGTTTTATCATTTATCAGCGCATGGAAGCGTGCTGGGCCCATAACCCAGAGGTCCGTGGATTGAAACCACGCTCTGCTAACTCTTATCTTTGTATTGCATAAGTGCGCACTTACTTATTGCACAATTTCCCAAACCACCGAATGTGCAGCAGAGTGGCGCAGTGGAAGCGTGCTGGGCCCATAACCCAAAGTCCGTGGATCGAAACCACGCTCTTCTATCTTTTATTTTTGTAATGCATAAGTGCGCACCTACTTATTGTACATTTTCCAAAACCACTGAATGTGCAGCAGAGTGGCGCAGTAGAAGCGTGCTGGGCCCATAACTCAGAGGTCCGTGGATCGAAACCACGCTCTTCTATCTTTTATTTTTGTAATGCATAAGTGCGCACCTACTTATTGCACATTTTCCCGAACCACCGAATGTGCAGCAGAGTGGCGCAGTGGAAGCGTGCTGGGCCCATAAACCAGAGGTCCGTGGATCCGAACCACGCTCTGCTATCTTTTATTTTTGTATTGCATAAGTGCGCACTTATGCTCTCGCATACCCTGTGGCACATAGACGCTGCATACCGTGTGGCACATAGATCTCGCATACCCTGTGGCACCTAGACGCTGAGTTGACGTCACTGTGCGTGGAACGAGGTTGGTCGCGGGCTAAAAAAATGCGCGAGCTTTTCCTGCGTGTTTCGCAGCCTGTTGACTGGCCCTTTAACACGATCCCCAGTGCCATACACTTTCGTTTGTGCGCTGTGTACAGCGTCAATTTTTATGAAAGGGAACACGCGAACGCGTGACCCACGCGTTTTGGCGGCTGCTTGTAGCGCGTTCAAGCGGGAGTGATGGCAATCACAGCATCTATTCCCGTCATTTAGTGGCCAGCACAACAAGCAGTCATTATTGATATTAAACCAGCGGCAAGATTGCAGCCCCCTCCCTCTTCAAGGCGATTACGCCCGGCCTCCCACGTAATTGCCTTGGAGGGGAGGTGGTTCCTATCTTGCCACTTTTTCCATATCGCCAATGACTGGTTGTTCCGCTCGCCACTAGATGACAAGAATAGAGGCTGTGGTTGCTATCGCTCCCGCTTGAGCGCGCTAGAAGCAGCCGTCAGAGTGCGTGGGCAACGCGTTCGCGTGTTCCCTTTCATAAAAATTGACACAGTACATGCGTATTCAACTCGTTCATTTTGGATAGCACATGATGCGTTGTTCTTAATCGCTTGTTGTACACAAGCGGCAGTTGCGCGAAGACGTGCGCCTGCGTTGTGCACTTGCTGCGACCGGCGGCTTCAACTATTTCTTGCGACATTACATTGAAAGCACGCATCCCGTCAGTTCATTGTGAAGGAATATTTTCCGACTGTCCCTGTTTGGTTTTGAGACAAAAACTGATACCCTTTCACTTCTTTCTTATTAACCCATTGGCTTCGCCAGCAGCAACCCACCGGCCGGGTTGGTGAGGCCAAACGCACTATAACCAGAAAGTTGTCGGCTGCTATGAAAAGATATGCGCTGCAGTTAACTTGAGGTGAGTTGTAGCGCTTGTTTTTGAAGTATATGAAATTGTCCAAATATAACTGTAACATGTATATTGAGTTTAATTTGCTTTTTAATTGTTGCAAAGCCGTGTGGTCGCTTCAATTTAACGATATCAATGAACGCGTTATGGATGGATGGGTGAAAACAACTTGATAACAATTACTAATTTACAATATATTCATGTGAGAAACCAGCTAATCTTGGTTTGATTGTCAATGTCTGCGTGCAAGTCATGATTTGAGCCACAAAAGCCCCATGTAGAACACCGAACAGTATATGTTTTGAACAATTTTTTTGCCAATCTGCTGTATAGAGTTAGGTAAATTAATGAAAAAAAATATACTGTATGTTGCAGGGTGCGGTCTGTAAATGAGGTACAAAAACTATACAAAATGAATAGTACAAAAACAAGATATGAAAATATATAATATGCAATCACAGTTTTTTTTCTTTTCTCACGACAGCACGTGGTTTTTATTCTTTTTTTTCATCCATCTGGCATGCTGTTTTCACGCTTTTGTGGAAGGCACACAACGCACAGACACGATGTAAGTTCATGGGACTTAAGTGCGTGTGTTTCACATCTTTAACCTATATAAACAGTTTACCGACTAGTCCAACAAAATGCTAATTGAAGTTGTTCACGCAACTGTCGGGGATGGTAGTTTTTCTCTGCGAGCAACTCCAGCTGAAAATGGTGCTTTAAAAATAAAGATTACACAATAGAAATCTGAAACTTTCGCGCTGCCGATGCGAATATTTTGTATTTCTCTCATGTTGCTGAACTACCACAGGTTTTGACACGACAAACTGTATGAAGCCACGTGACGCCCATTGGCTGCCCATCGTGACCATAGGTGGCTTCCGGAGAGGGCATTGTTATGGCGGACGCCGTAGCAGACGATGCTGTTGTCTCCACCCTCCAAAGCGGCGGAGCCCTGGGGGTGAGCGCATCGAGCGGCGGGTGGGGTTGCGCGCATCGAGAACTCTACTCGAAGCTTGCCACGCGCTGCTCGAACGGAAAGGACGCACGAAATGAAAATTTACAGGACGAGCGCGAACTAACAACTTTCCCATCTCCACAAGAGTGGCGATGTCGGCTTGTTGGTGAAACTTTTGAAAAAAATTTATCTAGCGCGAGGCGAAAAAACGAACACAGGAAAGAATAGACTGAGAGGACAGATAGGGCACTCTGTCCTCTCAGCCTATTCTTTCCGGTGTTTGTTTTTTTTTCTCCTCGCGCTACATAAATTTCTTTCAATTATTTCTCCCAGCTCGACACTCAAAGCACTCTGCTCAAGCGCAGAGAAAGTCACATGGAACCAGCGCTCAATTATACAAAGGACGAGCACGCACTAACTACTAGTACAAATGTGACTTTGTGTCTGAACAGCACGCTCCTTCCGTAAGCGCAGCCACAGCTTCGAGAAGTGGTTTTCGTTTTCTGTGTAGCTTTAAGCGCCTTCTTTCTTCCACAAAAACCAATGGGCGCTTGGGGCGGGATGACTCATGACAAGAGAGCAGGGAGCCGTGTCCGTTCCTCGGCGTGTGTTGCTCATGACCGAACACTTTTTTCTTTTTTTCATCTCATGTACAGCTTTAAAAGGGCCATGACACCCAATTCTCGATCACAATCTGGGTTATGTCTGTTAATAAAGCATTTACAAATAATCTTGCAAAATTTTAGCGCATTTGGTCGAGCACTGCATTTACTACTGAATATTTTTACAAACACGCGAGTTGACTGAGAGTCGGGCAACACTGACGCACTCGCGAGCCGTGACATAACAGGGAGAATCGCTGTGCGAGCGTCTGCATTCCGGTGAACAATATTGTTTCTTCGTCAGCTGCGCATAAAATCAAGGTATTGGAGCTTTCTTCTACTTAGTACTGAAAGTGAACAATGTGCAGCTGCTAGGACCATGGTAGACGTGAAGTCCCTAGAAATAACTTTCTTTAGGGACTTTAGGTTGAAGATGATGGCAGCGCTCCTTGAGCCCGTGACGTCACAGGCATCATGGCAACGTAGCGGTCGCCAGCGGTGGGCATAATCTACTACAGGTAAGGTCTACGGCCTGTTTTGCACTAAAATGTGTTTTTATGGCCTACTTTTTGTATCTCTATAGGTCTAATAGACCCTCTCTGTTGTTGCTGAAAAGTACAAATAGTCTGATGACTGTGTCAAGTCACCATCGTGCGTGACTAAGCGGGAACGTCACGGCATACATCAAGCGGCAAACGCGGTAGGCATGCAATTCACGAATCTAAAGTCAGTCAATGGCCGTGAATTCGTTGATAGCATGATCGATTATGCCATCTTTGACTGAGCGTTTCGGAGCGATTGCCTGAGAGAAGTGAAGTTGCGTTTTTTGATTTTCTCGACCTCTTTCTCACAGGAGATCTCTCTGAAGCGCTTCGAAACCACTAGTCAGTGGTGGCATTATATAACTGCCTCGTAAAGTAGTTAGATGGGGCATAATTAGAATTTACGGCATCACTTATCGAAAGAAGAGGAACTGATTTCCAGCTGACTAAAAATAATCGTAAATTTCAGGCCGAATGCACCGGTATAACGCTTGGCTGACATGATCTCAGGATCGGATGACTTGATCGGTAGCGTTTTCTAACCATTTTGCAAAAGTTTCGCAGATGTAGTTTAAATTTCGCAATCAAGTCGGTTGTCGAAGAGAGCAGTCCCGAACGCATTGAAAAAGATAAGTTGATGTGAACAAGTATAAATGATTTCCGTGATTTTACGTGCACAAACCATGACATGGTTATTAGGCACTTTGTAGTGGAGGACAACGGAATAATTTAGATCATCATCGGGTTCTTTAATGCGCATCTAAATCTATATATATAAATATATAGACGCATTTAGATTGCACGTCGCCATCCCTGTAACATTATCCACGATGCGATGCTCAGCTACTATTTTTAGGCGGTGCATTTCTCGTCCGACTAAGTTTTTTTTTCAGATTGGAGATTTCAGTTTCCAGTCAAGTGTTTTTGCGAATTTGCTTTATAACCTGACTTTAAATTGCCTCAGTACAGTTCCCTAGAAATGGTCTTGCTCATTCCTGAGCGCAATTGCGAATTTGATGCTTGGAGATATTTTTCTTTGTATCATATACCTCTTTGAAAGCATGAAAAGGTTTAGAGACTACACCTGCACTAGATAAATTCGACTGCAAAAACAATGACAGGACAGCCGAATAGAAAAAAAAAAGGCTGGTGCATGTGGTGACGTAAGCTTTACAGCAACAGACCACAGTGATATGAAGGCTCACAAGAAGTGCAACTGCAGGTAGTGCTCTGCTGAATTGGGGGCCACACAACTTTCCTCTTCACGACTTAATAAATGATGCTCTATGCCACTAACTTTGGCCATTTTTTCCCGAAATACCTGTTTATGTTGTCGTAAGATGGTGCTTTTATGACACAGTGGGACAGCCTTTTCCAATTTTTTTGAAAAATGCTGTTCGGTGGGACACATAGTATGTCCCACTTTCTTCTGTGATCTACTTGCTTGACTGTCGTAAAATTTGTTTCATACTTTTTTTTGTAGTTTATGTCAACATACCACAGCCGTTTTTACATCAGTGTAAAAAATATAAGTGAACCTTGAAAGAGTTATTGTGTAATGGTTCAACAATTCTTCTCGCCCCGCCGCGGTGGTCTAGTGGCCAAGGTACTCGGCTGCTGACCCGCAGGTCGCGGGTTCAAATCCCGGCTGCGGCGGCTGCATTTCCGATGGAGGCGGAAATGTTGTAGGCCCATGTACTCAGATTTGGGTGCACGTTAAAGAACCCCAGGTGGTCGAAATTTCCGGAGCCCTCCACTACGGCGTCTCTCATAATCATATGGTGGTTTGGGGACGTTAAACCCCACAAATCAATCAATCAATCAACAATTCTTCTTCAGCCCTTGGCTCCAGTGAGTGAATTAATTTCCTAAGCAAAGCACCATCTGATTCATGGCCTATCTCCCTGAGTGGGTTGCAATATGATGCTTAGGAAGCAACGGACAACCTTCAGAAAATCTTGACTTTACATCGTTGGCTTTGGTTTCTTCCGAATGCAATGCCTGAGTGGCCCTCCATACAGATGGGCGACTGTAGCCCCTGATGCGTTTCACCCCAACTTTCAGTTCCAAGCCTCCGCATGATTGTTTCTGTGTCCTCCATCAAGAGTGGCCGAGTAGTCATTTCACTTATAGAGAGGTGTGCACCACATACTGGTCTCTCAGCTTAATTACCCGCCAGTACATACCCAAATTGTATGTACTGTCAGAATAGTCTCGTACTTCTCTTCCAGCTTCTTGCATTAAACCTTTCATTGTGGTCATTCTATCTTGTACACCAAGGGGCAGAGAAGCGAAGACGTCCAGCATTGCTTTGAAAGTTCTTAACATGTCATCTTGCCTGTAGAGTGATCAACCCGAACTCTTGCATTTTTTGCCAGGTGCTTCGGCATAAATGTAAAAAGCACAGGCTTATGGTGATGTCTTTTCCAAAGACTGGTTTTACAGCATTCAATGTGGGAAAATACGATGTGGCCTAGCAGTACAAGAACAAAGTATAGCTGCCGAATTCTCTTGGAAGCACACTCGAAGTTTCCGTCCATAAAACAGGTGCTGCTCTTGGTTAAGAACTTCAATTACTTTGTGCTGACAAATGAATGTAGTCCATTTTCAGTCTTTTTGCAGTATCGTTTCACAGGAAGCGCTCTGGAAAGTCGCCTGCAATCATAGTCCAAGGTTCCGGAATATCAAGGTCCCTCAGGTGGACAGCATTCGGGGCGAACGTTTTGCTCTGCTGCTGGTGAATGCAGTATTTGTGTGCTCGCTGCTTATGTGGCATTTTTCTTGATTTATAAAATTTATGGGACATCTGGGACAATTGTGGCGGGTTTAGCTCTCGAGACAAGGGCAGTCTCTATTTTTTTCCGCTTCAATTTTGGGACAATAATCGCAGAATTACAGTGGTTGCGGCGAACACTTATGGCACGTTTACACTAGAGAGAGAAACACTGACATCACCCCGACGAAAACACGAGGCAGATGCAAACCATCGGCTGATGAGTTGCCCGCCAACGAAGTCGCCAGACCCCATGGTCACACTAGGCCGATGACGACGCCGCTGCATCAAAAGACAGCGTTTCATCGTGGTGTAACACGATGAGAGGCCGAAAGCACCAGCAAAACGCATCAGCAGACATGTCGTCGGCGTGTCTTCGGGAGATCGGCGGCTGAGCGAAAATTTGCCCGATGTCTATGCTTCAAACTACCACGAAGCGGGCACTCTTGAGGGAGTTAACAATGCCATCTCCGAGGCTTTAGCGACGTCTCAATAGGCAGCTCGAGTATCCAATGGAAGTCTTTTCTTCGCTTTCCTATTGTGTGTACCACCCTCGGCCTTCCATAGAATATGGTGGGGGCTGCATTTCGTTGCCAGAGAGGGACAATGGCACTGCAGCGAGCGTGCCTGAAAAATTAGCTGCAGGTGTGCAAGTTTAGTTGGTGTCGCTGTGTGTGTTTCCAATGTGACTACAGAATTGGCCAACGAAATACTGTGAGCACGACACCGCGCGGGTGGGGTCTTCGAGAGACCAACGGCGAACTGTTTGGGCCTTTGCAGTGTACATAGGCCAACGACAAGAGAAAAGATACTCTTAGAGACACTCCGCAGATCGAAATCGTTGTCGTGTCGCTCTAGTGTGAATGCGCCGTCAGGTGGTAGTTGTTTTTTTTAATTGTGCATTAATAAAGTACCTTTGCATTCATTACGTTAAACAGAATGCCAGCCTGAGCAAATGTCTTTTTTATTGTGTATATATAACCATCAAGGCACAGCTTTGTGCTTCCTTAATTGATTTCATTGTCTCCATTCTACAGATTAGTTCTGTGTCATTTAGGTCACTACCAGGGCAAGTATGTAATTACCTATTCAAACCATACGCTTACTTTTAGAATGCTTGTGTGACCAAACTGCTGCTTCAGGATGGAATGCATGGCTCTTTTACTGACATTCCCTTCATGTTGTTTGGGGCTCGTGTAATAGGTAGATAACACTGTATCTGATGTGCACACTGTATGTGATATTGTCTCCGACATGAAACTTGCGTAGATGAAACTTGCGTAGATGAAACTTAAAGTTGGGCATGCGGGTTTGTCATTATTGAGCCCCTTCTGTAGTCTTACCTCTTGCACTGTGGAAATGGTAAGATATATAATTTTTGCACATTAAATTTCAGTAAACTGCAATCTGGGCATGGATTCTTGTTTTATGAGAAAAAAAACTGGCAACTGGAAGGGACAGTTTTTGAAGGCCCTTGTCAAAGGGACATTTTCTCTCACAAAGCAAATGGGGCACTTTTTTCTGGCAGGTTTATTCAGGGGGTGGGTTTTAGATGCGGAAGCATCTTATACTCGCGCCTTGTAGTGCGCCGTCCGCGCCGTCCGCACCGCTTCTCGAACATTCGACAGCTGACGCGCGCGCATGCGCCGTCGCGGCGTCGCCCACCATCTGTGCCGCGCGCGCTTCTCCTTCGAGAACATTCGACAGCTGACAGCGCATGCGCCGTCGCGCCATCGCCATCTGTGCCGCGCGCGCGCTTCTCCTTCGAGAACATTCGACAGCTGACAGCGCATGCGCCGTCGCGCTGTATATATACTCAAGGTCGGCGCTCGCTCGCTCAGTTGCCGCTCGTCCGTTGGTTTGTACGGCGCATCGACGTCCAAGGTCGCGGTGAAATGAATTCCAACGAATCCACAAACACAATGATCGACGTCCCTTCGACCGGCGCCGCCCTTTCGCATACGTGTGTACGTGTTCACTCATTTAACACCCCCTCCTACAACCACGTTAACCAATTTAGCCATCGACCCAAGTAAGTCGCAATTTAACACCCCATTTCACAACCACGTTAACCAATTTAGCCATCGACCCAAGTAAGTCGCACTTTAACATCCCGTTAACCAATTATATGCTCCGCATCCTCCTCAGTGTTCCCGCGAGGGAAGCTGCGGGCAATTTTTTGGGGGGATACTTATTTCAGAAACATTTTTTCTGAAAACCTAATTGAAGTTGTAGATACGTGTGTTGTTAGTGAAAGTTGCGTGACTATGTTGCGGCATTTACCTGATGCAGGTATGTTGGATTGGTGCGTCCGACATTCACAGATGTCCCGCTTGCCGAGCATTACACCAACTGTATTCCCCTGTCGACCGAAAACGTGAGGTCTTTTTCAAACTTAAAGATGAAGATTAATGCTAATCGAGCCGTTTTGTTTGTCAGAAAATCAACGTCAAAAATGCATGTCATTTGCATTTGATTGATCACATTCGAAAAGTCTTGCAATATGAAGATGGAGCTACAAACTTTCAGGTTAAATATTGTTGATTTATGTCTGCAATCATTTATATTGTAAGATTGCTTTGGGATTTCATGTGAGAGTGGTATGTGAGAAGCCAATATATTTAGTTTATGTAAACAGGCTACCAGCTGTACTCTAGAAGCAAGTGCCAAAATCTATGCTTGCCGTGATGATCATGTGCACTCTGAAGCACTGCGAATTGCTGGCGAACTTTGAATTTCATCAAGGCTTAGAAAGCGTGAGCTCATAAAAGGTGAGTGCTAGTGTTTTATTCAAAAGTTTGGGGGATTTGCAGTGCGTGATGGAGCCACGAAAAACAGCATTCCTACATTATATCTGCTGTCAGACGCTGTGGTGTTGAGGCTGCCAGGCCATGGCTTCCCACATCAGATCTGGCAATGGCACTTTGATGAGGCTAAGCGCGAAGGCAACGCCCGTTATCCTCAATGTGACATTGTGTGCCTGTAGGTTGTGCAATAATTCAATCTCTCGTTGCAATGCCACGTACCACAGATCCTGAAAACTTTTGCAGCCGACAGCATGTGTATGGAGATGACACTGTACGAAGTGCCTATGGCCTAAGATTCTCAACTTCCCCATGAAGGGACTGTCTATCGTTCGGACAACTTCTTCTCATTGTGGTGAAAATGACAAGATCGTTTTTCACATAAAACGAGCATGCTTTTGTCTCGGTAGAAAAATTATATTAACAACTTGATGCTGAAAATTCTTATAAGAATAGCCGCTTGTCGCCCAACAGCGATTTGCTTCAATCTGGCAGGACAAGAAATCTCCACTGGTAGAATTATTTTGCTAAAAACAAAGATGTATACCATAAAATTGTATTTTACAAATTTGAGGCAGCTTTCGGTTGTGCCAGAGAGGGCTTTGATTTTTTTCCCAAGCCTTTATAGATGTGGCACTTCGGGCGGTGTGTTCACGTGCCTGCCTACGGTGAAGGAACACAAACACAGCGTCTAGCGGCACTTGCAATAAAAACGTTTTCAAGAAAGAGCAGTTTTCTGACTTTACAAATTTTGGAATTGTTCCATTGAGTCAGCCCTAATTCAGTGTAATGTTGCACAAGTCCTTATGCATAAAATGCACACCGGTATTCACCGAAATTATACATCAAAGATTTGCCATCACCTTCCATTCAAGATGTCCATGCTGGCTCTCATATCACGTATGCAACGCAGCACACCTAAACATAATGGAAAGAGGGTAAGGAGTTTCTGTTCTGCGAAGCACGTTTCAGCAAGTCTCATGTTCGTTATAGTGGCACATTTGACGTACCATTATTGCTGGAACTGACCAACTTATCCGTTCAAATACGATGGTTTTTCAGGCTGAAGCTGGAGAGACTGGTATAATAATACTTTATTTGACAATTTGCAGGTTTTATATGAGCACTATAGTATTTGCTTTATTATTAAAGAAAACTTGAAGCCTGCAAAAACTGCATGCGATTCCAGCTTTCGCCGGCACTACAGTCATTGCTTTTACCAACTCATGTTGTGGGCATCTTTACACCAATGGATGATGACAAAATACAGATAGCCAAACTCTTTTTGAAAATTTCTGCTCACTTTTGAGAGAAACAGCTGCAAGGTTGTATGTTTCAGACGGTATGCTTTTTATTGTGATACAAAACAAACATCATAAATGATGGTAGACAGTCCTTTCAACAGTTGTGCAACTTACCCTCGTATTCACAAACCCTCCTCGACTCGACTTTCACCCTTCACTTGACAGAGTTGAGCACTGTACCACCACTCGGCTAAAAATAACGCTGCGCTACTCAAGAATTGCAACAGACTATCACTAATATGCAGTGACTTGCCGTACCTATAGAGATGGCGCTCCCATCGGCTTTCTCAAGTTAAGGCGAAGCGTTGAGTAAAGGGAGGTCCTAGAATACGGGGGTTAGCCTTAATGCTAGTGTACTACTTACTCATACAGATGAGCTGTCTTGAATAGTAGCTTGGATGTTTTGGAACATTTGAGTAAAACTTGGTGATACCTTCAATAGTTGCGTACTGAGGTACTAAGATATGTATCAGTGGGATCATATTACAGTAAGGTCTGTTAATTATCTCATTAAAGCTGCCTGTTTGACTCCAGTAGTCTCTTTTTTCGAGATTGTTTAATATTTAGCATTAAACTACAACTAGCCTTCACACCCCCAGCTCCCCTTTCAGCAGTGTTTTCACAATTCCTGATAAAAATTTCTAGCTATATCACTGAAGAGGGGGATATAGAGTGGCGCTAAAGAGCTGTGGCTCTTTAGCGCCACTTTTGCTTTGCAGTAGTGCAGTTTAGGTCATCAGAATGTTTTACATTACAATCAAACATGATTCCCTGCAAAGTTACTTCAATGTAAGTCATGTATGTGTGGGAAAAGGAAATGACCGCTTAGAAAATTTATTGGGAGATGCAGTTCTGAAAAAAAAGAACATGTTAATTCATAGCCTAGACCAATGAAAGTATTACTCTTCAAATTGGCTTTTATGCTGATTTCACATATGTAATCAGTTTTATTGTAAGTTGCACAGTTTTCGTTTTGTGCCGTGACTATGTGTAAAGTATTGTTCGTTTTTGAAAAGCTTTTTATGCCACTAAAATTTTTAGTTCTGAGCCATTAATGGCTCACATTACTCCACAGTAATTGTAGGATGGAAGTAACTACCAAGAAAGGGCATATAAGACATTTAGTTGATCAAGAAATATTGTACTGTGAGAATTATTGGGATCCTCAGTCTATGCTAATTGCTTAATCCTTGACAGTTTAAGTTCATAATAATCATAAGGCTATATGAAGTTTTAAGGGAGATACTTGCACACTACATAAGTTGAGGAATATGTGGTCAAAATTTCACCCTGAGTGGGCTAGCAGAAGTACGAAAAACGTGATGTCCACCCTCAAGAAATTGCCCTGAGAACGAACCTTGAAAAAAATAAAACATTTTCAAGCTATAAGTGACAGTTCATCTGTACAGAAAATATATGTTTTGAAAGATATCTTCCTTGAAACTTGGAAGTATTGGCTATTTTGAGCGTTTGGCTTTAGTGAATGCCTCATGCGAAATGCAATAGCAAGCAGTCAGGTGACAATTTTTAGGGAACTCTAGACAATGAGCTCTTTTTAGTAGCTACATTTTGCTTTTTGAAAGCGAATTCGAGTTTAACTCTTTCGTTACCGCGTAAGAATGGTTGTTTTTCGTATGTTTTGAGAAGATAATTTTTGCCAGTTAGAAAAGTACTTCAGCACGCATTTCAGCATACCAAACTTTGCAGAATGAAATGCCCTTTCCAAAAAATTTAAGTTGTAGAGCAACAAAAATATTTTAGAATGAATGAAATGTGAAAAGTGTGAAAACTTTTGTCACCAGCTGGTAAACCTCAAAATAAAAAGCACTATATATGCAAAAATAATAAGAACAAAGGAAATTCAGAATATAAATTTTGTAGATAAATGACACAGAAATAATATAAAATTAATGACCTACAAAATGCTTTTTTTTTCACAGGGCCAAAGAAAATCAGAACCGAGGTGCTGCTTTATCGCTCAGGCTATGCGGTGAAGCATTGCATGGTTTTTTTTGTCAGAAACAAGTGAACTTGTACTGTGTTCTCGGTAAGTTTTCATTGTCCTGCATAAGAGTCTCTAAGTTTTCCAGCATGGATGGATACCGTTGACGCGAATAATCCTTCTCTGAACGAGATGTCCAATGAACTTCGCTATTTGATCTAGCGTCACCTCTTTCCATGAGCTACTTCACTCCTCATAGGTTGGCGTTCCAATATATGCATGCAAGCATAATTCTTTGCATCCTTGGGCATATCGCAATGAAAAAAGGACAGTGTTGCGTGTCCTAGCAAAGTGTGGACCACGCACGTAACCTGAGTAACTATAAGATTATGCACAACAAACAAAATCTACATGCACTTACGGCGGAGGAGACAACTTGAGAATGTAAAGAAAACAAACCCGTGACCGGCGACGGATGTCTCAGGCTGTTGCAAAACATCGCCCCCATAAAAAATGAAGCTGAGGTGCTGTCATCAACGAAATCTCAGATCGTTCTCACTCGATTCAGGTGGGGTCGCAAGACAGTTTCAAGCGGCCCATGTGTTGTGCAGCGCTGATGCGCACCCATGCGCGCATCACGACCTCATAATAGAAGCAGCAACTACTGACACTAGATGTGACCCTGTGTCTGATATAACGATACAAGCAAAACCAAAGCGGCTGGAAACTTGCAGTGGGAACCACCTGCAAACTTTATACATGTGGCGAATTTCGGAAAATATTTTTTTGCAGAAATAATTTTTCCTGACTTCTAGCAACAGCTCTCTATTGAATAGCTGGCATAATATTCCGACAATAATTACTGCCCAACACGGTCAAATTGTGAAGCTAACATATCAATTCAATTTTTGGCTTGCAAAGCTTCTTTTCATTACAGAACTTCGATTACTGTAGCATAATATTGAGGATCACGTTTTTCTGTCAAGTTCGCCAACCTAGTGCATTTTTCCAACGACACACACACAATGGCTTGCGCTAAAGTCTGTAAAAAAGTCTCTATCTTACCCAAGTCGACAAATTCACAAACATTCTTATTGAGTGGCTCAACTAACGACTAGAAAGTGCTGAGAGCACGAGAAGAAAATTTAACATGCCGAAATCGATGACAGAAAAGCGTCGATCACTGGTGATCGGTTTGAATAAGCATGATAACGATAGTACAGAAACTAAACTTGCGAAAACAAGAAGAGAATAAAAAATAGTGTGAGATTGGAAAAGACTTGCATTTTTCGAGTAGCATATCTCCTTAATGCCATTCGCTATTGATTGTATCCGCCGGAACTTGTTCGACAGCAGCATGCAGCTGTTGATGCTGTAGTTCATGCAGTGTAGTAATCTTAAAACATTTGAAAGAGCGTCTACTATGTTAGAAATATTTTAAATGTGGCTTCTAACTAATCTCATGGTTGACTTTTATTTTTACTTTGTGAGCTATTCAGCATTAAAGAGGCTTTTTCAACATGACAGGCACCATGTTGCTTTAAGTGTGCAATAGCCTCTTGCACCGTCTTAAGACACCAACAAACTCGCGGTAATGGCACCATAGTGTGCTTATTTCTAAATTTCGCTAACCTTTATTGTATTTTAGACTCATAGGAATGACTGTTTTTTACGCTAATATTGCTCACTTCAGAAATCAATGTTACAGACATCATAAGGTCTCATGCCACTAAATTGAGACGTAGTGACTCTTCCGAAAAGAATGCCATTCAGAACTGAAAGTGCCCCTCATCAGGCCACCTAGCAAATTCTAGTCGTTTACTACTGTTTACTTACCTAATAGAAAGCACTCTACTATAAAAATTTTTCCTATTCAGTTTTAAAGTTGAGCCCTTTTTGCAGTGAGTTACAATCTAACCCTTGTGAGATACGATCCTGAGTGCATGAAGCATTGCTCTTGATAGCTCAAAATGTCTAGACCTGTTGAGAGAACCTTCCAGACCTTAATTAATGTTATTTCTTGTTCCCATGTGGCGCAATTTTTAAATACAGTTTGTGAGTAGGCTCACTTTTCAAAATTTTTGTTTATTTTGTAGCTGTTTTTATGACTTGCAACTTAATCTGTAAATTTTATTTGATCTTTGCATTCAGAAATTTCTCAAATAGAAAATGCAAAAATATTTAGTTTTGCTCAATATATAGCTGCGTTGTAATAACGCACAGCAAATAAAATGGTATGTGTGCTCATGGGCTTGCTTTTATTATTTTTGCTAGAAAGAGTAAAAAAGGACGATCCTGACCAGCCAGCGGCGACTACGAAAGGGCGTGGAAAACGAAATAAAAGCAGTGGAAGTAGACATGTCGCTTAATTTTTCCAGAGCACTTTTGTGCTTGGGGGCGACAACTTTGAACACTTTTTATGACTATATTTGCAATTTTCTGTGTTAGTGGATCACCATTATGGTGGTCGTCATTGCAATGCAACATCTTAACAGGGTAGAGTTTCACTGCTACCAAGATTTAGGAAAGTTAGAGCTCGTTCTGTGACAAATGGGTTGTCAATAATACTGTTTGCCCAGCCAATCACCAAGTGCCCCTTTAGGGGGGGGGGGCATACACGTGTAGACTAAAGTTGTTTGTGCCAATTCTGTCAAAATGGGGCCTGAAGGAAAACAATAGGGATCAAACTTTTATCACTGGAACTTTCTGTATATTTAAATACCTTCATTGAATCTGAGCATGCGGCATATAAATGCAGACAATTACCTTGCTGAGCTTACTAGTACCATGCTTGATAAGCAGTTTGATAGGCTGCATTCCAGTACCTTTGTCTAAATATGTTTCTTTACTTGCTTGATATGAGTACTACTATTAATAAAATTTGCATATACTTTGAGCTTTCTTTTATGTAAAAATACATGACTAACTTCAGAAATATTTTTATTACACTTCAAATGAGATAATTTACTCAAAAGTTCACAGCACAAGACCGTATATTTTTTCATTTAGTAAGTAAAAAAATCGAGTGCATTGGAACAGAGTTGTGCGCATTGGCCACATTTGGAGACAGTCCGTCAGAATATGCCCCTGATGAATGTTACTTGCACTCGGTGTAAAGTGCATTCGCACATTGCAAGACTAAGGTGGAAGATGGAAACGTGGCTCTTGCGATGAAGTGGAACACAGCAGACTGACACTTGCATGTGCAGTTAACACACTTTGTGGCCATTTGAATTAAAACTGTTGTGGCTGTTAGTGGGGCAAATGTAATGTAGAAAACAGCAAATCTGGGAATTCTGTAAAAGCATTGACTAACGCAAGAAATATCTTTCATATTGTCCTTAGCATTTTCATACATGTTACAAAAACAAAGAACTCGATTACAATTACTTAATTCAAAATGGCCATCACTTATCTCTCCAAGAATACTTATGCTGTTACAAAACTACAATTGATAACTTCAACATAATCGATCTTTTGAGCTTAACAAATATAGGATGCTTTTATATAGAAAGCACTGATACCATGGAGTGGATGTTACAGAAAAAATGCACTATAACGTTTAACCCACCAATATAAAGGAAAGTGAATAAGAAGAGAAAAATGGTCTGGCGACATACATGAGCTTAGAATAGCTGTGCACTCAGTGTGATTTGTTTTTATAAATTGATAGAGTGCAACATCAAAGTTCATTTGTAAAAAACACACGGTTTATTAGGGCGGGTATCTGATAAGTCAGGCCTGATCTTCCATAATTTGTTCGTGTTCGTGGTATTGGTGTCTGCTTGTTGCGTAGAAGATAACGCTTTGACGATTCATGTGTGGTGTCTAGCAGATTATGTTAATGTATTAGCATGAGGAGTTCATAGTTATACAAATTGCTGGCTTTGAGCCAATTATGCTTAATAAATAAGGGATTTGTTGGCAAGTCTTTTGGCTCACAAGAATAATTCTCGAATAGCCTGAGCACTTTCTTTTGCATTGTTTCCAGTTTTTTGTAATTAGAAGTTGTTGCGGTACCCCAGACAAGTGTGCAAAATGATAACCTGGAGTGGAAGTTCGCATAATATATCGCCTTTTTTAGATGTAAAGGAATTGAATCTGGAAGTTAAATTTACCACCAACAGCTTTGTTTAGTTCTGAAGTGAGTTTATTGATGTGTGTATTCCAGGACATGTTTTCTTCAAACCACACGCCTAAAAATTTTTGACATTTTACGCACTTCAAAACAGTGTCCTCAAACGTTAGCGTAATCTGGTTGTCGCATGATTTATAGGGGGCCTAAAGAAGACATAATTAGATTTCTGTACATTTAGGGCTGATTTGTTTGCATGAAGCTATCCATCCAGCTGAACGAGATATTCGTTTATCATTTTCTCGAGCTGAATAAGTGTGAGCACTGAAAAAATACGTTGGTGTCGTCATCGTACATTACTAAATTTGGGGAATTCAGAATATCAAATAGGTCGTTAACAAACGATATAAATAACAAGGATTCCAGGATCGACCCCTGGGGCACTCCTTGTTTTATGGTGGTAGTAGGAGAGGTAAAATTATCAATTTCGATACACTGTTTTCTACAAGAAAGGTAACTCTTTAAAAGATTTTAGGTGACATCACAAATGCTATAATCATTGAGTTTTGATAGCGAAATGTTGTGATTAAGGCAATCAAATGCTTTCCTTAGATCAATAAAAAGACCTGCACTGTAAACTTTGTTTTCAAAGTCATGCAATATTCTATTCCTAACATGTAATAAAGCTAGCTCAGTGGTTTTATTTTTCTGGAAACCATACTGTGTGACATTTATTATGTGGTGCTTAATTATGAAATTCGCGAGATGCACGTTTATTCACATTTTCAAATACCTTAGATAACATGGGTACCACAGAAATTGGCCTGTAATTACATATATCATTAACAGTGCCACCCTCATATACTGGGAATATGCGAGAATATGTGTTAATGGTAATGATATAAGAACCGATACATATTTCATGGATAAGGTACATATTCATCAATTCTTGAATAAACATTACTTTTATTTTACCTACTAATTTTTCCACCTCTTTATGACTTGAAAAAAAAAACTGAGTGCAGCAAGCATGTGCGTTTATGTATGACATGATAGGCCTCAGAACCGAGATTTGTTTGTAGTGCATCCACATTAGTAAAGTATTCAATCATTTCAGTGAGTGCTTCCTATTTCGTTTTACCATGGGAGAAAGCTGTAATGCTAAACGTTTCACTTTCGAGTTGTTAGAGAAATTGTTCACTTCGTTCCACAGGTTTTCTAGATTCATTGAATACACTAAAAGAGAAGGTTTGATAGTAGGAGGTCCTAGCTTTAGTCAAGTCGGAATTAGCTTAATACAGTATTTTTTATTTAGCTAAGTAGAGCCGCGTCACGTGTCTGTACAAATGCTTGGTACATTCTGTTTTTATGTTTTATTCTTTTGTACAAACACCCACTAATCCAAGGCTTGCGAATTTTTATCTTCCTACGGAATGGAACAAGTGGGAAATTTTGGTCATAGATAACCATAAGTGCTTCATAAAAAGATGATATGCTTTATCGAGGTCTTTTTCTGCATAAACGAAGTTCAAGTTTGTAGTTTCCAGTGCATCATAAAATTTGTTAAGCTGATCAGAGTTCATTCTATGATAACATGGCATTTTCATCAGTCCCGCCTTTTATTGTCAAGTGGCAAAAATGTGAAGATTTGATGATTATTCAAAAGATAGTCAAGTGTACAGCTTTGGTTCATCAAGAATTTTCATTTGTTAGGTATCACCAACATGCTGCAAAGAGGCATGACTGTTAAGTTATTCAAGCCAATTGAGGAGGCCTAGCTTCACTTAGTGGTGTGAACAGAAACTTTTACCACACTGGTGTGTTTACATTACACAAGGGGTCGTGCAAGAGACAAGTTTCCTTATCATTAAGGTTGTTTCAGTGCCATTTGGAAGATTTTGTCCTTCTACGCTGCAGTAGTAATAGAATTTCACCTGCCGGCGTTTACAGCGAGCGGCCAGCTTCAGCACGACCGGTGCGACGGAGTAAAATACTGCTGTCACTCTCGGGCAGTCCAGTCGAAGCAAAAACTTCAGGAGTGCCCATTCACGTCCATGTGAACAACGGCCATGTGAGCAAGGTTTATCGAGTAAAGTGGTCTTTGGCACTTGCGGCACCCCAAAGCAAACTTTTATTAATTGGTGAAAAAGAAAGTGTCAGGTGTGCGTGGTATTGGCAGCAATAATTAGGCAGGGGCGCAATGCATGTTTTCAGGTAATTGAAACGTGGGGATGTTGGGCACTGTCACATTGTGAGAGAAGTCGAAGGATGATGAAAATTTTAGCTTTCACTGTGCTCTTATGTAAAATAAGTACGGCATTTACGAGGTATACATCAAGAAAATGAAGATGTACCGATATAATAGACGTTAACAGATGTTCTATTTAGACACCGTAGACATGCATACTAGGCATAAGTAAACAAATAGTGCATAATAAAGATTACATTAGTGTACTAACACGTTATAGCAATAAATTAATGGTAATATGTAAAATAGTACTCGTGTATTTGTATTCCATACAAACACTGTTTATGTGATATCTCGCTCAAGGTTTTTCTTAATAAAATAAGCTGAATTAGTATGTTTTCTTTATACTTTTAATGATTCGGAATTCAATATTGCTTCTTACGCATTACTGTAAAAGCTCATTTATCCGGGCCTCGTTAACTCTAAAATTCAGTTAACTCGGACTCGCGGCGTGGCCCCGGCAAAACTGTGTACATTTCAATGAGGTCAAAAGCTCAATAATTCGGGGGGATTTAGCCACGCACCAGTTATCTCGGACAACTCCGGAGAGGGTTATCAGGACTCCGGAGTCGCGCGATCACGGCGGTTTGGAGGCTCAAGCACCGCTTGCCGTAACCAACGGCAGAACCAGAGTTTTGGAGAAACCGAAACCGAGCGAACTGCAGCAGAATATGACCATGATGATAGTGAATGAGGGGAGAAGTGGCTAGGTGGTGCTAGTCACCACCCGGCGACAGCGCTTGGGCCACCGGCGCATCCAGTGTCTACTAACAGCTGCTCGCTACACCCATGCTACGCCTACTGGTGTACTTCGTGTCTTGGTTCTTTGTGTTGTGACTTCGCGTGTTGCGGCTGTGTTTGTGCGCGTTGCCTCGGCCGTCGCTCTTCATGGCGACCATCGCAGGAGTTGAGCGGCCACAGCAGCCAGCAAATGATCTTAAAAGAAAGGTTATGATATTGAAAGACGTGGACACAGGCGTTTTTCGACAGAAGATAATGAAAAAGTACGATGTTAAGACAAGCACCTTAAGCGACTACGTCAAGAACAAAGAAAAAATTTTCGAGGCGCTTGACAGCGGCAAATTCACCGGAAAACGAAAACGATTAAGGACGTCAGCACACCCGAAGCTGGAAGACGTGCTGCTGCGGTGGATATCAGACATGCGGAACAGCCAGCTTCCCTTGAGTGGACCGTTGATCTGTCAGCAAGCTGAAAGGTACGCACTGAGAATGAACATCGGATCTTTCAGTGCGTCTGAAGGCTGGTTTGCCCGCTTTAGAGAAACGCATGGGTTAGTCTTTCGAAACGTGTGTGGGAAAAAAGCAGCAGTGGATGAATCGCGTATTGCTGACTAGAAGACAACGGAGCTTCCCCAGTACCTGACTCGTTATTAGCCTGCCAACGTCTTCAATGCCGATGAAACGGCTCTTTTTTAAAGCCTTGCCGAACAAAATGATCACGTTCAAGGGCGACCCGTGCGTTGGAGGGAAGAGGAGCAAAGAAAGGATCACTGTGCTTCTCGCTTCAAATATGTCGGGCACCGAGTGCCTGCCACTGCTAGTCATCGGGAAGGCACGTAAACCAAGGGGTTTTAAGAACATTCATCACTTTCCTGTGCAATATCGTGCCAACAAAAAGGCCTGGATGACTTCGGATATTTTCCAAGCTTGGCCACGCCAACTCGACCACCACTTCTCCGCTAACAAGCGCAAGGTTTTACTTCTAGTTGACAGCCGCAGTGCTCATACCAGAGTGACAGGGCTGGAGTGCATCGAACTTGTATTTCTACCTGCAAACACGACGGCTGCTCTGCAACCGTTGGATCAAGGAATAATTTGGCACGTAAAAAGCAGGTACAGAAAGCATGTGCTAAAACAGATCCTGCTGTGCAAGGAAGCAGGGCAAGAATATGACGTGACTCTCCTGACAGCAATTCACATTTTAGCTCATGTCTCGAGCGAAACGCCGACCACAGTCATTGCGAATTCTTTCCGGCACAGCGGCTTTGTCTGCCCTGACGACTCGGATAATCTCCCAGAGGCCACTCCATAGGATACCCTCGAGCCCACTGGAAATATGGACGACGAGATGAATGACACGCGTGTTGACTCTCTCCTTCCTAGTGGTGTCCAAATTTTAGACTACGTCGCTATACACTACGTTCACTGCAGGACAAAGGCCTCTCCCATGTTTCGCCAGTTAACCCGGTCCTGTGCTTGCTGCTGCCAATTTATACCCGCAAACTTCTTAATCTCATCTGCCCACCTAACCTTCTGTCTCCCCCTAACCCACTTCCCTTCTCTGGGAATCCAGTTAGTTACCCTTAATGACCAGCGGTTATCCTATCTGCGCGCTACATGCTCGGCCCATGTCCATTTCCTTTTCTTTATTTCAACTATCACATCCTTAACCCCCATTTGTCCCCTAATTCACTCTGCTCTCTTCTTGTCTCTTGAGTTTACACCTACCATTTTTCTTTCCATTGCTCGCTGCGTCGTCCTCAATTTAAGCTGAACCCTCTTTGTAAGTCTCCAGGTTTCTGCTCCGTAGCTAAGTACCGGCAAGATACAGCTGTTATATACCTTTCTCTTGAGGGATAGTGGCAATCTACCTGTCATAATTTGAGAGTGCTTGCCGAATGTGCACCACTCCATTCTTATTCTTCTAGTTACTTCAATCTGGTGGTTCAGCTCTGCGGTTATTACCTGCCCTAAGTAGACATAGTCTTTTTCAACTTCAAGTGCACTATTACCTATCTCGAAGCGCAGCTCCTTTCCGAGGTTGTTGTACATCACTTTCGTTTTCTGCAGATTAATTTTAAGACCCACCTTTCTGCTCTCCTTGTCTAACTCCGTAATCATGAGTTACTCAGCAATGCAATGTCATCGGCGAAGCGCAGGTTACTAAGGTATTCTCCATTAACTCTTATCCCTAACTGTTCCCATTCTAGGCTTCTGAAAACCTCCTGTAAGCACGCGGTAAATAGCATTGGGGAGATTGTGTCCCCCTGCCTTACACCCTTCTTGGTTGGTATTCTATGAACTATCATGTGGCCGTTGCTGGTCCGCTGACTGACGATGATATATTGTCGGAAGTGCTTGAGGAGGACCAAAATCACTGTTTCGATGATGACGGCCAGGATGAACCGACGTGACGTCACCGCACCAAGCAGGAGGCCGCCGAAGCTCTTGAGGAGTTCTGCGTTTGTTCTCGCGGCAGTGAACGTGCGCACCACCACCTGACGGGATTGAAGATCATTCTGTGAGAAATTCCGACGGGGAAGCAAGCAAAAAAAACGCACTTTTTTATGAAATAAAGGTTTGTCTGTGTCGTGTACGTTTTCCTTTTATTTTTATGGTCCATTCGATAATTCGGAATTCGGTTAACTGGAACATTTTCTCCGGTCCTGTGAGATCAGAGTTAACGAGCTTTTACTGTATCAGGTGCACTGCTGTTGGGTAAGTGTTACTACATTGCTGCCCGTGTTATGCACATGTTGCTATCTTAGCTCAACCAGTTTGGTCTATAATGCGTTTTTTAATAAATATAAATGAATTTTAAATGTCTGCGCACTCCTAATTTAGGGCTTTCCCGTCTGTGCAGGTGGTGAAGTTGACAACCCGAGACAAGTCACTTCACGAGCTGTGCAAGGCGATCAAATTCCTTTGTGAGAAAATGTAACGCTTAAATCGGGAACCTCATTTTATCTCGGACTGTCACAACTTTGTACAATGGTCTTTGGAAGTAAAATAAAATACTTTTACCTTTTATGTCTGTTTTTCAAATTTTTGCTGCCTGCATGAATTGTAACAGAAAAGCACGGTAATAACACCTCTGTCACACGAGTTCGCAAACTCCTTTACGTAGTTCAAAAGATTTTTAATGAAGAGGTGTTGCCTCGCACACATCACACTAAGCATCTCTTCTTGGTGTTCTTTGAACGCACAGTCGGAAGCATGGTGCTAGCTTTCAATATAAAAACCAGTGAAATGCAAGCTACCTATCTCGATATATAAAGTACAATTGTCCCTCACAGATCACTGCAGCAGTTGCGCTTTGTCTACATCCAAGGCTGTTCACTTGCAAGAGTTCGCTATAGTCGTTACGGTTCAGTGCTTGTTGCATCCTTGCATGCGATGCGCTAAGCCTCTCCATGTATTCCCCGAGCCTATAGACCTGCTTACGGTAGTGCAGTAGGAAACTGTTTAATGGGCCTGATGTTATTAGGCCTTCTGTGAGATGAACTAACATTTGCCATTTTTTTCAGTGGTTATAATTGCTGGCACTCACTGGTTTCGCGGCTAAAGTTTTTACGACCGTGAAAGAGATTGCTGTTTACAGTTTGACCATAGAGAAATAAAAAAAGGTGAAGAGCGGACACTCCCGTAGACCCCAGCGGCCCAATCGACCCTAGCACACCTGGTGGTTGGTGAGAGCAAGTGGCGTGCGCTTCCTGTTTCGGTTTCACTGGCGCAAATTTTGAATTTTTGTTTTATTTTATTTTTATTTTTATTTCGATTAAGTTATAATAAAGAGAGATGCAGGTAGTGATAATTCACTACGATTTTATTCATCGCGCTTGTTTTTGTTCTTTTGTTCACTTGTTGATCACTTGTTCTTTTGGAACAAGTGATCAATGTATATATCAGTCAAAGAGACAGAGTATCCGCAATGTTTTATTCAAAAGCAAGGTAGAGTCTGAGAATATAAAAAGCACAATATGACAAAGGTAGACAACAAATGCATCTCGCCTTACAAATAAATTGTAACAAATATTGTAACAAATACAGAGAGAACACAGACAACGCACACATCGCTAGAGTTGGCAGAAGCCGATAAGCTGGTGGAGTATGACACACCGGGCCCGTTGGTAAGTGAGGATCTATGGCAAAAACACAGCGCACAATGCTGAAGAAGAAGGAAGAAGTGACATATACACAGTAATGAAGTCGCGAATCACGCCTGGGGTTAACCAAAATAATGCATAGAAAAAAAGTGCACAGAAACCACACGACACAATATAGCAGAAAGGCAAAGCTGCAGTGTGCTGACTGTGCTTAAGAACAGCTAGCCCAAAATGAAAAAAAAGGAGACTTGATGTCTGCTTGTCCTCAGAAAGGTAGGGCTTTGCAGCTTGCTCACTACGTGAAAGACAAACTTTATGCTACAACACTGGCAGGTCTTGTGGCTCTTCTTATGCGTCGCCTTCATCAAAAACTTAAGATCCTAAGTGATTTGCGTCTGGGTGTTGCTGTGACGCTTGCGAGCTAAAATAGATTGCAGTCATCACTTTATCCAGAATTGTGAACCTTAATTGGTGCTACGAGAGCGGTATTAGAGGGCTAATAAATAGCAGAAGGAAACCACTTTGGCTCATTATTTTTCACAAAAGCTCTACATCGTACGTTATCACTCACAAGCTATATAAAAATAAAATGGCAGCGTCCGCAGCCCCATCAAACGCTACAAGTTTGGGTATTCTTTTGAAAATTTTGATGGGTGAGATGAGGAGGTTGATGAGAAGCTAAAATACAAAAAGCGTGATAACGTGAACTGTGCCCACTTCATACTGTGTTCCTTACCCGCTTGAAGACATTTCAACAAGCGGTTTTGTTATCGATATATTACTTGTGCTGGAGAGATAAAGCATACACAGTGACCAAGCGACCCACAGTAAAGTGTACAGTTCGCCCGCATTTGCTACAAAAATACAGACAGGATACCCAACATTCTTTTTAAGGTTATGCAAATCACTTCGAGCGAATACACAGTCTCCCTACTCCTCATAGCGGGTAACCAAAACAATGTATGCAACGAATGAGTGGTTAGTTTGGTGAGGCTGTCTCCGCAGTCGTTTGATAGTTTTCCGCTGTGCTGCTACTTTGGCTTGCAGATGTTTAATGGTTTGCTTGTACTTCACTGATGGAGACATTGTCGCTGGCACACAGGAACCCACTGCAATAAACAAAAAAAATCGATGTAAAAGCGAAGAACAACTAATCCCATACGAGCACTTTCCTCGCTCTTTCAGACCCAAGGTGCACAACTTTCTGTGGTGCAAAGTTTTCGATTCCACTACCTAAAAACAAACCATTCACAATGTTGACAATGCACAAAAAAATGAAAATCACTGAGAGCCCAGACCCAAGTTGCACAACTTTCTGTGGTGCAAAGTTTTCGATTCCACAACCTAAAAACAAACCATTCACAATGTTGACAATGCACAAAAAAAATGAAAATCACTGAGAGCCCACCCTTACATTTTGTAAGTGCACACGTAGTGTCCTTTTGAGGATAGTTTCCTCAGAATGTCCTAAACATAAAATAGCACATTAAAAACAGCTGCAATAAAAGCATAGTCACCATTTTCTCTAGGGCACTCAGACGTGGAGCTGTTGGCGGAGACATCTTCTGGAGGGTCTTGTGAAGCTTGTTCAGTGCCTCGGACAGTGCTGTCGGAACAATCTTGCGAGCGGCCTGCGGAAGTCTCAATATCAATCCACTCTGGTGTTAAAGAGAACATACAACTTACCGGTCACACAAGTTCCTTTTGTGACAGCTGAACGACTGGTTAAGGTTTTCTCCGGCAAGACGAAGTCAGCAGAAATTCTTTCACCAGCTACAAGGGAGCTGCCACCTGCAGAGATTTGGTCAACAGTCAATTTGGGTAAAAAAAAAGAAATCGCTTCACTGAACGCACCCTGTTCATCGGGGCACCTCAATGTGTGGGAGCCGCTTTTTGAAGCCTCTATCGCAGGTCCTGAAGAAATGAAGTTACGACAATGTGTCAGTAAGAGGCTTACAATAACACAAACTGAAGCTCATCCGCACCTTGCAGTGCAGCTTCTGCAGTCATGTCACAGTGACTATTTGAAGCGACGCTCGGAGAACGTGCATATATGTGCAGTTGGTACAAGGTACAAAGCTTGTAGCATGGGGAAACTTAAACAGCTCTTTCAAATGCGCAAATTGGTCGAACGTGGAGGAAAAGAGAAGGCACCAACAAGGAAACAAGTAATTTGTGACATTTGGAATTATCAACAGTGCCAGCTTTCACCGATAAAAGGTATATGTACATGTGCACTCAGGCTTGAAGATAACGTGAAATAGCCCTTGAAAGTCTTTCAAAACAAGTTGCGCTGGTCAGGAGCATCAAAAAACGACAGAAATGTAAGGCTGCTGTTAGGAAGGTAATAGCCCATAGTTCACAAAATTTAAGACTTTCCAAGTGTTACTTCTATAGTGAGGTTTCTCCACCGGCTACAAAGATCTTCGCGGTTAACTGTCGCCACTGATTCAATACAAGTGGCTGCTATTACACATATTTGAGTTTTAGTCAATCACTTACATGGTGCAGCTGGTTGCACACTGGGAACAGACATTCTTGTAAGACTTGTGTGCCCAGGGTCCATGAAACTTTGAGCAGTAAAATGGTCGCGACAAACCCAGTACGTTGCGTACAATAGGCTGGCCGGCTTACTAAAGAGATCATCACGTCCAGCATACTGCATCCATGCTTTCATCCTGCATTGGCATTGAGCTGAAAGGGGAAGTGCTTGAATAGTCATTTTTTATTGTTACCCTCACTGAGCAAGTACGAACAGTAAGCCTAAAGACATGCAAACCATACAAAAGCTTTAACACACCTGCCGTCCCGTGGTATGCGGAAGAAACTCGTCCCAGGCTTCTTGTGGGTTCTGCCATTGTTGAAGCACCACGATACACAGCAGTAGCTGCCGTAGCTTGGACCGCCGGACGGCATGGCATCAGCGCGGTCTGAAAATGTTAGGAAGTGGATGCTTCGCTGTCAAATTACGAAAAAGATATGTGCACGTCATAAGTGTACCAACAAACACCTTTGAATGATTAGCTAATCGATGCACAATACAAAACCAGTGGTACATCTCTGACCCATAAAACTTTGACTTACAAAGATAGACGTCAAGACCACGTACAAAGATCTTCAGAAGTTTCCAGGCCGCTATCCCTTGTAATGCAATGGTATCGCGGCCTGGGAACACCTTCGTGCGTACGCAGTATCAGCACAGTACATTCGGAAGAAAAATCGTAGTTGAAATTTGTGCGGTAAAATTATATTGGAAACGTCAAAAAAATTTGTGGGCAGCTTGCACTAGTGGCACAAGGCTAGCGAAGAAACGAAGATGATGGCCACTTGGCTAGTCCAGATTTGCCTCTGGCACACCAAGAATTATTCGTGTTGCGAGCCTTCGGGAAACGTGTCGTGAAGCATGCGAGGCCCAGCGAACGCTTCTTAATATTTTGCACTGAGCCTATGACCTAGCTGCCCAGCTATGCTCAGCCTACAGACGCTCGCGTCCGTGGCAGACGCAGCACGCGTCGCCTCGGCTTGACGCCGTGCCGCCTTTGCTATACTGCATACGTTGCACAATGTTCCCGTCTAGCCGCCGCATAGAGCCACAAACTTTCTTTTTAGCGAACCTCCCAGTCCTTACAAGCTTCAGAAAAAGGTTACAACTGCGTGAATAAAACGCCACGTAAGAAACAAACTCGCACACACGAAGCGCAACGTGTGTGTGTGCATCTTTCTATGTTTGTTGCATGGTGTCTTATTCGCGCAGGTGTAACCGTTTTCTGAAAAAAATGACCGAACAAGACCAACAACATGTCAGCCAACAAGCTTCGCTTGAAAACGTGCCTCACCTGTTATCTCACGCTTGAAAACGCCGACGCCGTCGACGTTGACGAAAGCGACGAAAGCTTCTCGCTGTCAGTCATGCATAGGCTCGTCGCTGGGTAGATGGTGTTTATGACAGTGCGGCTGAAGAAAAATAATCGCGTAAGGTGTGTTGAATAAATTTTTTTATGTATAAAGAACATACCTAATTTGGGCGTATAATTATTATTTTGTGAAAACAATTCTGTTGCATTGATTATAACAGTTTTCTTTGCGCTTGCGTCCTCTGACGTTTGACGAGAGCACTAGTTGATTACGTAATCGTGACGCACTTCCTGAGGCCAGGTTTCGCGGAGTGTCCTCTCTTGTCTTCTTCTTTCTCTATGGTTTGACCGTAAATAAGATTTGAACGCCGTTTCCAGAAAAGACAACTTTGAGGAAATAGAGAGCAACCACTCTCTTGTGTCTATGGATGAAACTTCCTTTTTTTCAGATGTCTTTTTGCTCGAAAATATTTCAAGTGCCTGTGTGACAGGGGTATAACATTTCACATCAAGAATACATGTAGTACTTCAGAACTTCCTGGGGTGGCAATCTCCTAGAGCAATACACGGTATGTTCCACTCGCAACGACTACCTTAAGCTCAGTGATGCCATAAGTGTTCAAAGAGGTAGAACCTGCCACATCCTGCTACATTTCAGGGAAAAAAATGTTGATAATTTGCGCTGAGCATGTGCCAAGATAAAATTTTTGTCGCCTTTCAAAGAAAAAGCATTGAGACAGTCACTTAACGTAACTCGATCGCAATTTTGAGTCTAATACGTATTGCTCTCCAACAGTCTCATACGTGTTTATGTTCCATTTAGTCATAATTTGAAATAGAAAGCTTGTTTTGGCGGTCAAAATAAAATACTGAAAACTGATTTCCATGCAATTTTGTAAAGCTAGCTTTTCTGCAAAGCTTCTGAGAACTTTTGTGAAACCACCTTGGCAATCTGTATTTTTTTTTCGTAGCCATCGTAAAAAAATTTTATTTATATTTCTTTGCCGTGTGATATAAGGGAGCTGACGTACATTTAGGTCAACCTACAATAGTGTAAATAAGGTAATAACATCCTAATTACTTGGCATCAATGTTAGTTCTCATTAAAATTCACATTTTGTTGCAATAAATTCTAGTCCTAGATCTCAAATTCTGCAATATATCATCTCGACTGCCCAAAATAACACAATATTGTCACGTTACACCGTAACGAAAACCTTTATACAAGACCACACAAGGACGTTAGATTGATTCGCACAAGGGCAATACAACTTTATCATCTTATCCGCAAGGGCAACTTCATGCTCTTTTGAACAGTGGCACATACAAGCCTGCCAGCATCTATGGAAACAATTCTTGTAGAACTTGTACTAGTGGCAAAATATATATGTGGGTGTAATGCTGCAAGGGCCACACTTGATTAAGGAGTGCTATCAATAAAAAAAATTGATTCCGTTATGGATGGGAATGCTTACGAGGACACGCAAGTCTTAAAAAAGAAAAAGTTTTGTTAATCTATAGTTTAGGGTAATAAAACTTTTGCTATATATATAGGCTTTCATCACACAGGAAGAAATATTTATTCGTCTGCGGCTTTCATGCTGATTACAAGTATGAAATTAGTTTCATAGTAAGTTGCACAACTTTAGTTTTATGCCTTTACAGTGTGTAAAGTGTAGCTCCCATTGAAAAAAACTTTTTCTACTACTAACATTTTTAGGTTCTGAGCTGGTAATGGCTGACAATGCTCTACATTCAAGCAAGTTTTAGCTCACTCTAATTAGATTCGTGTACGTCCACACTGTTTTATTATCGTTAGCAATTACTTTCTCGACTTGTTCAGTAGCTATTTCTGTTTGCCTTTCCGAATAAAAATTTCCTTGTTGCTTATCTTGTCTCCTTCCCACTTTCAATGCTCTTCGAAAACTTAGCTTGATACATTTGTGATCACTAACCAGACTTCTGGAGCCACATTCATCTATGAGCATTCCTCTGTGCCTATCATACATCCTATGTGACATCAGTGCACAATCTATCATCAACTGCAGCCTTCCTACCTCCAATGTTGTTTGCCCTTCACACTTTTCAGTACTGTTGCAAATGATCAAATTATGCCTTTAACATATATCCATGATTATTTTCATAGTTGGGTCAGTATAGCCTTCTATATATTGTATGTGCACATTCATATCGCCTAGTATAACTATCTCGCACTCTCCTCCTAATTCCTCAACGTCAATCGTTATACACCCTACCATTGCCTGGTTTTCCTCTCTGACCTTTGCTCCTGTCCACAAGTACAATAAACCAAAGAGTGTCATCTGCCCAGCTACTTTCCCTTTTAAACATAAATGTTCCGTGCATCTCTGCTTCACTTTTTGCCAACACATACTTTTATTTACAAATGCCCCAATTCCACCTGCCTTTTTCCTGCCTTCTGTTCTATTGCAATATTCCCATACGTAGTCCGGATGGCAAGGTGTTTGCTACATGTCCGGAAGATGTGTCTCCACAACCCCATATACCATCAGCTCCTCCTGCCTTAACTGCTCTTCTATCTCTTCCCACTTCAACCTATTCCTGCCATCTATATAGGCTATATCCCATTTAGCTCGGCCCTTATGCTCAAGTCGTCCATTTCTTCTTCCACGGACCCCACGTGGCTTGAATATTGGTGTCCCTGTAGAAAATTCTTGGGCTCCCCTGTTGGCCTCAGGGCTCTGGGGAAGAACATATAATGACTAAGATGTTCGTGTAATATTTTTGGACTGTTAGAAATATGTTTTTGAAGACAGTTGTGTAACAATGGTGCAAAAACTTAAAAACGACCCCTGCATGACAGGATTGAACACACATACATGGCAGTGGCATGACATGTTGCTATTTTGCGACACGATCGTAAAACCTCCGAGCAAGTGCCCTTACTCGAGCATGCGGCCTACTCAACTTTCCGGGACATCAGAAATATGCCTCCTCCATTCTTGCCATTTTCACTGTTCTTATTCGCCCGATGAGGACAAGTGAAAACGGGAAAAAACCTCCATGTTCCAATGATTGTCCAACATGAAGAAAAAGGAAAAACCACCGTGCTCCACCGCCATACCGGCATCCAATGGCAGCAAAAGATCCTAGCTCTGGTGGCGACAAACAGCAGCACGTGTCCCGAATATACCTATGTGTTCTTTTCAAGCATCCTCCTTTGTGATGCAGGGGCATGCTGAAATCATCAAGGTGCTTATCGTTATTCATGTGAGATTCGGATTGCTTGCTATCGCATTCGCACTAGCAGCGAAACTGCTTTTTTTTTGAAATGCCACCTATAGTTAGCTTTCGACCTCTGTCTGAAACCAGAAGAGCTTGATCAAAGCTAGTGAATGTATCGAGATAATGGAGCTCTATTTTCGCACCAGCTACACAGGTACTTCACACACGTGCACTTGCTGTACATCGACGCACCACCAAAATTAAAAGCAACTCTAGAAAAAATGTACACAGACCACCTAGATTGCTGCAGCTCGGCCGTTCAAGCTCGACACACCGGAACCCTTTGTCAAGATCGGAATTTGAGTGATATAGCCAAGAAAATAAATACTGCATCAACCGCAGAACCTTGCTCCCTATACCAGATTTCATTGCTGACAACAGTTGGGAACTCTCATCGCAAAGGCCATGCATTTCCTTGCAAAAAAAAAACCGGCATGTACCATGGGTCTTGACCATGCTTATTATAGCACTTACGCCGTGGTTCTTGTAAACAGACATGAGTAAAGTTCCTTTTTTTTCTCACAATATATGGGTTGACTTGCATTTGAAGAATAAAATTGGAATAGAGCACAATACAACACATTCATGCTTGACTTGTAGACCATCTTCCTGGCCATTTCAGTTTCCCTTTAGCAAGCCGCATTCTCAACACAGCCAAGTATGTGCAATGCTCATAATTCAAACAAGACATTTTAGTCACTGCTGGTGCGCTCAGGAGCTCAAGATAACCACATCATGTTGCACTGAGTTCGGTCTAGGGTTCGTACAGGTTTTCAAACCGAAAAATCAAGGATATTCACAGACTTTCCAGGACCTGTTGCAACTTCTTCAAGGACTGAAAGCGGCATGGTATGTGGGAATTTATCACTTTCAAATTTTCGAAATAACATATTTTATTGCACCTCTTATAAATATATAAATATCACAAATATAACAAAAACAAATCCTGTCGAGACTTCTTCCACCTCCTCCCCCCTCAATCTCCATGCATTACGAGCCACCGCAGGTAGCCGTCGGCCTGGGGCAAGTTGTTTGGCATGAAGAAGAACGGTGGCAGAGCTAGGCCGTCCGAGGAAGGTCGGTGGTGGGCCATCAGGTCTCACACAACAGCCCGGCAGTCAGGCGTACCCAGCTCGAAACCTGTGATAAGGATCCCGTGAGTGTCTTCGCCTGGAAACAGAAAAAAAAGAATGATAAAAGGGTTATAAAGTGAAACTGTGATTATAGACACACAAATTTTTTATGAAAACTTTAGCGTCATTGATTTCACCACCATAGGTTTACGAGCAAGCGAAAAAATAAAAATTTTCAGATTTCCCCGCGTGGTCTTGGAGTGGTGATGTGAGATATCAGGCTTTTTTTCTATTTGCATTGGTCAAGAAAATTTCCGAAATATCATTCGTTCGCTGGGCCCCTGACAAAAAACGTACTTCATTTAGCAGACACCATCAAAATTTAGTAACACAGTGACTAGTGTAGGGACTTTAAATATTGAAGAGGTTCAAAATGGCCTAGTTGGTATGAATGCATAATAATATTAAGAAGAAAAAAGACGTTTAAGCACAGGTTATGTGCACTAATTTTTCAGTCTGCTGTCGGAGCTTGTCTTGGTGGTTCTTCTTTCAGTATATTTTTTTTCTGCGTTGTTCATTATCACGACCTCAAGTTGACACCACCTGTATTTTGCAATCGTCAAGCATCTTATTACAACCTGCACGGTGTCTTTAGTAATTTACAACTAGAGAGAAACATTTGTTTTTCCCTTCAGTGTCCTTATAAGGTCAGGAAGTGGGCAACAATGTGAAGAAACCAAGCGGCAACATCACAAGCTCAAGGTTCATGCTTGTTTACATGAAAAACTCATGGGTTTTCAAGGACTTTCAAGGCTATGTGTACCAATTTTCAAAGACCACACTGTCTGTTAAAAACCCAATCACACACATTCAGGGGAGAATAAGGGCTTCAAGTAATCATTATTCTTGAAAAAAGCGCAACATCAATGGAGCAGACGTCGAAAACGTGGCTCCAGGGACACTTTATTTTCAGACAACTTTCAATCATAGTTTCTGAAACTGCATAGGTGATCCGGTTCAGTCTGACACAAATTGTTAACATTTATTCAGATAGGAAAAACTAAAGAACAGTTATTATGCAACGTCTTGTTGCTTTCTCTGAATTTTCATATCAATATAACTATCTCCCGCTTCTTGGTCTTGGCACTCATCCTAAGAATTTTTGACATGATGATGCCCGTCAGGTCGCCGATTCTCTGTGCTTTTTCTGCCTATATGAGTCTGCTGTAGCTGATAATTACTTAACAACGGCTTCAAGCTTTTTTCTTTTTAACAAGAAAATGCCGGGGTGTCCGCTGGCGTACTTACGTCACGGAAGTGACGTTGAAAACATTTACTAAGAGATTGCAAAAAAAAATCAGAAGGCAAGCATCTGTCACGCGGAATCCAACCAGTAACCTCTAGGTTTTCAGCGCGCGGCGCTAACCACTACACCACTGAGCGTGCCTTGCCTAGAGTGCTAACCGCACTCTACACCGTTCGGTTGCCCTCAGCGCTGCAAATCTTTAGCGCATTTTCTTCATCAGTGGCGAGACGGCACAATGGGCTCTCGTTGGGCACGCTATGAAGGTCATCGCCATCATGAAACCCTGCCTATAAGGAGAGAGAGTAGTCTCTCCTGCGCGAGCGCTCATCGGACTTGTCATTAGGGAAAGGACAAAGATCACTTCGCACACTGCTAAGGCCGCTTTTACGAAAGGAGCACGCTGCTGACTCGAGATGCAGGAAATATTGCGACAGTTGTTCGCGCTTGTCCTGCGTATACATGTGCTCCTTTACTGTGTCTTTCTTTCTGCTTGATCGTGCGTTTTTTCTTTGAACAGTGCGCTCTAAGTTTCGAGCGTGACAGTTGTTAGTCTGCGCTCGTTCTGCATATGCTATTTTCGTGCGTAATTTCTGCTTGAGGTATTCACTGCAAGTTTCGAGCTGCCTGCCATTCGTAACATAATTTCGCAATTTATTGCTGTTGCTGAAGCAAAGCACAATAAATGCCTAACTACCTCTGTAAAGTTACCTTTTACTTTCGTGATATGATTTCCTAAGTAGGGGTATCAGCCACGTTATTTTATAGATAGTCCAACCTCCTCCTGGATGAACATTTCTTTTTCTCTTTTTCATCCTCCTGCTCCTATTTTTTAAGATTTTCCGGAAATGCACGATGTTGGTTCCATGCAGATATATTTATTTTTAAAGTTTTATGTGATGGCCACCTGCTAAATTTACGGCATGACAAGTAATGGGCCATGAAGTATGCGACAATGTCTTTAGAAAATTTGGAACTCTAACTTGAAGATTCGGAACTTCTAACTTGAAGGGAGCAACTCTTTGTCTGCCATATCAGCTGGGTTTCCACGGAAGTTCAAAGAGGACGAGAGGACGAGGAAGTAGCATCTAGGCCTTTCGCTTCTAAAAAGTTCTTGGTGACACTTTGGTTGCACCAAATCATCTACACAAATACAATTCAGCCTCTGCATTGCCTCATTCTTGATAAGACAACTATAAATACCACCACACCAGCGCTTCATCAACCTAGCGAAAAGAAACACTTTAATGTTGCTATATATCATAAGCAAGTACTTGTGCATCTTTTGTAATTTTTTTCCTGGATTTTCCGAATCAGTTTACTCGAAAAAGATTTGAGAAATATTCAAATTAGGAATACTTTCCAATTTTTCCCTACAATTTCAGATTAAACTATCCGGAAAAGATTTTAGAAATATACAAGAAATATTTTTAAACACTCCATTCCATTTGCACTCACACTTCAACATTCGAATTTGCTTCACACCTAAAATTTGGAATTCACATAGCTCTAGTGTAAAGTTGCCATTGCGATACAGATGTGTGCATGGAAGGAGTGTTATTACCACTCGCAGCATAGACAGCTTGCGTCATGCGGGACATCATCGAGTAAGCCCTCGCATACAACTACCTCAAGTTTGCCGGAACAAGATTCTCGCTACAAATGAGTGGAAAGGAATTTGAGAGCTCATGTCTTTGTTTGACACAATGTTAGTGAATACTGGCAGAAATCGAAACCAAGACCAAGAAAGTAAACGAGATGTTAATACATTCAAACCTCATTGTAACAAAGTTGCATCTTACATGAAAGTAAGTTTGCTATATCAAAAATCCGTTATAAATGTCTATTCCTAACACTATATATATAGCAACTTTTCTTCACTTACTTCGTTATAACTGATTTTTGATTATATCTGGGTTCGTTATATTGAGATTTGAGTGTAGTACTTTTTTAGGCTCTTTCAGCGAACTGGGAACGCGGAAACATGCACAAGAGACGCAGAAGAGCCACGCAGCCTGATTGATCACTCGTGTAGTGTGGCTCTTCTGTGTCTGTTGTGTGTTCCTGCCCTCCCAGTTCGCTAAACGAGTACGAACTACCAACTAGGCCACCTTTCTATACTGTTTTAAGTGTACCGTAGAAATTCTGACAGAGACGTAAAGAAAGTAAAGGTGTTATTGTGTCATAAAAGGAGCAACGAACTCATACCTGAAGATATTTTGTTGCCGGGCCAAACCAGACAACGCCAGGCCACTCTATAGTGCAGTAATAAATCGCCTCCTCGTGAAGGTACTTGACTGCTTTACGGTACACCTCACCGAAGGAAAATGTCGCATCCGCATTCACCAGCGGAGTCTGCTCGCTGAAGAATGTCCCATAGGCATCCAGGAACTCGTGACCTTCTCTGCTGTCTGGTGGGATCCACCAGAGTGGGAGCTTCAGCTGATGATAGCTGGTAGGCATGCTGCATAGCATCAAAGACTTTTTAAAACAACGTCGGAACCATCTTATGGTCAGTTTCGACAAGTTGCAGTTATTTAAAGTGCACCAAATGGGCTGAACATGAGTGTCCGCATTCGACTCGCAATTCTACTGCAATCAGGTTAGGAAGAGTAGTGTCATGCTTCGAAGCAGACTACTATTACCCCTGAGCTAACATTTCCTGCACTAATAGTTTCGAGTCATTGAAAATCGTGCCCAATGTACAAGGTAGCAAGAAGCTAGCACTGACTAAAATTGTCTGGCTTTGTTTACGTTCAACAAGAGCATCAACCTCGACACACAAACCTAGACAGGGACCCTCAAAAGTTCCTCTTTGAAAACACCCAATAATATGTATCTGAATAGAGATGTCATTATTACACTACATCCTGGACTTCAATTTACAATAAGTATAAATGAATGACCCTTGAAAGTTGCTACTTAACGTTACCTAAATCTTACGCGGCTGACTACTGATGACATTACTGTAATACATAAGAGATTGAACAATTCAATCAGTTGGCATGAACCTTGAAAGTTGTTACTTAATAACGTTGCCTATATCTACTAATCTGATTGGTGACAAGGTTATTAGTATATTGCCGCGCCAGAAACAAAGAACGAAGACGATGTGCGCGCCAACAGCCTCGTGAAAAGGGGGACTGATGAAGACGACGTGCTTTTGTTTTGCTCGCCTGCTCTTGGCTCCTGCATAAAAACACACACCGTCGGTTCTCGGACTCAACGTCTCGGTGCACTGCTTACGTTGAAACCGCGACTCTGGTGGAGGCGCTGGGTCGCAAGCCTTCCGATGCTCAACACCCCATCTGGGAGCCGTTCATCAAGTCCCGACACGCAGCCACCCGTTACGACACCAGTGCACCGCTTCAGTCGGCGGTTGCTAGGCCGATCTCCTGAGCTGACCTCCTTCGACGAACATTCTAACAGGCATTACGTACCTCTACCAATGGCCTCCACTAGCATGCCACAGTTGGTCCAAGGGATAACAAGGCAGCCCCGTTTCCAATCTAGCCCAGGTATACACTTCTTCAGCCGCTTGTGCCTGATCGCTTCAGTGGTGCCCCACACGAAAATGTTGAAGATTGGCTTGAGCATTACGAACGCGTTGCCGACATCAACCAGTGGAATGCTGAGCAGAAGCTCGCCCGCACGCATTTCACTCTCGATGACGGCGCTCACACGTGGGCTTGAGAATCTAGAAGGCCGTATATTGTTATGCCAGCGAGTCCTCGTCAAACGTCCGTGCCTCGGAAAAAGGCAATCTGGGTCAAGGCCCAGCCGCAACCCGCCCGACGCGAACATCTCAACGGCGTGAACACGCGCGGCGCCCTCTGGCCCAGGTGCAGTGAGTCAGCGGCGCACGTGACAGCGAGCCGGCGGCCGCGTGCCTGGTGGTCTGACGCATGGCGCGGCGCGCCATTGGAGGAGTCTGCCTTGACGACAAAGCGGCGCCTCTGATTGGACATTTTGGTTGGACCCTGTGTAAATAAAAGAAGCCCTGCGGCGCGTCGCGATCGGCGGTCCTATGTGAGTGAGAGGAGGCCCCGTGTCGGAGAGCGGCATGAGTGTGAGTCGGCGGTTTTAGGCGAAAAGCTGACCTATGTGTTAGAGAGAAGAGCTCGGCTTTTCGAGTCTCTGTCGGCCCCAGTGCCGAAATTGTAACGCTTCTGTATATATGCTGTACATAAACCTGTTTAACTCACCATCGTCTCGTCCGCTCGTCTTATCAGCTCTGCGCAGAAGCAGTCGCGAGCTGATAAACATACGCTACGCAACAGTGGTGGCTTCGGCGGGATCGGCCGTCGTTCGCAACAGTGGTGGAAGCGGCGGGATCGGTCCGTTTCTCAACAGTGGTTGGCAGCTGCGGGATCGGCCGGCGTCAGCGAAATCGATGCGGTGAGTGCCTGATGTTTTCCCCTCAGTTCACCCAGACTACTCTAGCTCAGGTTGTAGTAGTTTAGAGAAGGGCTGTGTGAAGCATTATAGTGAGCTTTGATCGTTTCGAGCAAAGTCGAAGTGCTTTGAAACCAAAGTTAATGCGGAGGGGGTAAACACGGGAGTGTGAAAAATTGCTTGCGCGTCTTGCTAGTAGGCTTATAGTGGGTACGGCAAGTAGATTCTTAACAGGGAGACAGCAAGAGGCTAGTGTGAACGATGGAGAACCTTAAAGTGAAAGGAACTCATCGAAATTTGTGAGGAAACTCGGCATTACTTTGGGCCCGCGCGAAACGAAAGCAAGCGATCCTTGAGATCATGAAGGATGAGGGAGTGTTCGGCTGAGGAAGTCGATGAGGCCTGGGGTGGATATTAAAGCACGCCGTGAGGAGGCTGAAAGGCGAGAAGTAGAACGTCGCGAGCGCGAGGAGGCCGAAAGACAAGAGCGCCTAGAGTTGAAACGACTAGAATTGGCAATCCTACAGTGTTCGCAGGCGCCTAGCGTAGCTTCTTCCGACGATTCAGGTCAGCGGTTTTAGAATTCGGGACCAACTGCCACCGTTCGTAGTAGGCGAGGACATGGCGAAGTATCTCGTCAAGTTTGAACACGTCTGCGAGCGAAACGCTTTGGAGCGGTCTCTTTGGGCGCGGAACCTGCTAGCTCTTCTTCCCGGCGAAGTGTCCGACGCGATAACTTGCTTGTCGAGGGAAGCGTTTGAGAGCTATGACGAGGTTAAGAAGTGCTCTTGAGACGTTATAAGTTGTCACCCGAGGCTTTCAGGCAAAGGTTCCGGTATGCTGAAAAGGGGAAGGAGTCACACGTTGACTTCGCGTTCGTCTTAAAGCCGATTTGATTGAATGGCTCAAGGGCGAAGGTGTTTATGACGACCGCGATAAAGTGGTGGAATGCGTTGCATTGGAGCAATTCTACCGCTGCATCGAGGAGGATGTCAGACTTTGGCTGCAGGACAGACTTGGGGAAGTACAGTTAAATAAGGCAGCTGAGTTAGCTGAGGAGTATTATGCTCGCCGAAAGTTGCATAGCAGGGCAGTGCGCGTTGAAAAGGATGAAAGGAAAGAGGGCTTTTCAAGGAAACCTGATCAACGGAAATCCGCTCCGCACCGTAATTTCAAGAAGGACCCGTCTCTTACGAAGGATAGTGTAGGGGAAGGGCAAACAGAAGCGGAGAAATCGAGTGAGGTTTCTACCACACAGGCATTTGAATCGGAAACAAACGGAAGCCGGTAATTTGCTACAAACTGCAAAAAGGAAGGACACATCGCGAGAAACTGTCAGGAAAAATTTGCCTTCGCAACAATCCGAGAATCAGGAAAAAACATGCGGTTGTTGGAGCCGTATCTCCAAGAAATTAAAGTAAATAAGAAAAACGTGCCGAGCGCTTAGAGACTCAGCGGCAACCAGGGATGTTGTCCATCCTTCATTGGTGTCTCCGGATGATTTCACAGGAGAATGCGCGTGGATCAGGCAAGTCGCCGAGGAGCAGAGTGTTCGCTTACCAATCGCCACGGTTGTCATTGAAGGCCCGTTCGGTAAGCTTTGCACTGAAGCGGCTGTGTTCTGCCGCGCTAAATGATCGTTTCCTTATCTTTTCTCCAACAACTCAGAGCAGCTTCTCAAAGAGCAGGGCAAATCGTTCTTCCCCACTTAGCGTGCATGGCCCTCACGCGATCGCAAACGCGGAAGCCTGATCTGGTTCAATGCATGAACTCTCAAGTGACCTTGTCGGCGGGTCGACGGAACCCCAGAAAGGAAATTTTCCGCATGAGTCATGTGACAGTCACGCGAGCGGCCCGTCGCGAAAGCGGTCGGCACGGCCGGCGCGGTAGGGGAGACGACATGGCGCCATTGAGTCAGAGCGAGAGTGTTGCAACTCCTCGCCTGTAGCGGAAAGTTGGAGCGAGCTGCCGAGAGTTGATCAGAGACGCTCATTCGAGAGGCAGCGTTAGGATCTCTCGATTGAAGCGCTCGTGGAAAGCCAT